>VZTN01016499.1:176068-241656 GCA_013400515.1 Erpornis zantholeuca
AGTGCCCGGTGTGAGTGCCCGGTGTGAGTGCCCGGTGTGAGTGCTCGGTGTGAGTGCCCGGTGTCAGTGCCCGGTGTGAGTGCCCGGTGTGAGTGCCCGGTGTGAGTGCTCGGTGTGAGTGCCCGGTGTGAGTGCCCGGTGTGAGTGCCCGGTGTGAGTGCCCGTGCGCTCCCCGCGGCTGGAGCAGGTGTGGATGTGCCCGAGGTGATGCTGCAGCTACAGACTGCAGCAATCTGCACCAGCCCCGCAGAGACCTGCTCTGCCTGGGGACAGCCCTGCACCAGGCTGCTCTAGCTCGGGGTTCCCCAAAGGTAACCAGGGTCACTGGGGGCCCCTTTTCACTTCTTAGTCTAAAATACCCATTGTGTGGTCCTTCCAGGAACCACTAAGAAGCAGGTGGGGAAGAGCAGGGCTGCCTTAAACCTGGAGGCTTCAAGCACCCCGAGTTTTTCTCATGTGCTTTAAAATACTGTGTCACCTTAATGATGTTTTGATATGTGCCACTAAATTACCTTTGCAAACACTCCACTAAAATTTGGCCTACAAAGATGGAAATCAATTCCTGGATAGCGAAATTTGCCTGGTCCTCTTCTTCTAAGCAGTTAAATGACTGAGTAATAGATCCATAAATGAACATCTTATTAGCCTAATCCTGAATGGAAGAACACACAAATCAGCCATTTGTTCAGTGGATATCATTTAAGCTTGCCATCCATCTTAGTCAAAGGAGGTGCCGTGTTTAATTTATCAGTGCCTGGCCAAGAACTCCCAGAGAAGGAAGGGGGGAACATGAGTCTCCCACTGGTGCCCACCTGCTGTGGATGAGCATGCCTGTTGTTTAATTGCAACACACGGAAATGCAGGGGTTCCTGTCCTGCTTCCGTGGGAAGAGCGGTGGGGCAAGCAGGAATATCCAGCTGCCAAAGGGTTGGGCTCGTGCTGTGAGGGCAGCCAGGAAAGAGCAGCAAGTCCTGATGGAGCAGGAATGGTGAGTTGGGGTGGCAGAGGTTGGGACAGGAGCTGCTCCAGGTGCTGAGACCCAGCACTCCTTCACCACTTGCCTGGACTCCACGGTGTCCTTGACAAAGCCTGAAGCTGAACAAGAGACTTGTGCTCTCTTTAAAATTGAATGATTGAGACATCATTTGGATGCAAAATTTGTCATCAGTATTCATGTCCTCAGTCTCGGATAGCTTTTATTGAGCCAGATTTGAAATGATCGGAAATCGGAGAGCGGCAGGTTTTGAGCCAAGACTTAGGAGGTCAGGCTGGACTTTGCAGAGGTCTCTGCCCGAGAGAGGCAGAGACTGATCATGCAGAGGGTTTGTGGGTTTTTATTAAGCTTTGTGCTTAATGTAAGAAGAAGCAGTTGTACAAAAGGGTTGGGACACTTTGGTCAGTGCTGGTAACTCTGAGTAAATCAGTGTACAGTTATTCTCCAGAATCAGTGTTTCTTCGGGCATGATTTAATTATCTCTGGTTGCAGCAAGCCCAGAACCGTGGCATGGAGCACACCCTTTGTCCTGTGACTGCAGAGCCGATGTGGCTCTGCTGTGCCGAAGGGCAGAGTCTGTGTCAGGAGTTCCAGACAGGATCTGTGGTTCCAGGCAGGATCCATGGCTCCAGACAGGATCCATGACTCCAGGCAGGATCCATGGCTCCTGCTCCTTCCACTGAGGCAGGAGCAGGACAGAGAGCCCCAGGAGCTCACAGACATCCCAGGTGGGAGAGACCAGCCCCTCCCCAGGCTCTGCTGCCAGGGCTCTATTGCGAGGCACGTTCTGGACGCAGTGGCTTCTGTCCAGGGCAGGCAGCAGTTCTGTGACAGCACCTGTCACCAGAGAATTCCTCTGCAACCTCCAGATCCACACATTTCTTAGCATAAACACACTCCAAGTGTTGGAGGGTCATGACACAAGGATGTGCTCATTCCCCAAACTCACAGCATTCCACTGGGACTCTACTGAAAACAGAGCTCTGGTGTGGTTTTAAAAATGCCTCTGGAGCTGGGCAGTGCTGGTTGGGTTTTCTTTTTTGTTGTTAAAACCTGAGTGAGAGGAACCTGAACAGCTATGGTTTGAGGAAGAAAACACCTATTCCTGTGTGCAGTCTGCTGCTCCCAAACAGCCTGAATGGTTTAAGTTGTTGAAAACAGGATAAAATCCTGCCTTGGGCTGCGTGTGCTGGGATCAGAGCTGGAGCTGCGGTGTGGCCGCTGGGCTTCCCTCGGTTCTCGAGTGGGTTTACCCAGATATAACTCAAATCATAATACAGCTCCTTAATGTTGCTAACTGTGTGATTTAGGCTTTTGATCAGCAGAATAGAGTGATCCCGAACACTTTTAATGAACTATATATTTATCTGGGGAGTCGTACCACTTTCATCCTCCACACAGCTAATAACCATAGCTCAGAAGAGCCCGCTGGCTCTGCATCTCATTTTCAATTTGTGCCTTTTTAAAGGAGATAATCATGGGAAGAAAAATGCAGGAGTTCAGGGAAACGGCTGTGCTGTGTCCATCAGTGGGAGAGGTGGGCAGGAGGCAGTGGGAGCTGCCTGGATCCTCTGCAAACCCCACGTGGGTCTGGGCAGGGACGGAGCAGGCAGAGCGTGGGGGCTGCAGGTGATTGTCTGTGGCACTCCAGTTGTTCCTGCTATGTGTGAGCCATGGAGGCAGAGGAACAGAGAGCCAGGGGCAGTTCATTTCCAGGTCCAAATGCTGCTCAGGAGCCACCCAAGCAGGAGGCTCCATCTTTTCAATACCACAGTTTGCTTTTGACATTTCCCTTCTGTATGGAATCAGGGTAGCTCTTGGCCCCCGTTTGTGACAGAGACATGACTTCATGGCAGTGCCACAGGCAGAGTGGGCTGAAATCCCCCCCTGTCCCAAGCAGCCCTGGGCCAGCCATGGTGGCACAGGTGGCTGCTGGCCACTGGCCTCCTGCAGCCCCTCTCGCCTTTCAGAACAGAATGGGAGGTCCAGAGGTGAGGGAGGCAATTGCTGCCTCAAGACCATGTCACAGAACGCTTCAGCTCTTTATGTATTAAGGTTATTTGAAAAATGTGCTTTGTTAATAAATCACTGGTGGCAGAAAATGTACAACAATGTGTAGCACATGCTACAGAGGGTGATAAACTGGAGGTCTTAAGTATCTGAGGAAATTTCATTCCTCTGGCTGGTCTGGTATTTGAGACCATTTTAAAAATTGTTCTTTGCCGGTAAGAGCTGCATAGAAATCACCATCAATCTAAAGCATCTGGGGCCTAAGATCAGGCTGGGGTTAGTGGCTATTTTGCATTATATTGACCTGGTGAAATGCCAGTTGGTTTTTCTGAAATAAAAACAGCAACAGCCAATAATTAATGCACCCATAGTTAATTAAATTGGTCCAGCTGTTAAAGTGAAGCCGTACACTCTGGCCTCAGAGATTTGCTGCTGTGGGTCACCTGTGTGCCCTGGGGGCTGTGTGAGTGCAGAGGCTGTGCCCTGCTCAGCCCTTCCCATGGCAGCCCCAGGGACATCCCCCAGACCTCCCTGGGCACTCGCTGCTTTCCCTCTCTGGAGCATCACTGACCTCTCCTCATGCCAAGTCATCACTCATTTCTGGGTTTATGAGCTATTTATGAACAGCCTCTAGTGTTTTAGGGAACAAAGCTGACCTTGGCTATGTGCAATTATCCCAGTGCAGAGGGATGTGTGCACCCTCCCCTCGGGGGCAGGAGGTCTGGACCAAAAGAGGTGGAGGAAATAATGACAGTAAGTTTAATGGGATGTTGCCAGTAGTACACAAGGGGCTCAGCAGCTCGCTTAAAGCCCCTGTTTAAGTGCAGTGGGACAATTTCTGTTTCTGGATTACAGTTTGGCTCATTTCTGTTTGGGTTTTAGCTTTAAATCTGTTGTGTTTGTTTTCTTCTTGCTGGTTATCAGGGCTATGTTCTTGTGCTGTAAGAATGGGACTTCACAGAGCCACTACAAGGCTTTTGGTTCATCAGTTTTTAATTAAATTTGAATTGAAGATTCTTTTTCCTCCAGGCTAATTTTCAAGTGACAAACAAAATCCCCTTAAGTGCCTTTTCTTTTCTGCCACAAACTAGTAAAGATGCTGTCAAATTCCCTCAGAAACCCAACCTCTCCAGCCCCATAAGAGTGCAGATTATTGTTCCATTAGAAACAGAACAGAGCAGTTGTGCCTTTCTCTCAGGGTTGTTGGAGGGAAGCAAGTCCCTTATCCAAATATCTCGAGTCCCATTTAGACACCTTTTGTGATTCTGAGTTCCCAAATAACTGCAAAACATGGTCCTGGAAGTGTGGAGGGGAGCCAGAGGATGTGAGCAGCAGAGTTCTCTGCTGGGTCTTGGCCAGGTGTTCCTCCCTCTGCCTGCAGCCCAAGGACCTGGGAAGCTGCAGGGCCTTGCTGCTCGCGTGGAGCTGGGATCTGAACACAGTGCTGGTGTAATGAGGTACTTTTACATCATTATTGTGGAATTAATCAATGTTCTCAGTCCTCAAAGTGAGTTCATGCCATGGTCACATCCCTCCCCAGGGGCTTTGATTCTTCTCCATCAAATGCTATCTCCCCACAATAAACAATGCAAACTGTAAGTACTCTCTCTCGGAATTGCAATCACCTTGCAAAAAGAGGTAGAGAAAGGGCCACTTACTCTCATTAATCCCCCCAAAAAAGTGTCAGTGAGAGGTGTCATGTCCCTGGAACTCCATTTTAGTTTGCCCCTCAAATAACTTCTTTTCCTATAATTTATCAAATGACCCAGAAAGTTAATCTGCAGCCCAAAAATGGAGATCATTTATCACAGGGTGTCACACAACCTCCTGATCCATCAAGCAGACAATGGTGCTGTACATCATGTTCTGGTGCCATCCTGTCTTACGGTCCATCTCAATGTCAAAAAAAAGATTTACAAAATATTTTGGGATGTAATTCATGTGCTGACTCAGACTTGACATCCCCTGTTAGATAAATCAGCACAAGTAGGAGTTTCAGCTGAGGACCCCTGGATTTTTGCTGTATAATTCCCCACCCTGATTTCTAAACCCCCTCTGCTCTAGTGCTTGTTCTTTGTGGGTACTTTCCTTTTCCCCCCAGAATTAGGATTAAACACATTGATGTCCTGGATTCTTAAGCACAGAACTGCTTTTTATTCTAAAATTGACTAGTCTGGTTATCTTTTATCTGTATCAGGGGGTTTCCAGCGGCTGTGCACATCACTTCTCCAAAACACTGGCCTTCGAGCACTGCTGCGTGGATCCTATGAGAGATTAAAAGTTTGGTTTGGGCTACAAATCATGTTTGGTGCCTCCTGTACCTCCTAGCCACCGATGCTCAATGTAACAGCATTGATGCATCTGGTACAGTTGTGTTAAAATTGCTGATAATTACCTCCACCTCATTGTGCTTCAGTTCTCGATAACAATGAGCAACAGCTCCGTGTCATTTCCTCTCTTCCCCGTGCACACCAATCTGCTGCATTCATCTTTCCAGGAATACGAGCTGAAGATGATAAGGATAATTGATGACTCCCTTCTGGGCCGGGGTCGTTATTAATAGCTGTGTTCACTTGGGCTGTCAGCTAATCTCTGCTGCCGCGGGTTGATCTCCGTGCCAGCCGCGCTCGCTGCCGGGGGCTGCAGCGTCCAGGGGACACCTGAGCTCTGCACCAACGACAGAAATTCTTAGGCTCCCATTTGGTTGTTCAAATTTGAAATTTTTGCTTCAGCCAGGCAAACCCCAGCTCTCAAACTCACGCCACCAGCATGGCTGGAGCTCGCGGCAGTTTCCATGCCGGAGTTTGTTGGCGTTTATGGTGCTTGAACAACCTGTGTTCCCATGGCATCCCAGGCCTTGCTCTGACATCCTTCCCGGAGTGTTGGGAGGCAGGACAGCTTTGTCCCAGGTGGTGCTTTGGTCCTTGAACCAACTGTAGCAGCTGGGGCAGAACCAGGGTCCCTGGGTGGGCTTACCCCTTCAGTGCTTGCCCCTGCACCCGCAGAGGGACCTCGAGTTGTGTTCGTAGCTGAGGGGCAGCAGTTCCAGATTCCTCACCACCACCGTGATAAATCTCCTCCCCTCCCTCCCCTTGCACCTGCAAGAGGTTGTTCTTTTTATTCGCGAAGTAGAAAAGTGATTTTTAAAAGGTGAAAGAGTATTTCTGACTTTGATAGCATGATTAGCTGGGCTCAGAATATTGTTATGGCTTATCTTGCTCTTCTGTGATAACTCAGAAAAACAATAAATGTCTTCTTGCAGCAGACTGACATTCAGTATTGAAATTGGTCTCCTAATCTTTATGTGATTGCTTTCTCTGTGATAGAAATATTGCCTCTTGTAGGGTATTTATTGTCTAGTTCTTTCCAAAGTATTGACTTTATGTAACAGTTTGATATACATCAAATCCCTCAGAGATTTAATAAACTCTTCTGGTCAGTCTTCTGTTGTAAACACATTGAGATTTATGGTCATCTTAGTGGAGAACCTTTTTTCGCTGAAATTCTCTACTTCCAGATATCAAAAGATACGAATGGGAGCATAGATCACCGTGGGAATCTTAACTCCCAGCTGCTGCGTGCCCGTCAGGAGCTGTTGGTGGTGGAAGGCTGAAGTGTGTGTCAGGCGATGGTGCAGCCCCCAGGGCTGGGCTGGGGGCTCCAGGATCTCTGGGGTGGCTGCAGGGCGGGGGCAGCCAGCTGGGCTCACCTGTCCCTGGCACAGCTTAGCTCCAGCAGCATTCCCGTGGAAGAGCAGAGTAAAAACCCACGGTTATTCAGTTACACATGAAGTTAATTATTGGTGCTACGCTGCAGCACTCGGAATTGAAAAAAAAAATGGAAAACTGTGAAAAGAAACATACAGCAGCCACATGTGTGCATCCCCTGCCAGGCTCCTCGTGCTTTCCCACCCTCCCACTCTCTGGAGCCATTATTTCTTATTCCAAAACCAGACCAGAGATATTTCAGTACGATAAATAAATGTCCTTCACTTTGGGATTGGAGAGGGGAGGAACACACTTGTTTTTAAGAAGAAACTTTTCTCCATACAGGGATCAGCTTTCCAGGGACAGCCTGCAAGAAATCCAGCCGAGCTCTTCAAATTCGCTCATTAAATGCAAATACTCTCTTTTTCATCTTACATTAACCTCCCTTTAATGGTGTGAAAATGTCTTTTCATTTCACAGCTCAGCATTAAAAGACTATATGGTGAGAGGTTTCTGAAGTGTTATAAATCAATAGCAGCAAGAGAACAGAGCAGGTTCCTGCTTTGCTTGCACTGGGGAGGAGCTGCCGTTGCTAAAATGTCCAAATCAATCCCCTTAGGCTGCCAATGCATCCAAACCCTGCTCCCACCAGCTGCTGGAGGTTGGGGTCTGGGGTCTGGCTCTAGAAAGTAAGTTCTGGATTGAGTGTATTTGGTGACACAAATTTCGATTTCCCTTCTGATGATGCAATTTAATGGGAAAATGCAGTTTGCATTTTGAGACACCTCTCAACAGACTTTGCATTTTCTGTTGTTGTTGATTTCCTGCCCTTTGGCTCCTCTCCCGGGCAGGAATGAGGGGCAGCAGTGAAGGTAAAATGGTTTTTCCCACCTGCCTGTCACAGAAGGTGCCTGTGTTGCTTCTCTGGCTGCTTCATTGCCTGGGGACAGGTAATTAGCTGGGGCGGTGATGAAACCTCAGATAAACGGTGTGCTTCCACAGCTTCTCTGCTGATGGGAACACTTAACGGGAAACTTACTGGGAATGATAAAGTGATGTATTTAAACAAGCTGAAAGGAGAGTTTGGGTGATGTTTTCAGGCGGCATGACAACCACAGCTCTCTGGCAGCTCAGCGTTTCCCACTCTGCAACCCCAGACCCGGAACTGAAGGCTGGTGTGGGCATCACTGTGCCTGGGGCAACAGCAGGGAGGGACTGTCCTCGTCCCTCATTCGTGCCCAGTATTGCACCGCGCTGGAACCTCCCTCACAGCGAATTTTGGGAACATCTCCCCGGGTGCTGCAGCCAGTTTGCTCCAGGTTGCTGCCAGTGGAGCAGCAAGCAGAGCATTCATGTGGATCTGAAACCTTGCAGTGTTATTTCATCTCCATTATTTTTCCCTCCTGATCTATTGAGATATAACCACTTTCAAAGACAGGGACAGATTATGGTCATGGAGATGGCTTAGCTGGGACACAGCTAGTCATTTTTCCTTGCTGATATTTTATTAATATATGTTATTAACCTTGATTCTCCTTCCCCACGGTGCTTTATCATCTGAACTAATTAATTCTTCTTGCAAGATGCACAGGGAAGGGATGGGCATGTAAACGAGATGCGTCTCCAGGTGGCAGAGCTGGCAGCCAGCAAACAGAACCTGACACGTGTGCCTGTACATTGGCTGAATTCGTCCTGTCCCTTTTAACTGACAGAGGTGATACCCTGAGGAGTAACAACCCTGGTTTTCTGCTTTTTTAATGAGCATGAGCCATGCAGGAAAAACAAGCAGTTTGTTTGTTTGGTTAGTCGCTCCCAGCCAGCACCGTGTGGGGTGTGCAGCACTGACCAGCCCTGGAGCTCCCACTGCCCCCTCCCCGCCGTCCCCAGGCTGCTGTGGGTGCTGCTCAGCCCCAGCTCAGCCCCGAGGGCACAGCAGGGTGGGAAGGGGCTGTGGCAGAGGGTCCCCACTCCTGTGGCCACGGGCCTCTGCCCCTCACTCCACGGTGCTGCCAGGGACTCCAGCCCCAGGAACTCAGCAGCAACTCTGTGCTCCCAACAGCTGCTATCAACACTTTTCTTCCTTTTCTTGCAATTTTTTTCTCCCCTTTCTTGTTTTATTCTTTCCTTCTCTCACACCTCCCTGCTGCAGGGCTGACATTTGCTAATAGCAGCACGTTCGTGAGAGAAGCAGTGGAAGTCTGAATGAAACTGGGTGCCTGCTATAGCCTGGCAGGGTAAATGTGATCCTGTTAGCAAGATGAAAATACCATATGCCAGGGAGAGATGGAAGGAGATCAGAAAGGATGACTGTGCTTATAGAGGGCAAAAGAAAATACGTACACAAATTCATTCAAAACTAAGTAAAAATTGACTGGATTTGTAAACAATCTTAATGTCCTGAAAATGGCTCATGTGATTCATCTCACCCAGAGATCTCATTGCACTGAGTGACCTCTGTGTCCCCAGCCTGGCTTTACTGCTCTTTATCTGCAAGCTCCCCGGGGCTGGAGAGAAATGGCTTTTCCAAAACGATGCATTTGTTCCTGAGCCACAGCAGAGAGAGTGGGAGAGGATGTCCCATGGCCTGAGGGGCTGTTTGTCCCTTCCCACAGGGAAATTCAGGCTCACTAAATGCTGAGGGGGAGAGAAGGTTCCAGGGAGGCTTCCTGAGGCTTTCAATACTACTTCATGTTCAGCAACAAACTCTTCCCTGGGAGGAGGTGATGGCATCTGTTCTGTCCGTGGCTGTCCGTGCATCCTGGTCAGGGAGGGTGGAAGGGCCAGGCACTGTCCTGGGCTGGGGACAGTGGCCACTGCCCTCCTGGGGGCCTATGGGCACCCACGTGCCACCCACGTCTGGGAAGAGGGAGCAGGCACATGTTGTCCTTGATGCCAGGAGAGATCTGAAATCCAAATGTTGTTTCAGGGAGAGCATCTCCGAGAGCAGCCTGCAGTGTTTTACAGGCATTTGAGTGTTCTTCCCTTTGAACTAAGCTGCAATTTGTCTTTGTAGATGTCTCTAATACATTAATACGAATGGTGTAGTAGTGGGAATGCATTATAATACTGCGCAGTGTTGCTCTTAGTAATTCTCCTCCTTCAGCGAGTGAACACTTCCTCGCTCATTTGTATTCATTGTTTTGATGCTTAACTTGAAAAATGTGTATTATACAACAGGCTGAAACCCATGACGAATAAAAGAAAAGAACCCAAGGGGATAATAAGCATCTCAGCACTGCTGTGATGTCTCCTGCTGCTAACATCAAAGCAACCAAAGGCATCACTGCTGCCTGCAGAGGACAGGGTGCACTCGAAGGAGCTCCATCTCACCCAGGGGATGGGGACCAGGGAGGCCAGGGAGCTCCACCAGGGCCACCACTGGCAGGGCTGGTCCTTCCCATCCCGATATCACCACAGCTGGGTCAGGGCCCTGCAGCTCCTCCGCTCTGAGCCCGAGGCTCTGCCCCAGCAGATGTTCCTGCTGGTCACAGCTGGACCTGGCTCTGTCCCCAGGCTGTGCCCCTGCCCTCAGCCTGGCTGTGGCCATGGGAGCTGGGCTTGCTCTAAGTGATCCGGGCTGGGTGCTCCCCAGGAGCAGCTCTCCATGACATCTCTGATGTTTAAGGGAAGGTTTGGGCTATTCCATTCACTGTTGTCTGCAGGAGCCTCCTCCACATCCTGCCTTGTAATTCAAGGAATCCTGGATTTAGTTCTGGGGTATTACTGTCCTGGATTTTTACCCTGTGAGCGTACCTGTAAAACCATTAATATTCAAATAACTTCACTAAATAAGCAACTATGCCAGAGTAGTTATTTATTACTATTTATGATGAGACTTATCTTACTGATTTCTCCAACATATTTCTCCAGAGGAAATTAGATACATTGCTTAGTTAAAAGTGTGCCATGGAGAAAATGCTTCTATAAATACTTACCAACTCATCTGGAGAGATGATAAGTGCTGGTGTGTCCTTCACAATGTCATGTTAGTTGCTGAGTCTGGTTTAAAATTCAGTTGTTTATGTTCTCCGGGAGAGAGAAAACCTGATGGTTCTAAAAGGAGAACAAAGTATATGCACAAAAATCAGTCCTGAGCTCTGAAACCTTGAATCTAAGGACTTTGAAGTTTATCAGTGAATCAGGCTGAGTTGCCCCAGAGCAGGTGATGAACCCTCCTGCAGGTCCTGTGCTCCTCATGGACACACAACTGTGATTTACTTATTCCTTTGAGTATCTTTCCTACTGATTTGTAAAGACTCAGATATGGACCCTGCTTTGCTGCTGGCTCTGAGGTAAGGGTTTGGGGGTTACCTTGTTATACAACCTCAAATGTCAAGAAATCCAGCTACCAGCATATTCTCTCTTAATAGCTCTGTTACCAGCTCTGGCTAGTTGGAGAATAAACTCTAGAACCATGGCTGAACACAGGGATTCCATCTGGCTGCAGCAGCTAAACAATTCCCCCTCCTGCTTGGAAAATTGTTCACTCCACAGCTCTTGGGACCTGCCAGGTTATTTTTAGCCACAATTAACACACCAACATGCAATGTCATAACACCCTTTCTCTTAACTGATGTGCCAGCACTTTTTTATTCAGTAAACTATAAAAAGTTTTTAATTTTTAGTATTTAAAGCCTTGAAGGAGAAACCCTCCCTAGTGTTGACACCTGATGACATTTAGTCAATGAATTAAGAAAAAAAGAGCAGTGGTGCTTCTGTCTGTCCCCAGCTCTTGCTGGCATAAATTACAGAATTAATAGGCTTTTAGAAGAGACTGACACACAGTTACTGTGGTAAAGACAATTAAAAGTGGAAAGCCACTTTTCTCACCACATTTAATTTTAACTGGAGACTTTGAGACTCAATAAATCTTTCTCTTATTTCATTCTCACATTTTCTGCAGGTATTCAAGTCTTTAAGGAAAGTTCCTGCTATAAACAACTTAATTTTTACTTTCCCTGGATCTTTTGCTTTTCTCTTTTTTCCCTTCCTCAACAAAAAGTCTAGGTGTTTTCCTATCACCAGCACTTTACTTTCTTTGGAATTGCTATTACTAAGATGTGGCTCAGGTTTTAATGCAGTTTTAAAGCATTTTTCAGGTTGAAAATGCAGTAGGGCAGGAGTCCCAGTCCCTTCTGGGATTTTCCTGGCAAATCCAACTAGGGGGAAAAAAAGCAGATGAAGCCACTTGTCTGTGGGAATGTCTCAGGACAGTGGAACTAGGGTGTAGAAGATTTTATTTTTTTTTAAGGAAACAACAGCATCATGAAAATGCAAATTTTTGTGTCAGTTTTGGAAACAGACTCAGAAAATCTTTCTATTCCAGAAGCTGAATCTTAATTAGCCTTTCTTTAAGCTAATGGTATGGAACATAAATTTCGATTTTGTTTAAAAACACTTTTCTAAGAAGCACTTCTTTAGGAAGTTGCTGAGGAGGGATTTATCCAGGCTCAGTGGCTGCTCAGGGGGAGCTGCAGTGATTCAGCATTTCCCCTCTCGGCAGGGTTTGTTAGCACAACCTATTCCAGAGCCTCTTGGAAAGCTCTTGGCACAGCACACCCTCAGTCTCTTCACTTGCCAAAAATTGTTTTAGGCTCTTGCTCAGTATCAAGTTCCCACCGTGACCTTGAGGGAAGCACCAGGAGATGAGGTGTTGCTGCTTCCACCATCAGTACCAAAGATAAGGCAATTTTTGGGGGGAGCTCTGTCACAGCCCCTGGTCTCGGGGCACCCTTGGTCAGACACAGACCTTGCTCTGTGTCCGCTCTGAGGGGTGCAGAGCTCAGCTCTGAGGGGACTGGAGACATCCCCACGTGCAGCAGTTTGAGCAGAAGTTCATTCTGATGGCAGCTTTGGTAGAGGAAGCAGCACTCTGGAGGAAGGAGAGCTCTAACTCCTTCCCTGCTCTGGACCTCCCTTGGCAGGACCATCGTAACTTGTGGTTGTCTCCCACCTTCCCCAGCTCCCTGCCTCTGCAGCTCTGCCCTGAGCTGATGCAGAGCAGCTTCCCTGGCCGTGCAGAGGCAGCAGCACTAACATCAGTGACATTTATCCCTCCCTCCCCACGGACTCAGCACCGTGCCAGTGGTTCAATGTCTGCACGCAGATTGATGGAGCAAATTACCCTTCTGAGGGACCCGTGTCTCTCTGGCTGTAGGGATCTCTGACTAATCCCAGCCTGACACTTCCCTTGCCAATGGCAGCAGCACTGAGATGTGTCCTGGCCGTGCCCCTGCTGCTGCTTCCCAATTGAGTGGCTGATGAATGGCCTGGCCCTGGCGCTGGCAGGAGCGGTGATGGATGCACTGCCCGGGATCTGGCACAGAGAGCTCTGCCTGCTCCTGCCACCTGCTCCCAGACACCTCACCACGCTCAGAGCAGTCCCACATCTCCTTAGGGACCTTGTCAGGAGGCACTGGTGGCTGAGGGGTTAAAGGAGCTCCGCAGCCAGGGCCGGCAGCCGTGTGGCTCACGGTCTCCACTGCCTTGTAATCAATCCCAGTATGACATTGTCAGTGAGGGTGAAATGAACTTGCAGTAGCCGAAAGCAGGATAGGTTAATTAAAAACCTTGATCAAAGCATCATAAACTGCATAAAAGATCCCATCTTTTAATTATTTTCAAATGGTCTCTCAGGCAGGACGGCCAAAAAGAAGTCTCTGTTCCCAGGGCCCATGAGCTGTGAAATTGTGTCATCATGTCAGACTCAGTTATCACTTGCTGTCCAAACGAGAGAAAGGCAAAGCCCGGGACAGTCCCCTTGTTCAGGATGAGAATGAGGAGCTGGTGATGGCTCCTTGTGAGCAGGGTCAGAGCAGGGAGCTGCACATCCTCCCCTGCCGCTGGGCAGGAGCCGTGCCTGGGGCGAGCCTGGCCAAGCCGGGCTCGCAGCCTGTCAGAGCTCGAGCTCCCCAGCTCACACTTTAGGAATAAGGTTTCAGCACCTGCTGGATGTTTTTGTTCTCACAAGCTCTTTCTGCTGTAGAGGGAAATCAAACCAGTCAGCCCAGGAGCTGAGCCCCCGAGGTTTGTCTCACGCCAGCTCCCTGTGAGCTGTGACCTGCTCTGGGGCTCCACCTGGCTCCTTTCATCCCAGGTTTGAGTCCAGCAGTGCTGCTTTCCTTCCTCCGGTTTTGCTGTGAAGGGGGGGAAGAAGTGCTGGAGAAAAGAGCAGCACACGCACACACAGCTAATGGGAGCAGGGTGTGAAAACGTCCTGCCTCTCCTTCCCACCCGGCACTGATGGACCCGCGGTGAACTGCAGCTCGGTGGAACGTGGGAGGTGTCGCACACGGTTTGTTCATCACCCCCTCTACCGCAGAAACAGCCGATTGCATCTCCCTGCAACCAAAGAGAAGGGCAGGAGGACCTCGGACAGAGAACTTGTGCAGCCCTGGTGACCCTGGGCTGGAGCAGTGGCCACCGTGCTGGGGAGGCCAGGACCATCAGAGCCCCACAGGGGCTGGGGTCGCAGCCACCCTGCTCCAGGCACAGCTCTGGGTGCTCACAGCTGAGCTGGGTCTGTGAGAGCCCAGTCCTGTGCTCTGCAGTGAGCTGGGGGCTGTTCAGAGCATCCTGCCATGAACTGGCTTCGAGTGGCCCCTTGGGCTCTCTCAATTAATTAGTTTGATGAGGAGCTGGGTTAGTTACCAAGCACAGGAGCCTCAGAAGCCAAGTTACAGAGCAGCTGTGAACTGGTTTGGCTCCTAGGCCAGCACGAATAGGGCTGCTCTGCATCTCCCACATGCTTCCACACAGTCTCATGCCCCTTTCCCTTTCGTTCCTATCAAATCCCATTCCGTGGGCTGCTCTCCCTCCTCCTCCGGAGCTGCAGAGCTTTTCCCACTTCCAGGATGGATCAGCACTCACCTCAGTGTCAGCATGATCTGTATTATAGAGACATCAAAGCGCAGCATCCTCTGGGGAAAAGGAGAGATAAAGGGAGGAGAAAATGTTCCAGAAGCACCGAGAGGCAGGAGGTGTGTTTAGCCCTTTCTGGAGCACTGATCTCGCCGGAGGTGTGCTGAGCACTCCGGCAGGCAGGCAGGAGGTGTGTTTAGCCCTTTCTGGAGCACTGATCTCGCCGGAGGTGTGCTGAGCGCTCCGGCAGCGCCCAGCGGGAGCGGCCGGGCTCTGAGCGCTGTAATCTGATCAAGCTCTGTCGGGGTAAGGAACGCAGCTTCATGCTTTTCACCTTCTAGGAAAGAGATTTATTATGAAAAACAGGTCTCTGCCTCAGAGCACATCAAAAACAGTTGGCTTCATAACCCTGGGAAAAAAAGATAAATAAAGAAATCCCAAGAGACACGTGTGAGAACCGAGGAAGTATTAAAACATATGTTGGAACATATTGATCCCCGAAAGCCTCCTGCAGCAGACATGAATCTCTTTCATTTCCAGCCCCACTGATACTTTAACAAGGAGGGAACATGCTGCTCACCTGGATCCACATTTAGGCAGATTCCAGCCAAGCCCCCACCCTGGCCTTGTCTCAGCCTGGCAGAGGTGCCAGGTGCCAGCAGTGACCCCAAACCTCTGCAGTGACCCAAACCTCTGCAGTGACCCCAAACCTCTGCAGTGACCCAAACCTCTGCAGTGACCCAAACCTCTGCAGTGACCCCAAACCTCTGCAGGGAGCACAGCCTGACCCCACACCAGGGCTCAGGCTCCAAGGGCTGCTGCCCTTGTCAGGCCAGAGGGATGCCCGAGGACCTTGGATCTGCCCTGTGGATCAGCATCCCTCCTGCTGCTCTTGTCCCCAGTGATGTCCCAGGGACACCTGCCTTGGTGTGAGCAGAGTGCCTGAAATTGACCCTTCCTATTTCAAGTACACCAGATTTTTCCTTTTTCCCCTCCCGAAGTGTATGTGTAATAAATATAGCACAGGCCTGGGAGGATGAAAAGATGAATCACAGCTATGAAAATATTTGACTATATTTTAAGCAGGACTCCCAGCAGGTACAACTGTAGCCATCTACCACTGATGTGTTTCAGAGGCATCAAAAGACTGGTTTTTCCACCACTGAGTTATCATTAATTATTCTTAGAATAAAGTGCTACCACGCAGCATTAATTCAGAAGAAATTCTAAGTTCCTTGCTATTCTCTACAGCTTGTTTTCACAATGAATTAATGGGAGTTAATTTAGCACCTCACAACAAACAGGACCACTGCAGGAATACAAACTAGGTGTTCCTTCCTGAATTATTCCTCTCTCTTGTAAGAGTCCTTCTTTGACTATTATTAGATGTAGTACAAAAGGTCTTAGTCTGGCAGAGGGTAAATTTGCTGGAAAAGCAGAAATCAGGAAAAAATACTGCATGATTTCCTCCTCTTGTGGTTATTAACAGTTTGGCACAGATACATTGCTCTCACAGTGGAACAGAATGGTAAAAAATGGGCTCTAATTCTTTGTAGTATGCTAATATTAGTATCTGTGAACAGTGTGTTGTCGTGTCTATGTAGCACATCCTTTGTCCGAGACTGATCCCTGTTTCCTGGAGCAAGCACCATCCCAGCCCACAGGTGGCACTTTGACTGTCGATCACTTGCTCTAAAAATGCAAGAGATTTAATCCTCACCGAGATGGAGAACTAAAATAAGCAATTTGGAAAGCATTCTGCATCTTGGAGAGGCTTTCTATAATTTATTCAAACTCAGCCTGAAATAGAGAAATGGTTTTACCCCCGGAAGCATCCAAAAAATACATTGTGTCAGCATGTGCATTGTGTAGGAAAATCACCAAATCTCCCAGATTTGGACCTCAGGGGGCTGAGGTCCCTGTGCTACAGAGGGCTCACTGCCAGCTGCAGCTCCTGGGGGAGCCTGTGGTGCTCGGCAAGTGCTGGGGGCAGCTGGCCTGGGACCAAAAGGCTCCTCCTCAGCAAGGTCCACACAGCCAGAGATGAATCTCTGTCCCCCTGCAGCCAGCCCAGGAGCTGCAGGGATGCACAGAGGTTCCTTGGGATGCTCCTGCCTCCCAGCTCGGGCTCCTTTCTCTGTGGTGCCAGAGATGGGAGCTGATTTTTACTGCAGTGGGCAACCTCTCTAGACAGACACAAGGGATGAGAGGAAAAAACCCCAGGAGGTGTCAGGGGAGGATCCTGGGGAAAATTTCTCCATGGAAAAGGTGTCCAGCCCTGGAAGAGGTTGCCCAGGGCAGTGCTGGAGTCCCCATTCCTGGATGGATTTAAAGGACGTGCAGGTGTGGTACTCAGGGACAGGGTCAGTGGTGGCCTTGGCTGTGCTGGGGGAATAGTCACACTTGGGGTCTTAAGTGTCTTTCCAACCTCACTGATTCTATGATTCCATAAAGCTCTTCTTGCTTTATTTCTTTGAGTTGCTTCTATGCTCCTGGGAGACTGTGGGTAGAGCGAGTTGGGGTTTGCATCAGGAACAAAGCAAATCAGACCTGGAAATGCTGCCTGTGTGGTTTTAAAGATCTGCAGCAGCAGCTGTGGAGACTGAGGGTGGGGGAGCACGGGAGAGGAGAATGGCACACAGAGAAAATTTCATTCGAGCAATTAAGGAATCACCACACTTTTATGATTAACTTCTTGTTCCCAGGTTGAATGCAGAAGCTGTTAGTAGGGGCATTGCTATTCCATACCTGACACGAACAATGGGAATATTTGTTCTGCCCGGGAGGATTACACCTTCCATTAATCTAAGTTTTATTGAAAGTTTAAATAACAGACAGACGAAATTTGATCAATTAGCAGTGTAATTCCAAGGAGATGTCACAGTGAAATTAAATCTCAGGCATTTTTAATGCAAAGAAGCCTAGGAGCTCCCTCCAGTTTTCTTTCTCAGTACAGTGTTTAGATTTTAATTGAAAGTTTATTCTACTTTGTGCATCTTCTACTAAATTTTAATTTCAGACTGTAATGGGAACAGTTTTATATTACAGTGTTTGTAGCACTTCACAGATAGATCAAATATACCTCATAAATGAAGGAAACAAACAGGTTTGTGTGGGATCCACTAGTCAGGGAAATCTCCAGGAGAAAAGAGATTTTAATAAGATGTGGGGGAAAGGAGAGGGAATTGGTGCTGTGGTGAGGAAGGGTGCATGGGGGGACCAGGCAGCTGTGATGATTGTCCCCATGTGCTCAGACCCTGGGGGCTCACTCGGGGGCTGTGCCAGGGCTGTTCTCTTCCTCATTCCATCCCTGACAAAAGCTGCTCCCCGAGCCCACCTCAGCACTGCTGCTCCTCTGCTTCCCAGCTGCCATGGTCCCCTTCCTGCCACCCCTCCCATTTTGGCTTTCATTGCCTGATATGATTTCCTTGTCCCCAGTGAAGTGTTATTGCCATCGTTACTGCTCCACATCTTCCATTTTCCTTATCACAAATGTCGTTCTCTTACAGCAAATACCACAAGTGCTACAACCTTCCTGTGAATCTATCTCCGTGCTATCTTTGGAGACATACCTCATCTGAAAAGAAGCAATACTGAAAATAGCTGTATATTTTTGGGTGTATATTTTTGTCTGGATGGATGTCAGGGATCAGCTTATCGGGCAGCTGGAGCAGTGCAAATCCCCAGTGCTCACAGTTCCAGGTTTGTTCACACAATAAGAGTTTCTGGTCAAACCTGGGCCTTGATACCCTTACAGAAAGCTTTCCAAAAGTGACAAAGACTCCAAATTTAACAGCAAATACTGGTGAGGAGAGGTATTTCAGCGATAGTGGTGGCATGGAGTGCAGCACAAGGTGTGCAGCACACAGGCTGGGATGGAAAATCCCTCCAGACTCGTCCCCTGTCAGTGACCATCAGGTGAGCAAATGCCAGGAGGAGGTGTGGTTTTGGTGCCTGTGAGCAGTAACAGGCGTGGCTGCACACACCCAGCCTCTGCTTATCTGTGACTGCACCTACCGAGCTGATCTCTGTGAATCCTGGGGCGCCTGGCTGGGGCACACCAGCTCTCCTTGGCATCATCCTGCCTGGGAGGTGAGGATTTGGGGTTTCTCAAGAAGTAATTTTTCTTAGTAAAAGCAGTGATTAACCTTGCTTCAGTCACGAGCAGCAGTATTTAAAACAACAACAAGGAAAAGGCAGCTGAGAGCTGCCTGCAGCTTGGCTGGGGCAGCCGCTCCTCCATATGGCGTGTGAAATGCCAGCACATGAAATTAACTCTCATCAATAAGCAATAAGGGCTGATTTGCCCAGATCTGGATGGGCTGACTTCCCGTGGAGCACAGCCCTTAACCGTGGCGTCATCGTAGCTGCAGGTGTTTGAGGCCTCAGAGTTCCAGCAAAAGGTGAATTCTGGGGAGAATTTGGAAGGAAAAATCCACTTTGGGAAGGGAGCAGGGTTCCAGCCTCATCCCAGGGTGCTCAAGGAAGAGTGACTGTGTTTTAAGAACTGAATATTTCACTTTTCTGACACTTTCCACAACTCAGGCTCAAGTGAAATTGTATTTTGTTCGAGCAGAACCTTTGAAGTAACAGAAATTTTCCCTCTTCCAGAGGACTCCTTGTATGGGAATTCTTTTTCATCTCCAGAACACGAGAAAATTAAAATAATGGAACTTCCTCTGAAAAAACAGGAAGATTTGTCCCACATCACACATCCCATGGCATCTTTCACTGACAGTACAGGAGCTTCAGACTGAAAGCCCTGTTCCTGCTGGGAATGCAGTATGCAAGAAGGTGGGAGGACTTTAAGTAGAACTCTAGGACTTAGAGTTGCCCATCTCTGACAAAAACAATTAAACACAAGTAGTCAAATTCTCACAGACGCTGAGGACTTGGGACAGCAGTTTTTCAGCTCATCTGCAAGAGTCATCTCTACTGCTTGGTGCCCACTTCGGCCGGCGTTGGTTTGGGTGTTGACCCAACCGAAAGCACCGAGCACCAGTGTCTGAATGCCCCTTTCAGCAGCACCATGGGTTCCTGGAGGCCTGATCCTGCCTCAGGAATGGCTGGGAAGCCGCAGAAGCAATGGAATTTTCCTTCAGGCACCGTGAGTGAAAAGGAAGGGGTGTCACGGGGATTGATGGATGGTGCCGGAGTGCGGCGGCACAATCTGCCAGAGCTGGGGTTAATGGGGGGAATGGAAACAGCCTGAGCAGGGACAGCTGACATCATCTGCTCAATTAACTGAAAACCAGCTCACACTGCACTCCTGCTCCTCCCCTCGCTGCCTGGAACCCCAGCCACAGCTCGGCAGTGCCCGGAACCCACATGGAGCCTTGGGCTGGCTCCGAGGGCTGGGCTGGGCTGGGCTGGCTCTGCTGGGCTGGCTCTGCTGGGCTGGCTCTGCTGGGCTTGGGCATCGCCCTGAGCACTGCCAGGGCACAGGGGACAGGGTCACCCCACCCTCATCTCAGTGGGACACCAGGTGTGGCTTGAGATTGTCCCCAGCCACTCTCAGGGCACAGGGAGGGACTCACAAAAAAGGGGAAGTTGCCACTCAGAATTCATTTCCACGTGTGGCACAGAGTGTCCCAGGGTGAGACTGAGCATCCCTGGCACTTCTCCAGGCTCTGGTTCCTGGTACCACTGTGGCCTTTGGAGCCAAGCTTGCTCTGCTGGAGAGTGCTTGAGAAATGTTCCAAATGCATTTGGTGCTCAGCTGCAAAGTGCCACCTGTGCTGGAGACCAAATTAACCCACAGCTGACACAATGGAAAACCAGGCATTTAATTGTTTAATGGCTTCAACTCCTTTACTACTTAATTCCCATTTGTAGCATAAATACTGAAGGAAATTGAGTGATTTAAGAGCAAAAACAGATCCTAATTTCCGTTGATGTCTTGTTCTCACCTTACAGGAAGAAAGGTACATTCAGGGGCTGGTTTTGGCTCGGGAAGCACCACTCTGCAATGAGAGGCTCCAGCTCTTCCCATGGGTGTGATAATTCACAGTTTTAATAAGTTTTTTCCTGTCCTGAAGGTAAAATACAACACTGAAACTGCCAGGAGCAGTTTTCTTGGTTTGCGGTTCCAGCATGGCCTTTTCTGACCTTTGGACATGTGCCACGAATGCTTTAATCCCAGCAAGGGTTTTATCTTAAGCAGATACGAGGAAGGATCTGAGAAGTAGGTCAGGAGACATTAGAGGCTGTTTGATTCACTGTGAACCATGTGCACAGCACAGCTTTTAAGCCTGAAATGCCATTACTTGGATGCATTTTGGTTTAGGTTTTGGTTTAGAAAACAAAAGCTGCTGTTTTGGTTTAGAAAATAGTCAAATGGATGGTTAGTGGGAGAAAGGAGAGAGGAAGGACTGTGTTTCTGGGGACCAAACCCCATTTCGAGCAGGAAACCACCCCCACAAGCAGCTGCTGTGTTTAGGGGTGGCTGCAGCAGCACTGAGGGTTTGGCAGTGCCCCAAGAGCTGTGGGCAGGGGAACAGGAGAGCTCCAGCTGCCTCCTGTGCCAGCCAGCCACAGCTCTGGGGACACTCCTCAGATCCTTCCCTAAGAATTTACTATATTTTTTCCCCCTTGCAGTGCTTTCCCAGCCCAGGGTGCAGAGTTTTCATTTCTTTTAATGGTTCTCGGGAAATTATGGAGAAATCAAAATGCATTTCAAAGTTGTCTTCGAGGCTTACTGTGGTTCAAATGGTTTCTTTCGATCCACAGTGCAGATGCTGTTTTTCAAAGCTTTACTGGTCCCCAAATGACTGTAGTGGTGTATTGACTGGCTTTACTGGGGCCTTGGGAATTTACAAGGGAAAAAAGTAACTTAGCAAGTGAAAACCCTTTAAATATATAAACATGAGAGTTTTTAAAGTTCATCTGATCTGTCTCTAGTTTGGGTATTTATAAACCAGACCCTGTCATTCGGGTTGGCAGCACGTCCCTGTCCCTGGGAATGCTGCAGCTCCTTCCTGCCCTAAGGAAGAGGCACCCACCCATCTCCCAGGGCTGGTGCACCCCTCGTGCTTCTGGCACTGCTGCCAGGAGTGAGAGCTTTGGCCTCACAGCACTTCCCTGCAATTGCAGGAGAGCCCAGGATCCTGAAACGTCCACATAGCAGCATTAATACAAGATGAATATAGCTCCATACCCTGGATCTGTTTAACCTGATAAATAGTTTCAGTTAATGGACAGCAAAAGGAATGATGCTCAGTAAATTTGATTTTATGAGCCTTTCACTTATTTGCTGTGCCCATTAGGTCGGAAGTTAGGTAATGGTAAGTGTCCATTAGTGCATTAGCTCAGGAGCTGAGTTGGGAAAAAAAGAAAATGGTGGAAAAGGCCCTGGAGCCACGTGCATTTATTAAACCTTTGTTCGTTAGTGGCTGTAATGACACCGAGCTGGGGAGACCTCGGGAAGTACAGCAACCCCTGAACCCCCTCCTTCCTCCCCACAGCATTTGGTCTGAGTTCCTCCTGCCCCAGGGGCTGTGAGGCAGGGATGGGGCTGCTCATGTTCTCCAGTCCCAGGAAAGTCTCTGTGCAGTGCTGGTGTCAGCCTGGGCTGCTCCTCCCAGGCACAAATACATGACCCAGCTCGTAGCAACCAAAATAACCATTTCACTGATAGCCCTTTCTTTTACTCACTTCCTTTAATTTTTTTCTCTGCCCAGGCAAATTAGTTTTTAAGATCTCTTTTCCCAATTTCTTTGCTACCCTGGGATTATTTACACACCCCACAAAAAGCTGTTTACTCTTCTGGGTAATTCAGTGAACATTCACTTGCTTTGAATTAATATGCAGCGTTGTTCCAAGTGCTGGCAATTTACTGGTAATTGGAACATCTCCTTACCCTGGAAAAAACATCCAGCCTCCCAAGTTAGTTTTCACAAGTGGCATTAATGCAGCAAGAGAGCCAAATTCCCTTGTTTACGTGCTAGCAAGGAAAGATGGGGCTTGTTAGTAATTACAAGGTAAATTTTCTTCCCCTCACTGCCCGGTGGTGCTCCCCTCGTGGCTGTGGGGGCTGTTTTGGGGGGCTGGGGGCTGTGTCCCACCACAGGGCTGGGTGAGTCCCTGCTGGGGTGTTGGGGCAGTTTGCCCAGGGTGTGCTGCAGTTTGGTGGGCAGAAGGGGTTTGCAGGGGTGTGTGGAGGAGCAGGGCACAAAGAGCCCTTTCTTTCAGCAGCAGTTTGGTCTCACCAGGATGCTCATCAGAGGAGTGAGCTCTGAGCTGTTGGTGAGGCAGATGGGACTGCAGGGAGCTTTGCTTTCAGGGGCATGGGGAGGTCTCTGGCCCCGTGGATTGCCCTGTGGGGTTGAGAGTTAAATCCCACAGCAGTGCCAGGCTCACATCCCCATTTCACTCTGACCACAGACAGGCCAGGGCTGTGATAGAGACCTGTCTGTGAAACTAATAGAACCTGATGGAGAGAAAATGAAATCTGTTTGCTCTGCTCTGTCGTCTGCTCGCTTCCCTAATTTGGTTCCACTTACAAGGGCTACTCAGGATGCTAACACTGCTCCAGGGGTTTCCCTGATAATGAAAACAACTTTGTTAGTGACTGAGGACAGGGAAGGAGACAGTGAGTTGCATTTGTTTGACACAGTTTTGAGGTCCCAGTGGGAGCACTTTGAATCTGTGCAGTCCAAAGCGAGGGCTCCTGGGCCTTTCAGAGCCTTTTTCTTCCCTTAAACTTTCCACCCTGTGTATAACCTCTGCCCAGGCAGGACATGGGGCTCAGCCAGAAGGGAAGACAAAATGTTCTGGGGTAAGTTAAACTCCCAGGTG
The DNA here is from genome assembly GCA_013400515.1 of Erpornis zantholeuca. Classification (NCBI taxonomy): domain Eukaryota; kingdom Metazoa; phylum Chordata; class Aves; order Passeriformes; family Timaliidae; genus Erpornis; species Erpornis zantholeuca. The sequence goes on from VZTN01016499.1 coordinate 199,436, forward strand.
GGGTTTGCTGCTGGATGTGGCTGTGAGAGCAGCTCCTCTGTGGGATGGCAAGGGTCTCAGAGCAGCAGGGCCCTCCAACAACCTCTCTTGCTCTCAAGACATTCTTTCTCTCATCACATTTACTGTAGAACCAGAAACCTTCATCATACAAATATTTTTGTTGATTTTTATGCTTTGCTTTTGACCTGTGAAAATGCATTTACAACAGAGTTTGTGTTAACAGCCTGTAAATAAACAAATGTGAGTATGGCACCGATCATGCTAGCACAAAAATTAATCTTGCATATGCAACATTAAATACTGCTAAAAAATTTAATTTAATTAGGGAATCATTCCTTATAAAAGCCAGCAACCTGGCAGCCCAGAGAGCTGAAATCTTGTGGCTGTGGCAAGAGCTGAGCACACAGGATCTGGCTGGGAGCATCCCCTGTTTGCTGCTGCCCGGGGCACACCTGGCCCTGCAGGGCTCCTGTGCTGTCAGCTGTGTCCTTCTCTGCATGAGCAGGGATCAGAGCTACAGCAACATCTGTGGGGACCCAGTCTGGGGCAATATTCAACCTCACCAAGTCCCTGGGTGGAAATAGCTTCCAGTCCTTAGAACCAGCCTGGGGAGGATATAAACCCACGATGGAGAGAAGAAATCCTTCACAGCCCATCAGAGGTGTCTGGGGCTGACAAGTACACTTCAGACTCTTTGACACCTGCTCACAGAGGCAGCAGAGCTCAGGGGCTGCACAGAGAGGTCTTCTCCATCCCCCCCTGCTCCTCACAGCCCCTCTGCAGCCCCGGCCCTGCCGGGCTCTGGCTCTCCTGCCCCTGTGGTCCCTGGCACTGCGGGGGCTGCTGTGGTCCTGGCTGCAGCCACAGGGAAGGTTGGGGCTTGTGGACAGTCCCCACGGAGCTCAGAGTGGGAGCAGAGTGTTCCTCAGTGCCAGGGCAGTCCTCCCTCCCCGAGACCGCGCTCGTTATTGTGCTGCTTGGGAGAGGACATTAGCTGAGACATCCTGTTTACAAAGAGCTTCCTAGTGGTGTCCTCGGGAGAACAGGGATCCAGACAGCACAGAGTGTGTTGTTAGTAATGTAAAAGGACACTGTTATTTGTATTGCATCACTGAACTCCATTATGTCTTTTATTTGCCTTGTTTCCAGGACAAATGCGGTTCCCTGTGAAGCCATCACCAATTGGCACCTATTGGCAGGTTTTGTGCCACAGAGGAAACAGGTTGCTGCTGAATCCTGACAAGGCATGGCTTACAGAGCCACTGACCCAGCATGAACCAACTCCTCAGCTCCCACAGCACCCCTGGTTTCTGGCTGGGCACTGCCAGCCAAGCCACCTGAGCAGGTGAGGGCAGGAGTGCCCAGGGACAGGACCATTGGCAGCACTTCATCCTCAGGCCAAGGTCTCTTTCCTCTGCCAGTTCTCGGTGGAGCTTTCCTTGCCCCTCGTTGCTAGAGCCTGTCATGAGCCCGGGGGTCTCTGCTGCTCACTCAGTCCCTGTCCCCCCCAGAGCAGGTCCTGGCTGTGGGACTGCTGCTGGTGGCAGGGCTGGGACCACCTCACACACATTCCTTGCAGGTCCTGGGTCCCTTGGCAGAGCTCTGCCAGCAGCTGCTTCCCTCTCTCTCTGCATTAAGATTAATGTTTGAGCAGCACTTGTCCCATCCATCTCTCTGGGAGGCTTCCTCCAAACAAATAGCAGGAGGAGGCGGCATCTGTTTGAGAATGACAGGGCTTCAATCTATTTATTCCACAGGTAACTGCTCTCTCCTGAAATGTCAGATTGACTCTTCACCCTCCCCGAGCGCGTCGTGGCGGCTGCGGGCCCGCCTCCCTTCATCTGCAAGGAAAAAGAGTCACCCAGATTGATTGCACAATTGAATATGCAGCATGGTAAACAGTTATTTGGAAATTATTGTTTGTGTTTAATTATGACATACAGAAGTTTAACAGTCATAAATTTTTCACTGGAGCTGGAATGCAGATGTAAGCATTAACATGCGTCGACGGAAGACACAAATCAGCATTTCCCGCAGCGCATGGCAGCCCCGCGCTGCTCCTGGGCATCCCCCTCCTCAGCATCGAGGGCCCGAGCTGTCAGTGGCCTGAGAGGGGCTTAGGAACCAGGAATTACTTGTTTCTGCTTGGTTTGTGCTCTGTATAAAGTCCTTAAAGCAGAGCGGTGGCTGTGTCAGTGACTCCCCTTGCGCTTCTGGGGCGCAGCCAGGCTGGAGAAGGGACTGTGGGTGAAACCTCTATCCTGGCAAAACAGGAAAACTCTCTGGCTTCATGAAAGTGCCTTGTCAGCACCTTTGCTGGTCTTTCCAACAATTATCAGATGAATTTTCCCCATCTTTTCTCTCTTTTTATTCTTTTCTTTACTCTTTATTCTCCTTCCCCCAGCACATGCACGCTGACACACGCTGTGGCTCTTGGCAATTGAAGAAAATGAAAAATAGATGTGTAGAGGGAAAAAAGTTTAATGACAAGAAAAGATGTGCTAGAAACGAGGGTGATTATAAGGGAATCTAATTAAAATGGAAAATTTCTGTGGGAAAAGGAAGAGGTGTTGGGGGAGGCAGAGGTAGAACATTGTTTCCACCCAGCCTGCTCATCTGGGGGAAGGAGCAGCATTTCCCAGCTGATTAAAAACGGTATGATAATGAAAGATGAGTATTGTTCTGTCTTTGTATTTCTGAAGCAAATCTCTCATGGGACAAAACATATCACTCAGTGAGTTGCATAATGTTTAATTCTGTATTGAAGACCGAGCTGTGTCTGTGCTGTGCAGTTCACACGGGAGAGGAAAGGCAAGCGCACGTTTTCTGAGCACCCACCTATGCCACCAGAGACAGCAGTTTTGGGGAGGATTTTAGGGGGAGACAGGAGTCCAGAGGCTCTTACGACAGTGTTTCAGGGATGAGCAAATGGGGTGTGGAGGTCTCAAAGCAGAAAGGGCTGAACTGTACTGAAGGATGTGTTTGAGCAGCGCTGACCTCGCCATCAAAGCCCAAGATGAAATATTTCCCCAGACGAGTTCTGTTTATGATGTTCTCAGGCTATTTTAACAACGATATTGTAGCCAGGGGAGCTGTGATTTACTCCACAATGACAGAGGTGTCCTCGGAGCCCCTGCAGAGTGGTCACCCTCTGCAGGGGGAGAGCAAGAGGTCACAGCACTGGGGGCAGGTCCTGCGGCCACTTTACGGCCACTTTGGTTCTGATGTGAGCAGTCAGGGACTCCAACACAGAGGAGTGGCCCAGACACATCACACTGGGGCAGGAGGTGCTGAGAAAGTGGATAAATGGCACCTGGGTGTTTGTGTTTCTGCGGATTGTGGCTCTGTGTAGCTGTCAGATGGCCCAAGGTCAACCTCACAGATTTGGTATTTCTTTGTTCCTTGATTGGGAAGGGTGATAGGGGAACCTGTGGCCAGTGGGACACAGTGAATCAGTTCTGGGAAAACAAATTCTCCAGAGAGGAAACTGCCTGTGGGATGTGGGATGTGGGATGTGAGGGCTAAACCAGAGATGTTGCAGTGGGAATGGCTTTCATGCTGGGTCTGGGTCCTGGCAGGAAATCAGTGTTTGGGTCACAGGACAGGACAGGGCAGCAGGACCCTTAAATCCCACAGAAATAAAAACGCAAGAAGCAGTGAGTATGAGGTGGTTCATCACAGCTGTGCTGTGTCACAAACACCACCTTGGGCTCGTGCATGTCTGGTGAAGAGAAAGGTGAAGTGAAGATGCTGTAAGGGGTTAGAAAACGCTGAACAAGCCTGCTCCGTTCAGTGCGAGCCTGCCACATGTCAGAACTGCAAAACATTTCACTGTGCAGGGTGTTGGAAATGCAGGAGGTGTGTGCAGCATGAGGTGATGGATTGTGCGTGCCCTGAGCTCGGGTCAGCCCCGAGCACGCGAGAGGCAGCGATCGCCGACGCGCTCAGAACTGTTCTCTGATAAAATAAATACCTCAGTTCTGCCAGAACATATTAGAGGTAAAATGAGTCACCACTAAGGCAAACGGAAAGAAAATTCCCTTGAAGGAAGTGAACACAAACGTAACTAAAAGCAGTAGATTAAAGATTGAAATATAAATTTAAACTGCAGGTGACAGACAAACTTTTTCTTTGTGATTTTCCAGAGGAAAAGCATTTATCCTGTCCTTTCACTGAAAGGAAGTGAATTTCTGAGGAATCAATGCCTTTGCCATTGGCTCCTTGGCAGTGCTGATCCCAAGTGTTCAAAAAACACAAGCTGAGCTACAAAATATGATAATGAGATTTCCCTGACCACAAGGGGAGCTGGAAGAACAGAGCCCTGTGCTTCGGGGGACTTGGGCTGGTTGTGTCCATAAAACTGTACCCATAACCATGTACAACGTGTGTCTGTTTCTAGAACATTTATATGCACATATATATATATTTATATATAAATATATATTTNNTAATTTATATTATATATTCAATTATATATTACATATTCATCTAATTATATTTATTATCAATAATTATATGTAATTCATTTAATTATATAATTTTTACTATTATATTAAATTAAATATACATTATACAATTTATCATTAGAATTAAATAAATATATATAACGAATACATATGAATTATATAAAAATGAATATATAAATATATAAAATCATACAGAAACGAAACATTTATATATTAAAATTTATATATGAAACCAATATACATTTATTTTAAATTGTAGTTGTCTGTGCTGTGTCTATGCACGCTGCATGCAGCAGTGCCTCTCGGCAGCCAGAGGAGGTGCAGGGTGTGCACACACAGACACAGCTCCCAGGGTCAGGCTGCCAAAGCCCTGGGCTCGTTAATGCCATCCTGGCAGAGGAGCTCCGGGTGCTGAGTCACTCCTTTCTGGGTAAATACCAGGGTAAAAAGACATGACATTTTCTGGGCCGTTCTTCTGTATTAATAAGATTCCAACTGCAGGGTGACCTTTCCACAAAGGATTTGTAAATGCCAAAAGCTGCATAAAAATCTCTCTTTCGCGGGCAGACAGAGGCATCAAAACTCCGCGTTTATTTTTTAAATGGTGTTTTCCTGTCGTTCCCCTTTTGATCATCTCTTTCCCCTGAATGGATGCAGTGACATCTGTACCTCCAATAAAAGCTGTGAAAGGGAATGGGAGAAAATCAGTGATTGAATTGAAAACAGCAAAAAACTTTCCTTAATTTACTGGTGAATTACCTGGATTCTGCATGTCAGCACTCTGAACTCTACCAGGCCAGGACTAACACCTTCCACCCTCAGAACTTTCCACCACAATCCAGGTTTCCCTTCCCCAGCACACAGCATTGCTTCTTGTTCCGCTCCCGCTGACTAATGAGAGTAATTGGTCTCTGTCCTCTTCATAATGTCCCTCTAAGTATTTGTACAGAGTTATCATGGCTCCCTCCATTCCTCTTCTCTCTTCACATAAAGATTCTCAACTCATTTTAATTCCTCCTCCCTGACCCTCCCTCCCACTCCCACGTTAAATACCTTGGGATGAGGGCACCGAGGAGGGGACACTGAGGTGCCCTGAGAAGGCAACTGTGAATTCTCAGTGAATTCTCGCTGTGGGCTCAGCAGCTCGGGGTTGGATTGGGGTGCAGGAGCTCTGCAGAGGTTCCACCTCTGTCTCAGGTCCCACTGGTGCCAGGATGATTTTTTGCTTGTTCTTTTATACCCCTCTCACACACTCTTTTATACAGCTTGATGTATTCTCAGTGCTTTTAGCCCCACACTTGTCACTCCCCAAGGCTGAGAACTCAGCTCAGCCCCACGGCACTGTTAAACCAGGAGAGCAAACATCCTGGGAGCCCCAGACACCAAGGGCCTCTCCAGAACACATTTGGGAACCTCAGCCAGGCCCAGCCAGGGGGAAGGTTCCTCACAACGAGGGCTTCACTCCAGCCTTTCATTAGAAAATCTGATAAATATGTTAATTTTGCAAAGCCTATAATTATTTCAGTGTAAATATTAGCGCATGCATTTTCAGGGCATTCCACCTGAATGAAGTGCTGTACCCCAAGATCCTGAAATAAATAACAAATTAAAAAACCCCTTTTCCCCATAAACTGTGTTTTGGGTTTAATTTTCAGACCAAAAGAGGCATCACCACCTCAGCAGCAGCTGAAACCAGGGCACTGCTGGGCATTGCTGTGCCACACCAGGATGGGAGGCACAGATATGAGCAGGGGCTCAGAACCACCCCCTGCACTCTGTAACATTAAGAGGAGGGTTAATTTGGATTAACAAAATGGAAATGTCAAGCTTCATTTATATTCTGGTGCCCAGTGTTAATTACCTTTCTCTTTTTTTTAGTAACCGTTCTTGTGTTCTGTTTCCTCACTTGAAGCTGATAATAAGCTGTCCATCCATGTAACCATTCTGCTGACACAAATCGTGATGGATATGAAAAGAAATAAAATGCAAATCTAATGAGACATTGCTCAGATTGAGACAAAAAAATTGAGCCACGTTCTTTAATCATCAATGTGCAAAGCCAACCAGAATGAATTTGTTTCAAGGAGACCTCATTTCTATTTAAATGTAAAATACACGGAAATATTTCACGAACCACAGAAAACTATGGATTTCTCATAAAAGGCTATAAAACTATGGATTTCTGATTGGCCTTGTAATCCCAGCCAAAAAAAAAGCCCCATACCAACCAACAAACAAATCCAACCCCCTGGTCCTGCAAGGAGGCCAATGGCTTCTCTTGCTTAGCCTTCCCAGAGGGAAAAGCAGAACTCTTTAGACACGAGGTCACTGAAAACTTTAATCACTCATTTGCTCTGTGGGACAAAGACTCATCAAATTGCCAAGCTCTGAGCCCTGTCCCTGTGCTGCCCCAGCCCTGCCCCTCCTCAGGGCCCTGCCACGTCCCAGCCGAGCTCCAGGAGACCCCAGCACTACCTTGTGTTTCCCTTCCATGCTCATCTGCCCTTTAGGTTTTTGAGGGGTAACTTCCCCTTCATGTTTCCTCAGTTATCTGGATGATATTTTATTACTGCAATGAAGTAATTGCACAGGCACAAGATGAACATTAACATTTGCAGTGTGGGTTGAGAAAGAAACACCATCTTTAAGCCTCCACAGCAAAAATGAAGGTGCCACAGCCCAAGTTTCCCTGCAGCAGAAATCCCTGCTGCTCCTCCAGGCCTTCAAGCTTGAACACCTCCACCACCAGCAGCACCAACAAACAGCAAAGTCAAACATTTTTTTTCTCAGACACCCAGTCCTTGTGATTTCAGATGTGATTTTGTTTCCCGATTTTATCTGCATGAGCAGTTTGAATGGTTTTATAATTTGCCTGTGCTTCCATTTTATCACATCTGCCTCCCATCTGTTATTTTTATGGTTTACATTCCCATTCTCCTCACCTAATGCCAGCAGCTTGGCTGTAAAGCTGATGTCACATCCCAGAAACTTATCACCTCTCTCAAAAAAATGTGTCTTGTGCAGGATGGCATAAGAACCACCTGGAGAAGGATGGGTGGATCTATTATCAATGATTTTCTTTAGCAGGAGCCCACACAAGCACTGCACTTGGTGCAGGCACATGTTCTCTTCTCGCTGCACCTCGCAAATGCCCCCCTGAATGAGCAGAGACCAAATGTAAACAAAAGCTTGGTCGTACAGGGGTGTTCATCTGTTAGATCCCACTGCCCTGGGAACAGAACAGGAGCAGAGTGAGCACTCCAGGGCTCCAGGCTCCTCCCCAAACCTTGTCCCAAAAGGCAGGGATGGGCTGGAGCAGAAAGCTGGTCCCCAGGGATGTTCCATGAGCTGCCCAGGGATGCAGAAGGGAGGGGGAAATGAAAAGCCAGCCTCTGGACCCCCAGGCTGAGCTCAAAAGATAAAAGTAATTTGGTCACTGTACCATGGCAGTGTCCTCCCCCTGAGCATTGTGAGGTTAATTCACTGCAGCTCTCACAGTGAGACCTTGGGTGGGGCTGGGCAGGTGGCCCTGGTCCACAGAGCCCACATGAGGCATGTGGAAGGGGCTGCAGGACCTGTGCACTGCTGCCAGCTTGGCATCAGGTGGGAGAATCCGTGCAAAATAAATATAGATTTCCCTAACATTGTCTCCAATGCTCAATGCTCAGCCTCAGATAAACAACAGATGAGTCCTGCACGTGTCGCAGGTTTGGGCCAGCTCAAATCTTCACTTATTTGTGGCAACACAGAGTTTTTCTCCTTCTTTTCTAATTTTCCAAGCAGAAGCATAATTGGCTCTGGCCTGCTACCAAGAGGTTTATTAGAGCAGCAAGGGATGAAACTAATGATTGTTAAGAAGATCTAATTCCAAGGATACCGAGTTGTTGATTACACATTTATGGCCTCTAACCAGCAGCTCTCGAATAAGGGCCTGTGGATTTGTTTACCTTGCCAAGGCACTGAGATGCAGCCAGTCACTAAAATTCAGAGGTTGAGGCAGAAATCAATACAGAGCTGCTGAACACCCTCCTGTGCAGCTGGGAGAGACTAATTGCTGATGAACCTACGAGTCCAATAAAAAATGTGCATAATTTAAATTGTATTAAAACCATAAGCTGCTAAAACATCAATATTTAAACACCCTCCCACCACCCCCTGCAGAGTGACCAGGGCCCGACGGGAAGAACAGATATTGCTGAACATAAAAGCGACAAAGGCACAAGAATTGCCTGAAATATTTCTTCCACAAAATTCCTGACACGGATTTGAATAAAAGTGTCTCACAGAAAAATCTGGCCCCAGGTGTTCTTGCTCCCTAAGGATAGCTGCCAAACAGGCTCCCAGTCCCCGAGCAGGTGGAGTGGAAGCCAGAGGATGCAGAGCTGATTGCAAGGCAGAGCAGCTCCCCAGGGAGAGGTGTGGCTGCTGCAATCCCACCTGGGGTTTGGGGTGAGCCACACCTGTTTGCTTCTGAGGAGGTTTGTTGGCAAATTCAGAGGTCCGTGGCTGGCAGAGGACTGAAACCCCCTGCTTAAAACCACCAGCTCCAAAAAACCAGCCATGGAGTCACCCACAGCTTCCACAGCACCGTGCCGGACACTTCTCCCCTGTCCTGTCCCTGTCCTGTCCCTCCGGACCGAGGGACAGCTCCCGGAGCAGCAGCAGGAGGGAGATCGCTGGGGACCCTTCCAGGTCCCACTCCCAGCCTCTTGACCAAAGCGCACAGACACCAAAAATCTGCACTCTGATGGCTAATTTGCATATTAACTAGCTGACTTTTAGGGAGATCCTTGCACCGCTCGGTCCGGAGCTCACATGCTGAGGATGAGGCGTTTATCACCGAGAAAATCCCGTCTGTGCTGTGCGAGGTGTGGCAAACCTCCATCATCGCCTCAGACACTCTGGGACACATGAAATTTAACAAGGTGTGTCCTGTACAGGGCTGTAACATCGCAGCTGTGTGGACTAATTAGATAACGCTCATTATTGTTCATTCAATTTGCATTTGCAGAGGCGGTGCCAGCGCTGCCCGCCCTGATGGATTGCTCCCACTTTGCCTTCATTAGGAAGGTGGCCTCGGCGCAGTGGTTTTACAGCGTGTTTGCCACCACTTAACTGGATGTGCCACTCAAATGCCTTGAACTGTGTCTCTTGATTAACAATATATTTGCAAATAGAGCGCAGGCTGCTGGAGCAGCCTGACGGGCGATGGTGGCTCCGGGCGAGCGCTGCTCCCAGTCCCTGCAGAGCTGCACGCCAGGCAGGAGGATGGGAGGGGATGGTGACAGCTCACCAGGGACCACCAGTGACCGTGTCCATTGCTCATCTCCTCCACGCAGATGTGATTTACAGAAATAAATGGGCCTGTCAGAGGGTTTGGCTCTGTCAGGCCATCCCGAGCCCGTGGAACTGGGGCACACACAGGTCGCAGTCACCTCTGAGATTTTTCTTTCGTGTCCCCTCACAGCTGCAGAGCAGGGTTTGCTCTGGTCCATCTCATCTCTCCCTCCACTCCAGGCAGCCACCTCGGGGGTCGGTGGAGCCAGGGACTCACCTCTTGCTGTAACAGCAAAAACAGCCCAGAAATTGCCCCAGCCCAGGGAGCTCGAGCCCCTCTGGTCCCAGGGCCCCCACCCTCCCCAGCTCAGCCCTTCGCCACCAGCCACCCAGGCTGCCAGGAGGAGGATGCTGGGCTTGCAGGGACCCTCCTCTGGACACCTCCCCGTGACATGGGACAGCTGCTCCCCGCCAGGGCAAGGGCACAGCACGGAGAGGTGATGCCATTCCCTGCTGGGCTGCTTTCGGGGATTTTTTCATCACTCTCGGTGTTGCTAGGCTGCTGACACACGGCAGCTCCGCAGCCGGCGTGTTTGGCAGATGAACTGTCGCTTCAGCTCATTCCAGGGTGAAACACTGTCACTTCTCCCTTCTGCATATGCAGCACGCACTGGGGAGTTCAGGTCTGTGCACAACAGATTTACTCAACAGTAATCGTTTCATTTCTGCAAAGGAAATACGTTCCACTGCTCCTGCAGCTGACAGGCTCTGGCAGCAGTTGGAGGCTGAGGCTCCAAAAGGAGGGAGAATATGTTTATGGGATGAACCACAGCTGTTTGCAGTATTCCTCTGTCCTAGCAATTATTTTAATAGAAAGAATTCCTGGAGGGTTATTTGGCTTCACACGGCGCACATCGAGTTCACAGCCACTGGTTCGGGTACCAGGGGAGAGAACCTCTGAAGACAGCTCTGCTCCTGTAGAGCATATTTTTTAAAGGCAGCAGGTTGAATGCTGCAGCCTGCTCACACACCAGAAAATACTTGCTCCCATGGGTAGCACAAGGATTGATAGGAAAACTGGTACATTTGCATAATCTGCATTATCATAAAGTTGTTTATCAGCATGGCTGAGCTGCCCAGCACTCCCAGGGTGTCAGAAGAGATGCTGCCCAAAGCAGCCAATGCTGTCTAACTCAGAGCTACAGAGAAGGTGGGCAAGACACATTCCTGCAGAAAAGGTGAATCACCTGGCTCCATACATTTTTCCCTGAGTAAAACTTCCATTTTTCCCTCCCCAGCTTGCTGGGGGTACAGTGATTTCCATGGGTGCCTTTTCTGCCCCTGTGGGGCAGCTCCTGCAGGGAGAGTCTCGGGCCAGGCTGGCTGCAGGAGTGCAAAAAGGGGTACTTGCTCCAGTGCTGTACTTCCATGATAAACTGGAGTGGTTTTAAAATTCAGGAGCACCCTCGGAATGTGTTGCTGCTTTGCCTCAGAAATAATCAGTCAAGACAGTCCTCAGACACTGCTGCTCATTAAATAAAACACCCAGATTCCTCCCTGAAGGGGAAGGCTCCTCAGGGACTGGCAATATTTTAGCCTGCTTGCCAGCCGAGGCCTTTAAAATACTTCAGAAGCATTAATTAAGTCTCAGGACATGCCTGTAAGATGGAAGCTTAGCGTTCCCTCAGCAGTGAGCAGCACTGGGGCTGCAGGCTGGGGATGCTCCAGGGCTGTGGAGGGAAGTCTGGACCAGGTGAATCCCAGAGCGTGGCTGGTGCCAGCACACAGGAGAGGAGAGGAGAGTTCCCAAGCTGCAGCTCCTGCCCTGAGCCCCTGGTGGGGCCAGGCTGGCCTTGCAGAGGAAGGTGTGAGCCCAGGTGGGGATGCTCTGCCCCCAGAGCTCTGTGCCAGCCCCAGTGCCAGCTCAGGGTGGTTGCCCTGCTGCTCAGCCACAGCGTGGCATTCCCAAGCCTCCCCTGGCAAACACCCTGTCCTTCACTGAGAGCATCTCACACAGACATTGGGATTTGGATCAGGTGGCTTAATGAGAAAAATGAGTAAAACCCTTCCGGGAGTTTTATGTTCACACTAGCTGCCCAAAATGTGAGATGTTTGAATTCCTTATAGCTTTAGGATGTCAGACTCTGCTTTCCCTCTGAAAATGCCCATCTCTCAGTGCACAGGAGAGCTCTAGCTCTTCATCCCACCAACAGGACTTTAGTCACACACTTATGAATGTATAAAAGGAAGTTAAATGCTTTAATACTTCTGTGGAAGTAGATACAAGAGAGGAAGGCATGGTTAAACAAAATCTGCCAAGTGATGCTTCAGAAAGTTGTCCAGAAAAAAAGAAAAACTGAACAAATATCCTGTAATTCAAAGGGGAAACAGGTAAGGGTTTGTGTCACCAAACACTGCTGTTCACATACAGAAATGTAATTTCTTACCTGGAGATTTAGATGAGACGTTCAGTGATTTTTGTCAGTGCCTTTAGTTTCTCTGCAGAGAAGATTAACACACTGCTACTGACAGAAGACCAATTTTGGGGGGTAAACACTTCTAAAGCATTAATTCTCTCAGCATTGTGAGATCCAACAAATGCATCATCACTGCACGTCAGCGAGGGATAATGTGAGCAGGCACCACAGACTGAAATACAGCAGTGGAATCTGCTTCTGAAAGAGATTTCCATGTGGGAACAGACAATGCTTCAGCAGTTTCCCATAACAACACCACGGCCCAACACAGCTCCTCGTGCTGGAATCTGCCTTTGTCACAAACAAATAAATGCAATAAATGTGTGTGGTGTGGATGGGCACAGCCCCGTGGGCCAAGCAGTGGCCGTGGGGAGGGAAAAGGCAAATGGGTAAGTCAATGTCATTTATCCCAAACTGTGCAAACTCACCCTGAGCAGCTTTCCCTGACTGTCCAAGGAAGGCTTGTTTCCGACCTGTAGTCTGGATGCCCCAATCATTTGGGCCTTATGAATACTTAATTCCCCATTTAATTACTTCAGTGGCAAGCAGCTTTCCCTTACTGCACTTACTTCACCCCAGAATGAGGTTAAAGAAGGAAAAATCATCTCCTGGGTCATCCTCTGGCCACAGAACATAAGCTCCTGTTTGGGATCATTCATTGATCTCTGACTCTCTAACAGAGCTGAGTAAGAGACTGAGCAATCTGTGTCTCTATCTGCCTTCCACATGTTCATCCAGGACATTGCTAGATCTGGGCAAATTTTTCTAGATTTTCTAGAAAACAAACATTTCTTAGATATTTTTTCTTAATCTTGACCATTTTCTCACTCCTTTTATATGGGGTTGTCACTCCTGTGACTTTATTCTACCAGCTCTGTTTACTATCAGAATATTCACTGAAGCAGCAAATTATACATGATTACTGGAGATTATTCACTGAGAGTGAAGTGATAAATGAGTAATTAATTCTCATTATTAGCACAGTCTCCTGTTGCCTGGAGGCCTCTGCTTTAGAACCAGAACCCCTTTGCTTTAGGTACAGTACAAACAAACAGGGACAGACAGGTCTTGCTCCCAAAGGGAGAGGTGACACAGCTCAGGGGGCAGGGGAAAGAGATGTGTCTTGGGCACTTCAAAGCCTGGTGGATTCTGCCCTGAAATGCCCTCATTTCCATTGTGTGTTGGGTTGGGAGGATGCTTCCCACTGCCCTGGTGAGCTCATCACCCCCTACTCACATTCCTGTGATGGCAAACACCAACCACCCCTCACTCTCCTGTCTCTGACCAGCTCCTCTTGCAGCACTGCTGAGTTTTCCGTGGCTGTCTTATTTCTTGGGCCTGTTCTGATCTTTGGCTCAGAGGTTTTTTGAGCCTCAGCTCCAACTTCTAAGTCAGGAAGGTGAAACAGAGGTGCTGAAGCTGCTAGGGAGAAGCAAAAACCCCAAAGGGGAAGAGTTTTCTCCCTCCTGCCAGGGCTGCAGTTTGCAGAATGTGATCAGTATGATGTATAATTGTGGAACTCCCCCAAAGCACACACAAATACAACAGGGAACGGGCTGTAAAATACTTTGGAGCTGAAAAATGAATGATCTCTGTCAACTATTTAAAAGCAATCCAGTAATGTGAACAATCAGAAGTGAAGAAAAATCAATACGCTTTTCATGGTGCAGAAATGGAAAATAAGTGGGATTTTACTCCTGCAAAAACCAACCAAACAAAACCCAACAAATTAATTCTGCTTGTCAATGAAAATGGTTGTGTCTTCAGCAGCAGAAACACCTCCCAGAGTGCTCTCTTCAGCCCCAGCACTGTGCCAGTGATGTAGCAGAAATCCCCATTGGTGTCAGTGGTACATGATAGAGAATTATGAACAATCGTGTGTTACTCCCAACACATTTAATTTGTTGAACAAATCATTCCTCTAGGAAGGTTTCGAGGAAAGCAAACAGAGAGACAATAGAGCACAGCAGACACAGGCCAGTCCCTACTTCTGCACCCAAAATTCAGGGCAAGCACCAGAGCACAGCAAAGAGCCACAGTCCCTGTCGCACAATCGGAGGTGTGATTGCAGTGACTCGAGGTGCCCATTCCTACCCTCCAAATTGCACACAGCTTCTGACTTCAGGTAGCAGAGGGGAGGTGGCCTTGAGAGTAAGGGAAGAAGTTCCTGTAGCAGCTCTTTAAAGTTGCATTTGGCGCAGTTGTAAAGGAAACCTCAGTAACACCACGAACACAAATCGCCTTCTGCAGCTGAACTTCTCCCCACCACAGCTGCTCCATCCCTGAGCAGCAGCTGCTGTGGGTGAGGTCTCCTGCGGCGCCTCCGACATCACAAAGAAAGATCTTTTTCCCATTTAGTCAAGCTCGTAAGCTCTAGGCTCCCACAGGTAGGTGCATTTGTGCTCCGCAGGGCTTTGTGTCTCCGCCGGGGCGATGCCGCCGCTCCGCGGCCCCGCACGGAGCCGGCACCTCCCGAGGCTCCGGGGCTGCGTCCCCTTCCCCCGCTTTGCATCACTCCTGCTGCCCACAGAGCTTAGATCCGCTGAAAGAGCCCTTCCTCCCGCAGATGGCGAGCTGGGCTCGGGTCCTGCACCTTGGCCGGAGGGGCTGAGACAAAGCTTCCCCGAGGGATCTGCGCGGCGAGGAGGCGACTCTTGGTGGCTTGGCCAGGGACAGGAGTGCCCCCAGCACAGGCAGCCAGCAGCTCCCTCCTCGGGAAGGAGACAGCTCTCAGTGCTGAGGACTGCCTCTCGCTGTCCTGAGCCCTGACAGTTCGCACCAGACCCCAGTTCTTCTGCGGGGCTCGGGCGGTTCGAGTGTTGTGTGGTAACCGAGCATCACCCGGTAAATCAGCCCTCAGCGAGAGGCAGAACGGGACTTAGGGACTGAGGGAGAGGGAGCACTCCTGCTGCCAGGTGTTCCGACACGGCGTTACCCAGACACAAACCTGTTTGTAAAGGCAAGCAGATGTTTACGCTTCATTCATGTATTTCCAGTGCCACCTTCTGTACAAAAGAGGAAAGCTCTGAGTTCAGCAGCTCCGAGGAATGAAACTGGAAAATTCTTCCCCCACCCACGTGGAAACCCAGTCACTATTGAAATTAAACACTGGAGGATTTACATTTTCAGTAGCTCAACAGCACGCTGAGCTGTGTGCTCGAGACACCCACAGGTGCCAAAACCTTCTAATTTTACAAAGAAAGTACATCAGCCTCACTTTGTGTTTGTCATAAAAGTGTGCAGTTTCTGGGATGGGATGTAATGGGTGAGAGAAATAAACATCCACTATTATGAAAAAAAAGTAAAGTGTAAGTCTGGCTATAAATATCAAATCCTCATGTCAAATAAATTCACAGAGCCATGATTAAAGTATGTGATCAGAGATAGTTGTTTTTCTTCTCTGTGTCATCCCGAGCCTTTTCCAGAGATTTTCAGCCTGAGACTGCTGTGGGGCTGCAGTGTCCTGGCTGTGCCATGGAACACACACCTCATCCTCGAAAACTGCACTGCATCCAACCACACGGACAAATGACTGCAGGAAACACCTGCTCTGAATACTTTATATTGTATCAAGGGTTAAACCAAAACCAAAACCAAGTTGGATTTTCTTGTCCCTAATTCCAATTTCAAGTATTAAAACCAAACCTGTTTTACATCAGTTGATGCCTTGCTTGGGTAAGCCACACAGAGCCATTGCCAAAGCTGGATCCAGAGCAGCAGCTTTGCAGAGCCACATCCCTGGAAGGGTTCAAGGCCAGACTGGATAAGGCTTTGAGCACCAGAGTCTAGTGGGAGATGTCCCTGCCCTTATCAGGGGTGAGTAGGTCATCTTTAAACTTCCCTCATAACCCAAGGCATTCTGTGATTTCATTCTTCCTTCTACTTTCCTACAGTCCCTAGAAAATTACTTGATTGCTTGATTAATTACATTCAGGAAGTTTTCCACTAAGCACTATTCAGCATGATTATCTGGTACCCCCAGACTTTAATGAAAGAGACAGACAAGGTCTTATCTTCCCTAATAGCTGCCCCACGCTGCCCTGCCAGATCTGATAAGCTCTGAGGATGATTCGGAACAGCATTAGAACATCCAACCACTTTTAACTGGGGTCAGTGTCTTCACGTCTGCCTTTGCTGCTGTGACTGAATGATCAAATTACTCCCAAGCGTGATCAGGACGAGCAGTCCATGGCACAGTGAGCATCCCTAAGGAGACAGAGAAGGTGCTCAGACAGTAAAGTCATCCTCCCAGCCTCTGGCAGGTGAGCACTGGGCAGCACCACGGTGTCCTCAGCTCTGGCTCTGCTCACAGAATCAGCCAGGGACTCTGAAGGCTGTGGGAAGCCAGAACTGAGGAGCTGGAGAGAGAAACCCCAATTTCCCTGTTAGCTTACCCGGGATGTCCAGAGGCAGTCCAGATGGGCTGAGGGAAGCTCAGCTGGCGTGGACAGAAGGAATTGTTGATGGAACTGTGCTCCGATATTCCTCTGCTTCCACTGCCACAGTGTTCGACTTCATGTGAGCTCTCCCAGGCTCCCACTGCCGTGGCTCAGCCCAGTTCCATGCCCTCACCTGGCTTTCAAAGGAATGCTCCCAAAAAGCTCCTCTAAATCTGTCACTACACGGCCACACACACAGAGTACATATATGGACACAAAATATGTTATTTATTGTGAATTTTGCAAAGACACATTTAAGCAACAAAATATACATTTGTGAACCTTTAGTTTTATACATAACAATCTGCTACCATAGCAATAAATTAAATATACATTATTTACAACAGACATAGGTCACCAGAAACTACAAAGCACCGCCTCTCTACATCAAAAAATAAACTTTGTCAGATACATTTCTTCAAGATTTATTTTCACTCTATAAACTCTCTTCACATTCTCTGATAAAACCCAGCGTTTCCCTCTGCAGGACGTACGCAGTGCTACATTCGCTGAAGGCGATGAAAGCATGCTGGGGCTGGGGGCGGGGGCAGCGAGAGCGCAGGTGGCACCTGCGGAGGGGCCCAGAGACCCCCGCCCCAGGCACGGCCTCTCTGTGGCACCAACATCCCTTGGCCCCTCACCTGCCATTCCTCAACACCCTCAAAGCTCCGGAAAGAAACTCAGTTTGTGCTTCGGAGCCCCTGCTGCCCTCGGAAAAAAGCACTTCTGTGTTGTGCTTAGGTGTGACCACCCCGTGCTTGGCTCTGTGGGGTTTCGAAAAGATGCAAGTACGCGCCAAGTGCTTTCCTGAATGGAAGCCCAGCCAGAGCAGCAGCTCACTGCCAGCACTCGGCAGCGGCACGCCAGCCCCTGATGGAGGGGATGCTGCTGGAGGGGATGCTGGTGGAGGGCAAAGGGTCCCAGCCCGCTCGGCACAGGGAGCTGGAGGTGTGAACCTGCACCCGAGCTGCCCCTGCCTCGCCCACGGGCTGGTCTGAGCCGAGGGGCAGCGGGAACAAGAGATTCAGGGACCGAATCCCCGGCAGGAGGGGGAGCAGCCCCTTGCAACAGAGACCCCAACACTCCCCAGGGCTCCCCAGCATCCCCCTAAGGCGTTTCTGAGCCCCTTCTGCTCCCTCTGCAATGTCACTTCTGAGTATGGCAGAAGTCGTGTGCATGGAAACAGTGGAATCAGAATGGAAAATGCACTGCCCGATAATTCTAGTGTCAGTTAAGGATCCTTCCTTTTATATATATAAATATATATATTTTTATATATATATATATTTATTTATATATCCCTTTTCTATATGTATAGATGTGTACATGTCACTTATAAGCACAAAACATTTTGCAAAATATATATATACAGGAACACCTTCACCCGCTGCGGGAAGTGCAGCACGCCCGGGCTGTGAGACAAGCACGGCTCGGTCCCAGGAGCGGCACGGGAGGGAGCCCGGGCCAGCAGGAGCCGCGCTGGAGCCTGCCCGGGGCCGGAGCGCCCAAACCGCAGCTGCTCCAAGGATGTACGGCAGGGTTCAGGCCCTTGGCGAGGGGCGAGTGCTGCTGGATTTGTCCCTCGGGAGCCGAACCTGGTGCCAGACCCGGCTCCCGGCTGCTCCGGCGGGCTGGCACAGGAGGGACAAGTCCAGCGCACTGCAGCTCTCCCTGAGGCTTCACGCTGCTCTGTTAGTCCCATTTGAATAATTCCCAAATCAATCTAGGTCAAAAAAGGAAAGTCACAGTTTCAAGTGAAAATAAAAAAATAAAAAAAAAAAAAAAAAAGAAAAAGCAACAAAACAACCAAAAATGGCAAACCAGCTGACAGTAGCCACTGCATCGTCTGCTGAAAGATCTCACGGAGATCAACACCCACGGGAATGACAACATCTACAGAACCGAGTGACTCCTCAGAGGGAAAAGCAAACCCGGGGCAGACCCTGGGAGCAAGTCACTGCAGCAGCCACTGCGCAGCCCCAGGAAACCAGACCAAAGCTTCTAAGAGGAGAATTGGGGGTGAAAGTGCTACTGAAGCATCATCAGACAAGTGCTGAACAGCAAAGTGTGCGATCCTGAGACACCTACAGCTACAGGCTGGGCTGAGCACACTGCAGGCTCCTCTTCCAAAGGAAACCCAAGGCTTAAACTCTATTGAAATGCAACTGGCTGGGAGCAGGAGGGATTGTCCCCATGGGAGTTACTGGTATTTACCAGTCCTACACAGCACTTAGGGCCGCTCAAACTGTTCCCTGCCTTTCCACAACGTGTTCTCCTTCTTTAACCTGGCTCCCCTCCCATCAGAGCCACAGCCTTTCCGCATGGATAAATTACAGCACGAGCGGAGCACCTATGTGAACCGGATCGTAAGGCTCTGGGAGAGCACCTCCCTGCAGGACCAGGGGGACCAGAGCAGGTTCTGCTTGGCTTGGCTCGTCTCTGGCCTGGGGAGATGACAGGGAGGAGGGAAGGTGATGGTTGAATCCTATAAGCACTTGCCCCAGAGAGAGAGGGGAGCAGGAGCAGCCACCACGGCTGCCCAGGGCCGCTCCAGGAGCACAGTTCCTGAAAAAGGCTCTGGGGTACTTTGTGCCTCTTGGAGCAGCCCTGCACCAGGGTGGCTTTGGCACTCAAAGTCCTGTTTTCAGCAGGAATCACAAACTCGAAGAACTGTGTTCACTTGAGACTGAGAACCTGATTTCATGAGGGTTTCCAAAAGTCACAGGCTGGGGGGGCAGGGGGAATATCTCTGCAGCATCATGGCCTGTCTTCCAGAAAATGGGTAAGGGAGATCTATGAGCCATGTGAAATTTGCGGACAGGCTTCAGGAAACTTCACATGAAGTTCCATAAAAGAGCAAAAGGATTTCTTGGCATGTTGAGAGAGGTATTTTCTGGGAGAGGGCATTATGGGAAAGATACCTTGCAGAATCTATAATCCTTCCAAAATGACAAGAGCTCGCTCAAAAGCAGCAGGACAGACTCTGCAAGGGCTGCAGCAGCCTAATGCCTCCCAAACCACCAGAGTTTCATGCATTTGCTTGCCTGGTGATCCAAGCCATAGGGCAAAGCAGAGCCCACCAGGTAATCCCCTCTGGTTCCAGTTCTAGTACTTAGAATAGCTAAGGCTGTGATACATCACAGCTTTAGCTTTGGGCCACCTTCCCCAGGCCCATGCTCAGCGTCAGGCAGGGACAAAGCAGGGAGGACGAGGCTGCCAAGGGAGGATGAGCTGGCTGCACTCCCCAGCTCCACACCCTGGGACAAGCCACTCACCTGCCTCTTGTGCAAGAAACTGAGCAAGTCTGGAGTAAGGGGCTGCCTCTGCCCCAAGAGTTTTGGGGTGTGGGTAGGAGCTGGGGGATGGCTGGAGGGACACTGCAGACCCTACTCCAGGGGGAGCTGCCCAGGACACCCCTGGGGAGGTTTCGCCCCATTGCCACCAGAGAAGGGCAACAGCAAATCAAGGCAGAGGGCAAACTGCCCCTGAGCCACTAACACCCAACTTTGGCCTGACCCCCCACCCTCCAAACAGCAAACATAAACCCCTGTTTCCCCACTGATAACTGCAAATAAAGCATGGAGGGACCTAAACTGTGCGGGGGTCTCTGCTGCTGCCCCTCTGCCCAAGGGGAGCTGGCAGGCAACCCAGGGACAGGGGAGTGGATGGTGCCCAGCAGCTGCAGCACGTGTGGGCAATCAGAGGTGACCCAGCACAGCACCAGCAGGGGACATGGCCCTGGGCACACGTGAGTGCAGCACAGTCAGAGACACATCCCCTCCTGCACACAGCCTGGGCGCAGGGCGTGCTGCACGGGGGACACCAGGTGACACCAGGTGACAGCAGGTGACACCAGGTGAGCAGGAGGCTGCTCCCTGCCAGGAGAGGACTGTAGCAAGGTGAGAGCTCTTTGCCGTGTAGCGGGCAGCAGCAGGCGAGGGCACCTCGCTGCCCACGGCCGGGGCGTGCGTGGTCCCACGGGGCATTGAAGATATTTCCCTTGGTTGAAACAAAAATTCTCTGCAAAGAAGAAAAGGATCAAAGCGTCAGGAGTGTGGAAGGAGAATATTCCCTCCCCTGAGGTGCTGGCTATGAAGCACCTGTCCCAGGGAGGGAGCTGAAGCCACAGCAGTGCCCTTGCCCAAAGCACCAGGCCAGGTTGTGGGAGAAGGAAACTCAGGGGTGAAAATCCCAGCTTTTTGAGACCCATGCTTTCAGAAATGTAAAGATTCCTCTCATTTCAAGTTCTTTGGGCTCTTCTGCTCAGCTTGGGTCTTCCTAATGACACCCTTAATTTCATGGAACAGAAGGAGCCCAGGCAAATCCCACTGAATTCCCTTCACCTCTGCTCATGAAATCCACCTCGTGAATCTTCCATTTCCCCTTGGGTTTTTGGGATGGGCAAAGGCCTGCGCTGCCTTTCCACCCCAGAGCACAGCACAGCAAACCTGGAGATGGGCACCAGTGTTTGACAAAGGTTAACTGGGAAAAATGCAACCTGGGCTGGGGGCGAGCAGGTGCAGGAGCAGGGTGGGAGCACACGAAAGCTCTCTGGAAGGGAACAGTAAAGCCCCACAGCAGCACTGGGGGGAGCAGACCCAGCACTAAGCCCTGCCCTTTCCCTCACTCACCCACAGTTTAAGGTGCTCTAGGGCACAGTATGGATCCCATAAGCACTAACAGTGCGAGCAGCCACGCTTGGCTGAACACAGCTGGTCCCCAAACAGCCTTTTTGCACCAAACAAAACACACCAACAAACACTCACCTGGGACAAGGTCATGACTTCCTCTTGCTAGTGGGTCTACGTGAAAGAACAGAACACGGGGTGGGTTGCAAACAAAGGGGAAAGAAGTCACCAAATCCCTTCCCTTCTCTCCCCCGTGGGCCCCAGAGGCACCTGCAGAGCCCCAGGCCAGGCAGGGAGGACAGGGCTGCAGAGCATCCCAGCAGGGACAGCCCTGGCACCTACCATGCTGGAGCTGCCATGGCTGAGCTTGTCAAAGCGGAACTTCAGGTTGGACCTGGGAGAGTTTCTGTTCTTTAGATCTGCTGGAGGGAGAGGACAAACAAACAACAAAAATACTGAACTGTGAACAAAAATATCTGCTGTAGTGCTGGCTGCACTCACCCAGCTAGGCACTTTAATAGACTGTCAGGAGTGCTACCAATGTTTAGTCTGCCTTGGCTGAATGTTTGGCAAAAGCTGTACATTAAGTGTTTGCGATGGAACAAATTGAGGCTTAATTACATTTCACAGTCTTTCTCCTGGAAATGCCACTGAAAAGGCTACAAGGAATGACTGATCCATATAATGTAGGGGTGCGTTTTCATGTTCTTGGCAGGAAAAATACAAAATAAACACTTCAAGCATTAAAAGAGGCTGGTTTAAGGGTTCAGAAAATCCCTAATTAAATAAGGAGGAGTGCCTGTGGGGTGCTGAGACACAAAAACCTGCCTGCACTCCACGGTCCCACTTTGCCAGTTATGGAGCTGTTTGGGTGTGTTTGTGCTTCCCAGCTGTTTCAGAAACAGCTCCTCAGCTGACAGCGTGCTCCCACGTGGTGGGTGAGGGGTGGCTGTGGCCATCCCCCATCTCACTGCACCGTCACCACAGGATGCACCAGCAGGGAGCTCTTCCTGCCTGTTCTGCCCTTTTGAATTGCACCTCACTGTGCAAATCATCCGACTGAAATGGATGGAGCTGGTGAGAGGGATGGCAGGAGGGAAATGGAGCCAAGACCACGGGAAACTGCTTGTTGATTAAATAATTGTGAGTCATGGCTCGGCCTCTGGAGACAGAGTTTCCAGGACTACTGCACATGCCTGTCAGGGGAGACAGAGGGAACAAAGCCACAGCGAGAGCCACCTCTGCACTCTAACTGAGAAAGGACACAAATTCCCCATGGAAGTGCAGAACTACAGCACACGGGGCCATCTCTCCAGAGCAGCCTGGGCAGGATGGGGCTGCCCCACACCCCGTGGGTGCCTGTCCTGCCAGCACAGCTGCTGCCTCACCCTGGGACAAGGCTGGGAGGGGGCTCCTCCATCCCAGAGCCACAGACCCCATTCCAACCCACCACTACAGGCACCCAGGGCCTTCAGGGGCTCTGGGAGCGAAGGCAGAGCCGGTGCCTGCTGCCAGCCTGCCTGCCACCCACCTGTGGGGCTCCTGCTCATGATGACAGGGGTGGCCGTGGCCCCCACGCTGGGGCTCTCGCTGCCGGGCGAAGCGCTGTAGACAAACACGTCCTGCTTGAACGGCGAGGCGGTGGAGGGCTGGCTTCCCTGCTCACGGAGACAGGACACGGCTCTCCTGCACTCAGGTCTTCCCCCACACCCTGCTGATGCCCCACTGCACCCGTGCCCACTGCAGCCCTGCCAGCAGCTGCTGGTAGGAGAGCTCGTCCCAACAGAGCAGCCTACTGGCCCGGGCAAAGCGAGCAGTGCCCAGGGCATCCCAAGGCTCGCTGGGGTGTCACAGAATCACAGAATGGTTTGGGCTGGAAGGGACATTAAAGACCATCTAATCGGGCCCTCCCTGCCACAGGCAGCAACACCTTCCACCAGCCCAGGCTGCTCCAAGCCCTGTCCACGCTGGCCTTAGACACCTCCAGGGATGGGGCAGCCACAACGCCCTGATGTCCCACCAGGCACACCAACCCTCCTCCGCCCCACACCCAGACCTGGTTAAGCCTCCCCAGGTCCGGCTCAGTGAGGAGGCACCTGGGGGCTGGTGGGCACTTCCCCCCTCAGGGCCCAGGGGTCTGGAGGCAGCAGGGAGCCGAGGGGAATGTGCCATGGGGAGCGCTCGGTGCCTACCACGCTGTCGTACTCCTCCAGGGTCTCGCTCTCGCCCGCCGTGCTGCTGAAGCTGCTGGTGCTGGAGGAGGAACGGGAGATGTTCGACCGCCCGTTCTCTTTCAGCTTGATAAAAGGCCTAGGGAGAGGCGGAACGGAAGGAAGGGCGCGTGGCTGTCACCAGGGAACGGCGTCCCTCGGGCCGTGGCAGCGGGACAGAGCCCGGGGCAGAGCGCTGCCGTAGGAGTGAACCTTTCGGGGTGCTGCAGTACGTGACCGCCTCCAAAGGCCTGGGACAAGGCACGGGGTGGGTGCCCCAGCAGGAAGCCCTAGATCCAGCTGGCTTCAGCATGGCAGGGAGGGACAGGCACAGCAGCCTTCTATGCCCTGGGGATTTGGGCCACCTCGGTCAAATGCTGCTCTTTGCTCTTCTTTGTAATAGACCAAAAGGGAGCTGTGCTCATGAAGGACCAGAATCTTTTCTCCCTTAATATCAAACTTATCGACAGTAAAATTTAGATATGGTTTTGTTTGACACATTCCTCGATGTCTGTTGAGCTGTGGTGGAAGGAGGATGGGCTTCTCCTGGCTCACCTGTCTTTGTTGGGGCATATTTCAGGGGAGCTGGGGTTGGATGAGGTTTCTGATTTCATCTCTTGGGAAGAATGTCCCAAATCTGGTGTCTTCTGGGCTCCAGAAACACTGTCACTGAGGGCACAAAGAGACAGGTTGCATGAATTACACAAGAGACTTAAAGAGGATGGTCAAACTGTACTGCCTAACACCAAGTATAGACTGAGAGTGGCAGATGCTCTACGGGTGCCACCACCTGGATGACAAACTTACCACCTTGTCCTGCTCTCGGCCTGGCTCTCTGATGTCGTGTGCAGGCGAGGGAACAGCCCTGACCGGCGCTTGATGGGGCTCCTGGACTGGTTCTTGGCAGCAGCAGCTGGGACGGGAGGCTGAAAGCAGAGAACCATTTGGGTTTGAGAGCACAGCTCTCTCCTGGGACACTAAACATCCTGCAAGGAACTGCACTGCCTGCGCATCTAAAAACCACATAATGCCAGAACTTCTCTTCTATGTCTTTTTACTTTGGGGCCAATACCCCAGGAATCTTATCTTTGGTTCTTCCACAAAAAGAGCCCAACTTGAGCAAAGCACCCAAACCCACAGCCTGCTCAAGTCTCCCCCTCGCCCTTACCCCTCGGTGGAACGCAGTGCCCCGTCAGGCTGTGGAGGGGTGGGCAGAGGAAGGAACAGCGGGACAGAGGGACAGCAGGACAGAGGGACACGTGCTCACCGAGAAGGTGGTCTTGGTCACCTCGCCGCTGTTGTGTGCGATGCCCCCGCTGAGGCTGCCCGGGATGCCGCTGCCGTGGTGCTTCTTCTGGCTGCCCACCATCGTCTCCATGGAGTGGCTGCGCACGCGGATGGCTCTCTGCGGCACAGGGACAGCAGGTCACTGCCCCACTGCCGGCTGCTGTCCCCACAACTCCTCCCCAGCTTCAGGTCTTCCCCAGGCACGCAGGAGAGCAACCTGCCTGTGCCTTGCCGAGAGCAAGCACAGCCCAACACACACAGCAGGTGACACCAGCCCCGGCAGGTGCAGCTGGGCACGGTGCCTTTCTTGCACCTCTCCAGCCTGACCCAAAACAGCCCTGAGCTGGAGGCTTCACAGCCACAAAACACTGCTTCTGTTCTTCAGCAAACTACTGCTTGAGAGTACATTTAGCCTGAACCGCTGCTTCTGGTTTGGTCACCTTGAAAGACTCCAGAAAGCCTCCGTGGCCTCCATTCTCCAGCTTGTCCTCCTCGGGCCCCAGCCCCAGCATGGTCTGTGTGTGCCCGTGGAGCTCGTCGTGAAGGTTGTCCAGCAAGGCTGCCCGTGTCCGGTCCTGCGGGGCAGACGAGGGCTCAGCCAGGGACACCAAGGGAGGAGCAGGGGCAGCGATGCCCGTGACAGCCATGGGCACCTGGCACCGACCCAGCTCAGCAGGGGAAGGCGGCTGTGAGGAGGAAGGGGAGAGCTCCCGTTCCCAAGCCTGCTGCGGTCCCGGGCAGGGCGCGTGGGCAGAGTTACCTCCAGCTTCGCAAACTTGTCGGACTTGCAGCAGGCGTTCTCAGCATTGATGAGCTTGGTCAGCAGGAACTCGCGGAACTCGGGGCTCTGCAGGGACACAGCCACGGTGGAAAACACTCACCATTTTAAGGCTCTCTGTATCTCTGGTACCACAGAAAACCCAAACACCGAGCTCACAGCACCTGGCAGATCCTCCAGGTGTGGAAACATTGGTGGAAAACCCCAGGAGGGTTTGAGGTGCCCTCCTGCACCAACACAGAGCTGCTGCTGCTGCTGCCTTGCACAAGTAATGCCATGCAGGGGTGCATGGCCACTCACCCTACCATAATCACCAGGGGCCTCGCTGGAAACCAAAATCAATGCAGATCAATCCCAGAAGTCCTGTTTTCCCCAAGCTGTGTGCTTGCAAACATCTCAGACATGCACATTTACTCTTTTTTACAGCTCCGAACAAGCTTTCCTCCCAGCTCCTACCTTCTGGAACACTGGCGGGCTCGGCAGGGGTGGGCCAAAGGAGGGAACGTCTTCCCGAGCTGTGACTGATACCTGAGGAGTCAGGAGACATCTTATTCCCATGGGTGCAGCAGGATAATGGGGTTTATGCTACCCAGGTGATAGTCAGACAGGAGTGAACTGTTCCAAGGCACATTCGAACACCAAGGACCACCAAAACTCATTAACAAACGAGCTGTTGTACGAGTCCCCACTAGCCCTAACACTGACTGCACCACTGAGCACAGGCTGCCTGCTGGGCTGCTGCCTCCAGACCTCGCTCTGAGATCATCCAATTATGGAATGGTTTGGGCTGGAAGGGACATTAAAGATCATCCAGTCACACCCCTCCTTGCCATGGGCAGGGACACCTCCCACTATCCCAGACTGCTCCAAGCCCTGCCCAGCCTGGCCTCGGACATTTCCAGGGATGGGGCAGCCACAGCTACCTGATGGGAAGCCATTCCCCCTCGTCCTGTCACTCCATGCCCTTGTGAAAAGATGCTGAAGCAAAAATGGGTATGTGCCCGTGGGGGCTGCCCTCACCTTGTACGCTGCATTGTCTGCCTCGGGGTTTTCCACCTGCACCACAATGTAGGCGTGCAGGAAGTTGGAGGCAATCATGTCTGGGACAAACGGCGTGTTCTCCTCTTGGAAGATAATTGCCACGATGTCATTGCCAATGTGCCTCTTCCTCTGGAGCTAAGCAGAAAGGGAGAACGTGGGGTCAGTAAAACCAGGCGGTTCTGCTCCTGCAGGAGCAAGCACCAGTCCCGGGCTGGGGAGCCAAGCAGCTACTTCCCACGGTGCCAGGGCCTGGCAGTGCATCCCCACTCAGGCCCTTCTGTGCAAGCAGCCTCATCTCTCTTACTTGCTGTGTGTCTCCTTCGGTAAAAGGCAGCTTTGTAGAGACATGAAACATTATCTCCCTGTCCCTGAACACCGTGTACACAGACTCCGCTCCCGTCTGCCCGTGGCTGACATCCAGGCCTCCTCGAAAACTGGAGATCAAGGGGAAGGCGGAGAGAAACGAAGAGATATTAATTGAAAGCTTCAGAGAGAGCACCAGTGGCTGTCAGGGGACAGGCTGATGGAACAGCCCAGCTCATTTATCTTTATCTAGCAGCGAGCAAATGGGAAAGAACAAACCGTGCGTCATGTGCTGTAACCAACCATCGCTGCCACCAGCCTGAAATGCAGGGTGTGCACAAAGCACAGCTGGTCAGCCAGGGCTGACCACAGCCGTGGGCACCAGCCCTGGCCTCACCACCCCTCACCAGCAGTGGGGGTCTCCCCCTGTAGTGTGGCTGCTGCAGTGACCACCCCAGAGGCGCCCGCGGCTGAGCCACGGCACCGGGCACAGCACATTTCCACAGACTTCCTTCCATCTATGGCTGAATATAGCCAGATTTTATCACAGCCTCAAATCTGCAGAAAAATAAGTTTTTCTCTCTTGGCAGCTCCACTTTTTTTTTTTTTTTTTAACTCCCCCAGCCTTGAAAAACAAGCCAAAGCTATATTTGCTTCTGCTCTGCACATCCCGCTCATGAGCGAGATGACTTCTGTTCTCGCACGTAGATATTTTTACATATGACATGGTCTCTTGTTAATGTATTTGTAAAATCACCCTTTTGATCTAACTTACCCTTTGAAGTCCTGGAGAGTTATGGTGTCTCCCAGAAAACTTAGGAAGTTCTTGAAGGCAGTGCTCTCTTCATTATTGCCAAACAGCTCCTCCTCTTGGGTCTGCAAAACACAGGGTGCATCTGCTGACAGCCCCAATTTCCCTGCCTGTCCAATCCCCTGCCACCTCCAGCTCCATCCATGGGGTCCCTGGGGTCTGACCAGCACCTTGTTCCATGGTGTCCTGCACAGCCTCAGGCTGCTCCCCACCTCTGCTTGCCCCAGCTGGCACCACCACATTTGCCACCAGCCACCAGCACCATCCGTGGGCTGTCCCAGCCTGCTCAGCCCCCAGCAGAGCCCAGGGTAAAGCTGCTGAGAGCCACTTCTGAGCCCCAGCAAGGACCTTAGGATAATATCCAGGAAATATCGAAACAGAAGTGAATCCTCTACTGGAAAATCCAAGCTCTAATCATCCCCTGCTTGATGTATTTCACAACAATGAGACCCTAATTACGGCCTTGCATGAGGCACTCAATCCAACCCCAAATGCAATATGTAAAAAAATTAGAGTGCCTGTCAGAATAACTCTCGCTGAGTGCTGAGGCTGAGCTCTGCACTCCCATCCGGAGTCCCCAGCTAATGACAGCATTTTCAGCAAGCGCCTGTCTTCAGAGCCCACAGTCCCTCCAGACAAACGTCGCTGTTTCGCTGTCTAAACATATATCTGATTAAAATACCACGCCTGCTAAAATCCATTTTCACATCCGCTTTTCCCTACAGCAGCTTGTGGGCTGATTTCCATCCTGAGATTTTTCAGTCATATCATTTTTTAATGAGTGGGGAAAACATCCGAGCAATGAGAAACCCAGTCAGTGAGGACACCCAGTGACACGAGGTGCTGCACATGGCAGAATTAAGGTCAGAGTTGAGCCTGAGCTCGTGAAATGTGGATCTCTGGTGCACAGGGACTTGCTGCATGAAAGCAGCGTGGGCACAACTCACCTGCCTGAACTTCTGATAGATCACACCAAACTTGAACGTGTTGTTGACCTCGTGTTCATCATAAGACACTATCATCTGGGATGCCTGCAGGAAAGCAAAATGCCTGTTGTTTCATCTGCTAGCTCAAAATGTGATGGCCAAAAGATCCAAGGTGAGAGGTGAGGAGAGCCCACCGGAGCTGCAGCAGGGTACGACAACAGCTGGGCAGCACCAGGGCAGCAGAAGGGGGAAAGAAGCCAAATTCTCACATAATTAGGCTAAAAGTTTTCAACAGTGGCCCTGGGTGTGGTTCTCAGCATCACTGCAGAACACATGACCAACTTGGGCAGGTTACCTCACCTTGGGGTAGAGAACCGGGTTAAACTTTAGACCAGAGGCGTCGTCACAGAAGGCCTGTGGGCAAGGGGAGAGAGCAGTCAGTGCCAGGTCCTTGGCAAACTTCAGGCCATGAACGTCTTATAAAAAAGCCAAACACATCCCAACACCACCCAGGACATCCCAGTGCTGCCTGACGTGCACTGGCACAGGCTTTGCTGCTTTGTTCCACCCAAGCCAGGCAATTCACCTTTGCAATCTGGGGGATGCTCGGGAGTTTGCTGAATCCTGCCAGTGGGATTCTTTCATGCAATGTCTTCACTTTGGACCTAGCAAAGAAAGAACAATGAGCATACTGACGTTAGAGAGTGTCTGCAGCAAAGCAACACCCGCTGCTGGGAAACACTGTTGTGCTGCATTTGTTGGGCCTGGTTAGTGAGCAAAGGCTCAATTTGTCTTCTCATCTCTGCAGCTCTTAAAATATTCATACTTTGGAGGGAGATGACACAATGGTTCAGACATGCTGGGTCCTGTCAGCTTACGGAGGGATGGCGAGAGAAGTGGCTGGTGTTATCCCAGGGAGGATTAAACACGCAGAGGTTTACATTCAGTTCCAGTGGGTTTAGCAAAGGATCAAAGTCTCACGCTCATTATCAGGTTTAGGCAGACCCAGCACAGAAAAACACAAGGATGCTGTCATTGCCTCCCATCCCACCCAGACCCCCTCCACGTGCTGCCACTCCAGCTTGAGCATTTGCTGTAGAAACGGAACCAGGGACTCCCAAAGAGAGAATATTTTGTTAAACAAAGCTTTTTTTTTTTTTTTCTATACCTGAGTATAACCCTTAAATATTCTGTGCCATCTGTCTCCTCACATTTAACAGAAAGGATCAGATTTCCGAGGCTGCTGGCTGTACAGTAGAAATTTAAATGATCCTAAAAATAGAAAACAGCACGTTAGCAGCCGGGAAGCCACTTGCCTATGGCAAGGACACTGCCTGGACACTCACCTGCCCCCCAACAGCCTCCCATCACTCACACACTTGCACCCCCTTGCCAGGGGCTGTAGTCCCTGTGCCCGTGGACTTCAGCACCCGGCTCTTGGTGTGTTCCAGGGGCCAAAGAGGATTACAGGGCTGTGAGCAAGGGGCTGAGCCCTGGGACCCCTGGACAGCAGGCTCAGAGCCAATGTCCCCACTGGTGTCACAGCAGACCTGTGGCTGTGGGCAAAGGCTGCATGCGTGGCCATCCCTGCCACGCTGGGAACCCACCGGTGCCTCCGTTCCTTGCAAAGAGGGAAATGATAAAATTTGCCCATTTTTCTCACAACTGGAGGGTTTTTCTTGGGCAAGGGTGTGCAACTTTGAGCCCTGTGGGGTGGAGGAACCCACCTTCCCCAGGAAATGCTTGCGGTAGGCTCTGGCCTCTCCCTTGCACTCCAGCTTGTAGCCGTAGGTGCTGGGGCTGAGGTTTTCCTCCTCCTCCTCGCAGATGCTGCTGTCAGATGAGGTGGGCGTGCCAAGGTTTTCTGGGTCTTCTATCCAGTACCCCCCAAACTGGGGCAGGATGATCAGCGGGTATGGGCTACCCTTCTCCAGGATCTGCGGACACACGAGGGGTCAGGCAGGACAGGGCTGTGGATGTGCCGTGCAGAGCTCACTGCCCCATGTCGTGCCCTCCCTACTGCAGCAGACCCCAGCCCTGGCACCAGCAGAGCCCAGCCCCTCTCTGAAAGAGGGCACGTGCTACTGAGAAAAGCCAGAAACCCAAAGGTAGGGAGGGGGAACGTGCTGTATGCAGCTCCTCTCAGAAACAGAACCTCCACCAATTCCCCTGCCATCAGCAATTTTGGAAAGGCATTCACTGCAAGGCGTTCAGGAGGGATTTCAGGGCTCATACCTCATCGATGCTGGGGTATGGGATGTAGTCTTCCTGGAAAAAGGAACCAAAACACCATCTATGACCATCTGTTCCCCACCAGCTGTCCCTTAGCACCCCAGCCCTGCACACCCAACCCAGGGAGTGCCTCCAGCACCTGCTGCTCCCTCGCAGGAAGGCGTCAACGCAGGCTAAGTCCTGCCTAAAGGAGTTCCTCTGGTGCAACTTCCCAGTGCTGTGGCAAACCCCAACCCTTTTGCACAGCTGGAAGCTGAAATGCACCAGTCTGGACATAAAGCTGGATTAGGGATTTACAGGCACCATGCTCCCATCTCTGCAATTCAATCAGTGCCTTGTTTCTAGATAACATCTAAATCCTTTCCAGCCCTTTGAGTGACTATGACGATCACATTAAAACTCTGAGATGAGGGTGGGACACTTGAAGAGACGAAAATCAAGAAACAAAAATCAACCAACCTTGTGTTTTTGGCTTCCAGACTTCTGTTCTTCCAGTTTTGGTGCCTGTTTGGAACAAAACAAATGCATCAAATTATTTAGATGCTTTCACCAACACAGGGGGTCGGTCCACCAACACCAGGGCATTTTGCTACATGGAGATCAGTCCAACCCAAGTGGCTGGAAGGTGGGGTCTGTTCCTGGGACAGGCCTCCCAGCACCTCTGCCCCCAGGGGCTCTGCCGGGGGAACATCCCGCGTTACTGGCATGCACACTCCTGCTCACCTGCATTTTTTCCAGCATTTCGAAGAATTCTGCCGACTGAAAAGAAAAGAAGGAAATCTCCTGTTCGATAAAAGCAGACACAAGGCAAGCCAGTCCAAGCCACATCACGGCAGGGACACTGGGCCCCCACCCTGGAGCACTTGTCCTGCTCCTGACCAGGCAGCTGTGACACCAGGAGCTCCCATCCAGCCCAGCCTGGAGCTCAGCATCACTGCTGCAGCTCCCCTTGCCAGAAGCCCTCGACCCCCACAAATGCTCAGCGTCGTGCAGAGTCTGACCAGGGGTCTTGAGTAATTTCTTAATCACAGAAACATTGGTGAAGCTGCTGCCAGCGGTGCGGGGCTGCCCAGCGCAGGGTTAACCCCCACTCGCCCGGGGAACTACGAGATCACTGAGCCGCTCCAGCTGGGAACCCCAATTCTGCTGCCTGGCCCGAGGGCTCAGGGACAGGACCCGCAGCCCCGCAGACACAGGGGCTCTGCACGCTGGGTGACACGGCCACAGGGCTCGGGGACAAGGACCGCGCCAGGGCGGGCGCTGCCCACCATCCCTCACCGGGAGAGCTGCCAAGACCGCGCCGATCGGTCTCCCTCGGCGACAGGAGCTCCAGGTACCTGTTCCCACCCTGATCTACCTGTGCTGCCCGGTCCTGGGGCAGCCTGTGCTCCGCAGAGCCGCTCTGGGGCCACCCCTTCAGCACAGCCCCGGCAGGAGCTGGGCTTGCTGGACAGTCCTGATCCCTCAGCCAGCTCTTCCTGCCGTCACAAATAAATCACCCAGCCAAACCACGGCTGTAAATGTGGCACTCCCAGTGAGTGGCTTTTCTGGAGGCGTGGTGCACCCTCCCCGTCCCTTCTCTCAGCCCTCCTTCGCTCCGGCCCAGGTGCGCTCCGGCCGCAGCTCCCGGCGCTCACCGAGGAGCGCCTGGGCCACCGCGGGTGCTGCCAGCCCGCCTGGAGGGAGAACCCATCCTACCCTGTCAGAAACGAGACGTGCGGGATTTGGGGCAAAAAAAAGGGGTCATGGTAGCAAGGGGAAAGGCACAGGGGGGATGATTTTTAGTGAGCTCTTAGAACAGACTGAATTTCTCGAAAGACAAAAAAATAGAGGAAAAAACCAGAGGAGGGGATGAAGAAATGAAAATCAAAAGACAAAGAACAATCTGAGAGATTTTTTCCTCTAATACTCGTGGTGAGCAAAGGTCGGGTTTACAGCACGAGCAGTCTGTGGCTGCCAGCACAGGTGGGGCAGCTGTGGCTTGGACACAGCCCTGGCTGTGAGCTTTAGACTGTGCCTGGTCCTTACCCACTGCCCCTGCAAGAGTCAAAAAGAACCCCAGGCTCAGACAGCTCTGTGCCCACAGCTGGACACTCCTTAGAAGTTTGAGATTGTTTTGGATTCTGTTTATCTCCAGGCACAAATGCTCTTGGATAGTTTCAGGTCCTGCTCTACCAGTAGCCAGAGCCAAGACCTGACCCCACCGTGGCACAGGACCCACCAATCCTACAGAAAATGCCCACAAGTACTGAACAAAGCACCCAGCAGCCTGAGCCCTTCAGAGAGTTGTGCACACTCAGACACAGCTTTACTGGGCCACAAACATTCTGCTAATTACAGTATGTGTATAATGACACCTTCGTGGCACTGGCACAAAGTCGTGTCACCCACCAAGGGCACAGCCAGCAAGAGGGGTGACAGTCACTTCAGGGGAGCTCAGGCTTTTGCTCCAAGCTGAGCCTGCACTGGCATCTGCATCAGGGTCTGCCACCAAAGGCAGCCCAGAGCCCAGCACTGCCCTGCCACCTCTGCAGGGCACACACACAGGCAGTGTGGTTGGTGGCCAGCCTCTGGGGACAGGGAGCACTCGGAAAAGCTGCAGCATGGCCAGTAAGTGCCTGCTTCAGAGGTTTACAAAGGAAATGACCAGAAAGAAAACCCTGCACCAGGTGGGAGCTGCAGCGAATGGAGGGCAGCAAGCAGAGCCCTCCCCACGTGTCACAGCACTCACCAGCAAGCCCCAGAAGGAATCCATTCCCTGCATCAGCCACACAGCCAGACCTCCTCATGGGCACCCAGCAAGAGCGGCTGAGCAGCAGCCTGGCCATCCCTGCCCAGCCCCACGCCTCCCTCCGCTCACGTTTCCTCAAGCCAGAGGCACAGCAGGACAGCCTCCTTGTTGTTTCAGAGGGTGGCTCCCCTGGGAAGCAAAGTGCCCAGAACGGGTTGGGCAGGAAGCAGGGGAGGGTTTGCAGGGGACAGGCAGGTTCCTGCTGGGATGCACAGCTCCATGGGCAAGGTGTAAAGCCTCACAACGGGCCAGCCCCAAGGCAGGACTCACACCCCTGCAGTGGGGTGCACTGTGCCCCTCGGGTGGGCACTCTCCTGAGAGAGCTGCAGCAGAAACTGGGTGCTCTCCAGCTGGAATCCCTCTCCAGCTGGAAATCTGTATGCACAAAAAAGCCACAGCCCTTCCAAAGAAGCTGAACAAATCCCAGTCGTAAATTCTCCTGGAGTCATGCTCAGGACAACCCAAGCTGCTGGCTCAGGAGCTGCAGAATGGGCATGAGTGCCACGAGGCCCTTCCCATCCCAGCAGTGCCAGGGAGAGGCAGGGCTCGCCTCCCTTGGCCACAACACCTGCATGGCTCTGACAAAGCACAGGCCAGGGACTTGCTCCCAACACCTGTGCCCGATCCCTGACACCTCCTGTCCCAGGCAGCTCAGTGTTCATCTCTTAAACAGCAGCAGATACATCCCAGCCCGAGCCTGTCCCAAGCCAACAGCAGCAATATCAAAGTGGCAGTGGGGCCACTGGGAACCTCCAAACAAGGAAACACACAAACAAACCCAGAGGCTCACAGGCAAATTCCAGCCTGGAAGATGCGCAGATTTAGTTTTGTCTGGAGTTGCCCATGCCTGGCACAGTGTGGCAGGAGGGAGCAATGGGTGGGCCCCTGCATCAGTGCCCACCTGCCAGGGACACCACGTCTGCCTCGTGCTGACACAGAGCCCCTGCCACAGTGCTCGGGGAGGGTCACTGGAAGGAAAGCAGCACCGGGAGAGCAGAGCAGCACCAGGACTCAGCGCCCTGCCCGGCATGGCCGCTCACGGCCGCGTAACGCGGGTGCCAGCGCGGGGGGAGAGCAGGATGGTGTCGGAACAGGCTGTGGGCTGAGCTCCAGAAACCACCCACTGCTGCTCCGGTGGGAACAGCCCCGATCCCTGCAGCCGCTGGAAGCTGCTCCCCACTGAGCCGGCTTCCCAAAGCCCTGGCATGCTCACCTTCATGGTCGGCGGGGCCGTGAGCGGGGGCGACAGGGGCCGCTCCGGGACGGTCACATCCGTGCTGTTCAGCAGCTCCTGCTTCCTGGAAAACCAAACACAGGCATGTCAGCTCCCCCCTGCCCAGCCAGCGCACGAGGCAGGAGATAAGGGTTATCTCCCTTGGCAAAGCCGTGGTGTGCACTTGCCTGTACAGCAATATCTGGAATCTGAGAAAAAACCCAACAGACAGTGTGAGAAGGTGATAAAAGCCATCAGAAGAGCCCGTGGCCAGGGTGGGCTGCGAGTCCTCACGTGTGGTGCTGGCGCTGCAGGGACAGCAGGGCTGGGTTCCTAGGACAGCCCATCCCCAAGGCTTCCCTCCCTCTGGTGCTGTCCACACCAGGGCAGGACCTGCGGCTGAGCAGCCTTCGGGCAGCAAGGGGACTCGGTGACACCCAGGGACACCCCAGCCAAGGGCCCCTCTGCCAACACAGCACCTGGTACAGGCGCTGGGTTTGGAAGTACCAAGACCCCAGGAAAGCAGCCCCTGTGCCACGGAGCTGCCAGGACAGCCCCCGCAGAAGTGCCCATAGCTTTGGGAAAGCATGGCCTCAGCCCTCCCCTGAACAACATCCCCGTCCCCCTCGCCCGGCGGCTCCCGGGCAGGCAGCCACGCCGCCACGCAGCGGCACTGCCAGATGCTCCTCCGGGAGTCAGAAAATCTGAGATTTAATTTAGTTTCCTCTTGTCCCTGCCAGGTTAGTCCTGCAGAAACCGGGCCAAAATGTCCAACTGTTTATCTCGCCGTAACGAGGTTTGGTTCCCATGGCAGCGCGCCCCGGGATGGCTCCGCATGCAGCGCGCAGGCACCGATGCCACCGGGGCCCTCTCCAGAACACAGCTCCTGCCAGGGGGGCACACCTGGCCTTGGAAACACCTGTCCTCACCACCAGCCCCACCACCCCGGGCCCTGCTCTCCCAAGCCCCGCTGTTTGGGACAGCAGGTGACAATCCGTGCCCGCAGCCCCTCCTCAGCAGGGCCCTGCGCCCTGGAGGTGCTGAGGGGATGGAGTGGGGAGGCAGCAAGGAGGCAGTGGGACCAGCAGGGGTGCTGGGAAGGCAAAGTGGGACCAGCAGCTTCACCCCACTGACAGCCAGGGGAGGCACGGCGGGCCCTGGGCTGTGCCAGAGGCACTGGGGGAAATACCAACTGCTTTGTGTCCAAACGTGAACCCAGAACAAGAACTGACATTTACATTAAACCAAAATAAACCTTCTCTCTTTTTCATATCAGAGCAGGTTAAATTTATGTTGTTACACCTCATTTTACCTCCTGGCATCTTCCAGTTTTTCAGTGCAAGAAATGAACTGGAGCAATGTGGGGCAATAGCAGAATTCCTGTCCTGCCCACCCATACTGTTTATCAAGCTCCTTCCCTCTCTGCTCTCCACAACCTCACCATGTCTCTACTGCTGAAAAATGCCGAGGATGACAGATTTTCCTTGTTTGCTCTTTGACTTTCTAGGACACCAAAGCACAGCCTGATCTGGAGCAAACTACTCATCCTCTGCTCTCCTTGCTTTGAACCCCGAGCTCTGCCTGATTGCACTCAGCAGCACAGTGGCCTCAAAGGCACAAAACAGATACGACTTTGAAAAGATTAAAGTTACAGGGATGAGCACAAATAATTTGATTTGATCTGGGATTTGTAGTGGGTTGCCATAGCATCATATTCTAAGTATTATAAAATCACCCGACTTAACAACATGTTCCTCTGTCACATGCTGGCTGCTTCTTTGGGGCCAAACTGCTGGAACTGCTCCTGCAGTTCCGGGAGAGCAAAACAAGCCCATCCCCAGCTTGGAACGGGTCTCTGCTGTGGGAATCTGTTATCTCAGTCCAGCCACAGACGCCGATGATTCAGTCTGCCATCAGCGCTGGGGTCAAGGGCCGGCGGCCCATTTCCCAAAGCGATTACCCTCATGGGGTGATAAATGAATCACGAGGAAGGTTAGCACATCTTTGCACTGCGGTGCAGCCCCCAGGGATGCCCCCGAGCCAGCCCCGCGCCGTGACCCAGTCCCCAGCTGGCACCGAGGGGTCCCTGCAGAGCCTGAAGCGCGGCAGAGCTGGCGGTGCCCACGCCAGCCAGGATGGGCACTGGGGAGAGTGGTGCCCACACCAGCCAGGATGGGCACTGGGGACAGCTCCCCACACCAGCCAGGATGGGCACTGGGGACAGCAGTGCCCACACCAGCCAGGATGGGCACTGGAGACAGTGGTGCCCACACCAGCCAGGGTGGGCACTGGGGACAGTGGTGCCCACACCAGCCAGGATGGGCACTGGAGACAGCAGTGCCCACTCCAGCCAGGATGGGCACTGGGGACAGCTCTCCACACCAGCCAGGATGGGCACTGGGGACAGCTTCTCACTCCAGCCAGGGTGGGCACTGGGGACAGCAGTGCCCACACCAGCCAGGGTGGGCACTGGGGACAGCTTCTCACTCCAGCCAGGGTGGGCATTGGGGACAGCTCCCCACGCACTCACCTCTCCCTGGCACCACGGCAGACACGCAGCTCCAGCACCGACAGCATAACCAGAGGTCATGGTGCTGTGCTCGCTCCCTGAGGGGCACCTGGCAGGTACCAGGGGCTCTGGCTGCCCCTAAAGCCCTCACGCCCACCCTGGCCACGGCCACAGCAGGCACCAGTGCACAGGGTGGGCAGAGCACCCTCCGGAGCCGCGCGGCCGGACACCAGCCTCTCCAGAAGGAAACACGGGCATCACTTCTGTAATTTCATTTCTTTGTTTTTCTCATTAGGCAAATTAAGAGAGAGGGAAAAGAGAGAATTAGAATCCTGCATACTTAGTAAATCTGATTAAGGAAATACCTTAATGCAGTTATGGCAGGGCCGACTGCAGGGTTTCCGAATGGAGACTGAGCTCACCCCTGCCATCCCAGCCCCCTCGTGGCACTGTGCTCGGGGGGCACCTGCTGCCAGCTCCCAGGGAGGCAGAGCCCACCAGGCAGGCGCTGCTCTCCTGGCTCCTCCCAAAGCGAGAGAAAACAGGGATTTTCCCCCCCTCCATTTTGGGTGCATGGGCACTGGTGAGCTCCCAACACAGCATGGGCAGGTGAGGTCTTTA
This sequence comes from Erpornis zantholeuca, assembly GCA_013400515.1. Taxonomy (NCBI): domain Eukaryota; kingdom Metazoa; phylum Chordata; class Aves; order Passeriformes; family Timaliidae; genus Erpornis; species Erpornis zantholeuca. Next base: position 237,445 of record VZTN01016499.1, read on the forward strand.
TCTTGTAAGCATCCCTGATCACAACCCTAGAGCAGCTTCAAATTCATAGCCTGTATTTGGCACATCCCAGCAACATACTGAAGTTCTGATCAAAAAGTCCTGTTCAGCACAAAGCCAAGGCTGCCTGGACCCCCAGAGTTCCCATCCAGCCCCTGACTCCAAGTGCACACTTCTCTCATGCTCTCTCAACCCAAAGCCTAATGAAAAACCCCTAATGCATTGCACCTCCTCATTTTGTCCATCTGATTTATTTCCCAGACAGGCTCTAAGTCAACACAGTACATTCAGATAAATGACAGCCAGGGAGGGGAGATGTCAGGATATTACCTGACATGGTGAAGTGCTCCACAACACGAGGTTGGCTTTACCTCTGTCACGCTGTGCAAACGAGATAGGAGCACCCCAGGTTACTCATATGCCTGTGCTTAACCCCACAGACCAAACCTGGCCTAAGGAGCTACCAAACTCCTACAGCAACAAGTTCTGCCTGTCAGATGCTGCATCCTTGAGAAGGTCAGCAGTGACTCTCCTGTAAATTAACAGTCTCTATTTTTGGACTCATCATTTTTTATCCTTGATGGGCATCACCTTGCCAGCTGCTTCCTTTTCAGTTTGTTTAATATTCCATGCCCAGTCTCCTAAGTTTTCAGAGGGGACTGTGCTTCCACATCACTCTCCATCCTCCCCCTGGGAGGGACAGCCCTGTCCACAGCAGGCGGTGGGAGTGGGGCACATGCTGCTCCTCCTCCCTCTGGGGGGGCTCCTCTGCATCCCCCACACAGCTGGGACTGACCCCTGGCTCCTGGGACACAAGCACCTGCTGACACACCAGGCAGAGCAGCAGTGCCCAGGAGCCCTTGGCAGCTGCTCACAGGTTGCAAAAAACATAAACTCAACCAAAAGTGTGGGTTTTTTGCAACACAGACAAGGGCACCTTGCTGTGAGTTTACACCTGGAAATCTGCAGTGAGTGCCTGAATGAAGCACCTTGCCCTGACTTTGAGCAGCTCTCCACCCAATCCCAGGATGCCAGGCAGGCAAGATCTCGCTGCATCATCACTCATCCCAGGGAGGACATCAGCAGAGGACACGCACTGCTGCAGGCTCCCACCGATGTCAGACAGCCGTGGGGGTCCAGAACAGCCCCCAGACACGGGGTCCAGCCCAGGCACTCAGCGCTGCAGAGCTGCCAGACCCCTGGGCAGAGCCTCTGCCACAGAACATCTTCCCTAAAAACTGATTTACCTTGTTATGTCCTGGCTCAGACTAGCCCTACCCAGCAGTGTTGCCGTCTCACATCAAAGCCTGAGAGTCAGCAAAAAAAAAAAAAAGTGCAGCATTTTCTCATCTACATTTCTTGCAATAAATTACATATTTGCAAACTGCCAGCCTGCACCTGCACCTGCACACACACAGTGTCCCCAGCCCATCGTCCTTGGAGCAGGACCACAGCCCTGCTCAGAGCAGGGTGACATTTAACTGCCAATGGGGCTGGCTTTAATTGCCCCTCCAAACAGGGAATAAACATTGCTGAACAGTTCAGAGAGTCCTGCACTCGAGCAGGCAGGATCCCAGCTGCCTGCACTGGCTGTGGGGGTCTCAGCTGTGCCACACGTTGCCCATCCTGCTTGGGGAGGGAGGGCCAGTGAGGAGCTGACTCCTGCTTTGCCTGCACCTCTACAGACACTGGAATCTTTCCAACTGGCCAAGGGCTTCCCACTGGGCCAGGCCAGGACAGCGAGGCTCGATGTGTAAGTAATGGCGAAAAGAAGTTTTTATCTTTTACAAAATGTGCTGCCTGCTCTCCCTTGCAGGAACAGAGAAATTGTGGCAATTTCCTGCAGATCTGGGTAAATCAGCCAAGGCACTTGCAGACATTTTCAGACCAGAAGGCTCGTCTGATCCTATTCCTGCCAAGCCCGAGCCAGGAGCCTCGGGCAGCCGTTTCTGAGCTGATTCAATAATTTGCAAATTGCAGAGAACAGCTCCCAGAAACCTGCATCTCCAAACGCCACGGGACTGATGCCAAAGGGCAAGGGAAGGCACCCACCCACCAGCTCTCCCCTGCGAGAGGACAGCCACCGCAGCGTCACCTCACTTGCATGTGGGACATTCAGGAAAATTCATTTCGCTATAAATACGGTTCCAAATGCCAGGCTTTCCGAGCAGAACAGGAGCAAGGGGGAGCCCCCAGCAGCAGCCACCCCCAGGCCTCCCCACTCCTCCCCTCCAGCTCGGGTGTGCAGGGCAGGCAGAGGTGGGAAGGCTGCAGCTGGAGGGGCAGGTAAGCATCACCCAGCTCTGCGAGGAGCCTGCTGTGCCGCACTGCACTTCGCTGGGTTGCTAACGAGGAAGGGACATGGGCCACCACAGACTCTGCAGCTGCCACTGATCCTGCCAGGCTTGCATATGGCTCATGGAAAGCAAAATTCAATTGCAAATGCAGAACAAAGACCGAATGTAGGAGGGGAAAAAGCAAATAGGAGCAGGTGGAGGAACAGAGTCCCTTTTGACGATGCCGCTAGCAGTCCCTTCCTTTTCCTGCAGATTATGTCACTTTGATGGCCCTGGCAGCTTGCATAAGATGAAACAACCACCGTAAAGCGCTGCTTGAATTCTTGCAATCACTCCCATGGAGGCTCCTCAATCCACGTCAGACAGAAAAAAACCTCCTCAGGGTCCTGTTCTCCCCTTGAGATGTCTGTGTGACTCTAGTTGTACTCAGCAAACCCCGCAGCAAGAGGCGCACTGAGACGTTTTGTGCACAACATGATGCTGGGGGGAAAAAAATAAAAAGGAAAACCAGACTCACACATCACGGGGCAGATTCCTGTGCAAGTTCAGAGCCAGGTTTTTTCTAAGCACTCCAGTGTCATGCTGAGCTCATTCATAGAAACCTGGTACCTGGGGGAAAGACAACTCCTTGGCAAAGTCTTGCTTGGTGTGACTTGTAAAGCACTGCCTGCCCTTGAGGCAAATGCAGGATTGGCCAATGATTTTCAGTAGGTACAACATCCAGAGGATCACCCTGGGCCCCCACCAGTGGCACTCTGCACTCGGACAGCTCCCACACACGTGAAAGCAGGGGAAGAGACTCCAGGTCACCCCCTCCACCTCTCGCTGGCCGGAGCTCACGGTCCAAGGGCAGAGCTATGGCTGGAACAGGCCTGGGCTACACAAGGCAAAACCCAAGGAGCAACAGCAAGGGCAGGAATAGCCAAGCCCAGCAGGGAGCCCCAGTGCAGCCCCCAGAGCCTGCATTCCAGGCAGGGAGCGTGGTACAGGGCACCCAGCCCCGGCCCAGCTCAGGTGAGCACCCAGTGCTGCTGCTCGTTCAGGACCTGCGGGTTGGTTTTTCCCAACTGATGATCTACCTAATACCCCAGCAAGGGAGAAGAAAATATCCCAAAACAACAACAGTGACACGTGAACTCCCTGGGAATGCCAATGTTCCGTGTTTGCGCATCACTGAAATCCTGCTCTCAATGGCACCAGCTGTCCACGGCAAAGTCCCTGTGCCAGCAGCACCAAAAATGGGGTACAAACCCTGCAATCCACAACTGGTGGTGGACAAAAAGCTTCATCCTCAGTCGCCTCACTCTGATTTTTCATGCTTACGGATTAGAGAGTGGCAGAATATTTTACAATAAAGATTCCAAATAATCAATTCTTCATTCGAGTTTGGTGCAAAATCACGAATTGAAACAAGAAAAAAGAAATAAACAAAACACCCCTCAGTCTGCAGCAGTGCCCATATTCCTTCCACCCTGAACCAGAGGTACACACACTGTGAGGTTCGGGTGCATATTTCTGACTATTTTTAACACTGAAGTTGCCAGAGCAGCAGAGTCCTGGAGGAGAGAACTCCCTGCCCAGGGCAGCCCGCATAGATCAGCGCGGGGTCAATCTCTGAAGCCAAGAGCAACTCCCGTGCGGAGCGGGGGGAGCGGAGCCCGCGGAGCAGATGCCAGCTCGCACAGCACTGCAAGCAGGCCATTTTCTACGGCACAAAGTTGAACACCAAGTACAGCCCATGGTTTCGGCAATGAAAGACGAAACCATTTGTCAGCTGTTCCCGGCGCAGACAAAGCTGCGGAGCCGAGTTGCAGCAGCTCTGCCTGCACGGGAGCCCGAGGGGGCCCTGAGGACCGCGCTGGTCCCGCCGGGTGGGCAGCAGCCGCGGTGCCGGGGCTCACCTGGCCCGTGCGGCGCG
>VZTN01016499.1:242026-264036 GCA_013400515.1 Erpornis zantholeuca
CTTCCCCTCCGGCCGTGGGTGTGCCCGCGGACCCCCGACACCCCCGGGCCGGCTCTGCGGGCGGGCGGGGCTCCGAGCACGCCGAGGCTCGGGGACCGAGTGTCCGCGGCCTTGAGAGCCCCCGGGTCACCCCGGTACGGAGGCTTTCCCGGCAGCCACGGCCCGGGCTCCCATAGGGGCCAAGTGCCAGCACAGACCCTTCAACCCCCACAGAGGGAGGACTCGCTCCTGCCCCACAGGCCGGTCCCTTACCGCAGCAAACCTCCGCAAACCCCCGCGGGACCTCCCGGCTGGTGCCAGCCTGGCCCCGCCATCCCTCTGCCAGGGCCGAGCATCCTTCCCCCCGGAGCCCAGGCTGCAGCAGCGGGACAGCACGGGGCCTCGAGCCTGTCCCTCACACCGGGAGCTGACACACAGCTCCCTCCAGGAAACAAGAGTTCTTTGAGTTCTTTTTTCTATTAAGTAAAGTGTAAATTATCTACTTCTCACCTCAGCACCTTTCCCTGGAAATCCCTGTTGCCATGGTGATAAAACACCCAGGTCCCTGTGCCTTGCTTATCTCACCTTTCTCCTCTGCCAGTTTAATTTTCACAGAAATTAGACACAGGACAAGCTACAGCACTTTCAGCAACTTCCTAGTCCGAGGGATGAAAGCACCATCCGTGCTGCCAGTAGTGGGAGCATATAGGGGAACCTGCACGCAGCACAGGACAGGACACCAGCACCTGCCCACAGCCTGCTGGTGCTCTGTATCCCTGCAGGCGCTGGCAACGCTCAAAACGATCCTCCTGCATCTGGGCAAGCCCGCTGTCCTGGGCGGGTTTAACCAGCCTGGCCCTAGAGCAGGGAGGGCAGAACCCCTCTGTGCTGCAGGGCCCTGCAGCAGCTGCTCCACAACACCTCACAGCCAGGTCAGGGCTCGGGGGGGACCCTGCCACGAACAGGGACCTGCCGGGGGCACGCACAGGCTGCAGACAACCACGCCCGCTGTCCACTCGAGCGGGACCCGAGCAACTCCCGGGGAAGACGGCGAGAAAGGCGCCCTGCTCCCCAGCCCCAGAGCAAGAGCCCAGCATGGAACAGGAGCTGCCTGGAAACCCCCAGCTGGGGCAGTCAATCATTAACCATGCGTGGGGCTCCCCTGGCAAAGTCTGTAATAAATGTGTTTACTCAGGAGAAACAGCTTGCAGAGGCCACAGACCACATCTGGCAGGGAACTGCTGCTCCTGCTGCCTCGTCCTGCCTCTCACACTCCTGCTTCACCCACCTCCCCTGCCTGTCACCCTCCTGTCTACCATCCTAAAGGAGATCAACATAACCTCAGGTCTGGCCTTCTCTATCTAAATGTTTCAGCAGAATTGCTAATCAGATGGCTTCTTTAAATTCAACAACAACAAAACCCCTATCACTGCCGTAATCTCTTTCTGTATCCTACTCTAAGTCAGATAAAAGCAGGCATGACGTTATTTTTGTCAACACACCACATGAATTCACCCCAGATGAACCGGACAGCGTTTCAGTGTCACCACAGCACTCATCCCATGCACGTGAAGCACTCCAGAGAGCCAAGACCCAAACTTAAACCCAAATTCAGTACTTTTTGGTTTCACCAGATCTCGAGATACCCAGGGAGACTGAGGCAGCAGCAATTCCAGCAGACAAGTGTCAAGGAAAGAAAGAAATTAGATCCTATTTCTGTGCCAAATTACACCAATTCTCCAGCACCTCATTAGTTTCCAGTTAATGGAGGGGGTGGGGGTTAATTTTAAATCTTTTACCTCTCGCATTAAACAGGCAGATTCGAATTTCATTGAGTCTCCCTCTCTGGAGACATTTTCCACATCTCCCCTCCCCTTTTCCAGGCAAGTTAAGCATTAATCTCCTCTTGGTTTATGCTGAAGTGGCTCTGTATTGATTTTTAAAAACGTTCTATTCTCTCCTGTTTGGAAATAAACAAACACTTTGAGCAGAAACTCAGTCAGGCTTCCTTTCCACCCAAACATGGCCCAGCCCACAAGGGAAGTAACTGCTTCTGGACTCATTGCAGCTGATTTGTAATTTATAGGCTGAGGGCAAGGTAACAGATGGTGAGGGGCTGGAGGGCTGTGGGTTCTCCTGGAAGGGCTGGATGCTCACACAGGTAAAAGGAACCAGGACCTCCTCTCCACAGGACATCACCTCTGGCTGTGATGGGCCCTGCAGAACCTGCCCTGTGTTTCTGAGGTTCTGCTGTCTGGCAGCTGCTCCAGAGTGGACCAGGGATGCCTGGGGAGGCAAACAAGGTGGCAGGGCTGGTGCATCTGGAAGCTCCTGCCCCTGCCTGTCCTGCCCATGCCTCACCCCCTCCAGCTCCATCCAACCTCCTGCTCTTGCAGTGATGCCACCAAAGCATCCATCACCTTCCTGAATGTTTGCCACAGGGATGCCCTGTCAGAGCCAGCACCCTCAGAAGCTCTCCAGATGTCCCAAAGGACACCTCCTAAGACAGAACGCTACAGTTCAAGAGACTCCAAGTCTCCATCCTTCCCTTAAAACATCTGGAGCACCCCTTCAGTGACTAAATTACCTCCAGGGTAAGCAGTTGCCCCTGTTTTATGAAGAAACAGATACCTCTCGAAAAATGCCCTGACATTTTTGCTTCAGGGAATGCAGCTGCAGGCACAGCTGAGCCCAGCTCTGGTGACTCAGGGCTTCTTTGGCCAGAGCCGTGGTGCTGCCTCATCAGACAGTGCAGGACACGTCCCTGTCACCCTCTGTGCCTCCCTGGGCAGGAGATATTTCTGGTTCCCTTGCTCACGAGGGACAGCACCAGAAATACATGAGCTATGCCAGGCATTTGCCAGAGCCGGGCTGGAGGCATGGCCATCCCATCCCAGCCCATCCCATGGATCCCATGGATCCCATCCCATCCCATCCCATCCCATCCCATCCCATCCCCACCAGTGCTGGAGCTGCAGCAGCTAACAGGGAGCACAGAGACCTGCCCAGGGCCCTTCCCCACCACCTTGGGACCCATCACCACTGCCCCAGGCACTCACCCAGAGCCCCTCTGGGCACTGCCTCCCACTGAGCACAGGCACCTGCACTGCCCAGGTGGGAGAGCTGGGATGGGGCAGCCACGCCAGCACCAGGGACTGGGAGCCAGAGAGGAACAAAAGGAGACAATGCAACACAGCCCGAAACCCAAAAATAGTAACTGTTTCCCTGCAAAGGAGCAGTCACATCCCCATTTCTCTGGCATGGCAGAAACGGATTTGGGAGCTTACAAACGAGGGAGAAAACGATTACAGTGTTTGAATCGGTGCTGCAGGAAGAGGATAAGAGGGCACCCACTTTTAGAGAAGTATCACAAGAAATAGAGCTTTAGATTACATTACATCCAGCCCCAAGTAATCTGATTAGAAATTTATTTTATGCCTTCAGTTAGAAAGACATGGAGGAAATCCCAGGAAAGCACAGAGCCAGCTCTTCCGTGCAGGCAATGGGAGACAGAGCACAGTGAGCTTATCTCCCCAGAAATGGTGCGAGACAGGTGTGACACCCAGCGCTGAGAGATTGGATCGATGCGTGCCAAGGCGTGGGGCAGCCCCAACTCCCACCCCACACGTTGGCAAGGCTCCCCCAGCACGGCAGTGCCCCAGCCCCGAGGGCTCCCTGTGCCCCAGCACTGTGGCTCTGGTACAGAGGAGCAGGGTTGAAGCGCAAGAAAAGAGAAATTTACCCCCAGGGAGCAGTGACCCAAGAGCATCAGTGTCGGGAGGCTGGAACGCTGACCATGCAATCAGCACATGAACAGCAAGTGGTTTTCCAGGACTCATTTACCAAGGAACAAAGCAAGCTGTGGGTACAAGGAGTCTCTTGCACACCTCTCCCATCCATTGTGTGCCATTTGGCTATGAGCCAAGCGCTGTTCTGTAATTGTGGCAGCCCAAGTGGGTCCCCTTTGGGCTCTCCCTGCCCAGCAGCGTGGCTGTGTGGTGGCACTGGGGGCAGCATCAGCCACAGCAGGGCTGCACAGAACAAGGTAGTTGTGGCCATGACAGCAGCACAATTACATGGAAATTGTATTCCTGATAATTTGGGGTATTTCTCCCTGTGAACACAGGCCTCCTGAAGAGACGAGCTCCCAGATTTCCCCATCCAATTAAATTAGATCAAATCAACAGAGGAAATTAGTCTTTACAGCATGAGCAGATCCTCTGAATTTTACTAGCAAATCAGTGAGCTAAATGTCACCATTCATCAGTAAGATCACCCTGCACAAGTTCTTATCAGCCATGGGTGGGGGAATGCCAGGAGAGGTGCAGGGCCAGCAGCTGCAGGAGATGCTGACCCGAGACTCCAAGCCCCACCTCTGCCAGAGCAAGTCTCAGAATAAACATCCCAAAGCACTCAGTGACAGCACTGGACGCGGCACAGTGGCAGCAGTCCCACCCTGCACAGCCAAAACCCGGGCTCAGGTTTTGCTAACCCGGCCCCAGGGGCCATGGCACTGATGGGCAGGCGGGTGCTCTGCGGGTCCTCACCTGAGCAGAGCAAGCAGGACAGCTGGCGGCTGCAAAGGCAGGTCCTGGTGGCAATGCTGGGCACACAGCTGGCTCCGGAGGGCTGCTCCTGCTCCAGAGAAGCGCTAATCCCATGTCAGAGGAGCCCAGCCAAGCGGAACCTGTGCCGTGGCCTCTCTAAGGCGCCTCCCCAGCGGCTCCGCTGTCGCTCCCTCCCCGAGCCCCAGCGGCACACCCACCCCATGGCAGAGGAAGCGCCTTCTACCCCCCGAAACCCCCCCGAGAGGGAGACCCCTGCCCGGGCTGCGCTCGGGGAGCAGGTCCCGCTGGCACCGAGGGCAGCAGCCCGAGCAGCAGCGCCTGCACCCCACGGCTCTGCCGAGACGGCACCGTCTCAATTACCCGCCTCCCTCACACACCTTGTTTGATGTGAAAGCATTAAAAGACATATAATTTGTGGAGCTAAAACACAGGTATTATCTCTGACACATCCGTACTACAGGGAACGTGCTGAAGTCAATCACATCCAGGGGTTTCTGCTGCTCTGCAGCTTTTTCCTTGCCTCTTGCTCCAAATAAAAAAAGATGGAAAATGAAGCAGTTTTTAGCTGCAGACCCACCGTCTTCCTCTTCAAATCACCTCACACTTTGCAACCTCATCAATGATCAGGAACAAGAGATCCAGATCAGCTTGTCAGGGCTTTAGAGAGTGGACTCTGCATTCCAAACTGGAAAGGATTAACACTATGCTGCTTGTGGGAGAAAGGAGCTGTCACAGACCCTGGTGTGACACCGGTAACATTTGAGAGGAACCAGGCAGGACAGTGCCTGAAGAGTCTGACCTTTGAGACTTCACAGAGACTCGGAATATAGCTCTGACCTATTCAAGTACCTGTCAAGCCTCGATGTGTCTCTTCCGGGTGGGAGCCTGGGATGAGCCATGTTTTCACAACCAGCTTGGGAAGACGCGAGTTCCTCGGATGTTGTATTGGTCACTGAGTGCAAACCCAGCACCACGAGCCCCAATGGCAATAAAATAGCAGAGATGAAGAGGACGACTTGCAGTCCAGGGCCACGGCCCTGGCAGCACCAAGCCTTCCCTTGGCACGGGAATGCCGCTGGGTGCCAGTGGCCGCTCATCCCTGCCGGACCCTGGGGCTCGCTGGCGCCGGCCGGCGGCAGGAGGCCAGGACCCTGCCAGCTCACAGGAAAAGCGACAGCCGGCAGGAGCAGTACAGTAATTAACAAAATTATCATCAGGAACAAACCACAGGCTTTGGCAGAATGCCTGCACTGCCTACCCTGCTCCTTGGCGTGGCAGAGATGGGGCTGCTCACGGTCCCCAAATCACACCCACCCTGGCAGTGAGTGGGCACACGTCCACGGCCGAGTGGGGCAAGAGCCCCTCCAGACCCTGCCTGGGTGATCTCTGTGACTCCTGCAGACAGAGAGTGAACCCACAGGCAGATGGAGCCTCAATCACCGCAGCCACCACGGCTCCCTCCACCCATCACGACAATATTTGCTCCCAGAAGGTGCCTGTTCTCCGAGCAACCGCCCTCCCACTGCAAACAGCTCCCAGCCTGACAGGCTATAAATATGGCAGGAGGAAAAACCAGCACAGTTTATTAGTTCTGAGACAGAGCTAAAAATAGACCCACGTGGGGCTGCTCAGTCCTCTGGGCAGATGTAATTGTGGATAATCTAGCTTTAAATACGGCAAGGCTGTCTGACAGCAACAACAACATTTCAGCATATGGACGGGGCGGCACTCACCAGGACACGCCACTGCGCCAACGTCACCGGGCCCCAGCCCACCATGGCTGGGCTTTCTGCAGGAATAAACCCTCCCTAAACCCAAATATCTACAGCAGGCCACTGAGAGGAAAGCAGAGAGTCAAATATCGAGGGGGAGCAGCAGTGGAGCTGTGCCAGTACCCATTCCCTCACCCTGAAATTTTATATAGCTAAGGCTTACCAGATTAAATGGCTGAAACACTCCAAGTCCTCAGAGCTGACAGCACCTTCCTCCTCCTGTGAAAGCTTCCTCTGTCCCAGGCGGGCTGTGAGACGTGCTGGGAGGATGCTGTGTGGGTGCAGGGCTGGGTGTGGGCAGGCGGCCAGGGCGATAACTGCCCTTCCCCGAAGAGGGAAGCGCTCCTGCCTGCTTGCCAGAGATAGCAGGGAGACGTTGGGACAGGCTGGATTTGGTAAATCTCCCACCAGTCCTCGGGCTGGCCGGGGCAGGACAGACATGGCCCTGCCACCATCCCGGCAGGCAGCTCAAGCAGGGACGGCAGCAGCCACCACCCACAGCACCAGCACTGACCTGTCACCAGCCCTGGCACACACCTGCAGCTCCCTGGCACTGCCAGGGCTTCATCCCAGCAGGAACCCAGCACAAGACTCGCTGCCAACACAAGGACTCGTTTTGCCATGACTCTCTGACCTGCCACAGTCCTGCACTGCTGAGTGCACAAACAACACCCACCCAGCACTGACCCACTGAGAGACCCAGCCCAGCCTCTGACCCTCCAGCCCAGCACTGCTTTTAACTGAGTTTAAAGTTTTCTGCAAGTCCAGGGCATTCCTTGCACGCTCAGTCCTTCCCAGGCATTTCTGCAGCAGAGCTAGGGTAACCACCCCCAGCACACAGGTGGAAAGGGGTCACTGCAGGACCAGGATAACCATCCCAGGCTTGTTGGCTGGTGGGGGTCATTGCTGGGGCTACCCCGGGCAGGCTCCAGGCTCAGCAGCCCTGGAGAGGAGCAGTTCCAAGGCACGGGAGATGGGAAGCCTCCCTGTGTGCTGCAGCTGGCTGCTTTGCAGTAGTTTCAACAGCATTTCCTTTGCATGTGCTTCTCTGGCTAAATATAATTGCAAAACATACATTTGCATGCAATTATCCATTTATGAAGTGCTAATAAGTCAAAGGAATTTACTTAGATGCAATCTGCTCGCCAGACCTTGTCCTCACAGGACCCAAGCACAAACCTCCAAGATAAGTGCAATAGTCAGTGCAGCCACCTCCAAGGTGCTAAATCATCCCACATCTTCCCATTAACTCAGCTCCAGCCCATCAAATATTAAAGAGCCTCAAGCCTGGACACAGCTCTTTTTACGAAGGTCGAGTAAATCTTTCATCTCTTCCCACCTCCATCCTCCTGCTGCCATCGGCAGAGGAGCATCACATGCTCTTTCATGTGAGTTCTGACTGCACACACGCTGACTCCCAGTAATTGCTGTACATGGCTCCTCCATTCCACAGAGACATGATAATTTCAGTGCTATTTCTGCTTTATAAGGCTAAAAGAAGAGGTGACTCTGCCTGAAGGAGGGGCCTTTTTTACCTTTTTTTTTTTTTTGTTGAATATTCTGTGTTTTCTCAGTACACCCCATCAGTACCAATGAGCAAATAAGCAGAGCACAAAGGCTGAGGAGCTGTCAGCAGGTAAAGGGCTGGTGAAACCCTGTGGGACACCACTCTACCAGTTTGTTGCAGACAGGAGGAGGAAGGGCCCCACGAGTTCATCCTCAGCAGAACAAAGTCCCCATCACACTTTTCCACCTCCAGCATCGCCAGCACAAGGGCTTCACAAGGCCAGGGGGGCTCAAGGGTCTCTGCCTGCTTTCTTGGGGACCCCTGCACTTGCTGGGCTGCTGTGAGAGGCAAATAAACCCACCTGGCTGGCTCACCTGGCCAGAACTGCTGTCTGACACGCAAAGATCCTTTGCAGGCAGATGTTTTCCTCCAGGGTGACCTTCCCACTCGGGAAGTGGCTTAGCTGCCATCTGGCTCAGATCTTCCCAAACTCACCAGAGCTTCCTGGGTGTCCCACAGAGGCCAAGTGGCCAGTGTGGCTGTTTGGCAGCAGCTGCCTGGGGATGCTCGAGTCCTGTGCAACACCTTCCCTGCCCACCTGCAGCCCTGGCACCTCTGCCAGCACCTGGCACCGGAGGGGGCAGCTGGGCCCCGCCTGTGACGCCAGGGCTCCCCACCCAGCACCTCTCCCCACGCTCCCACGCTGCAGTGCCTCCTCACGCTCTCCAGTCCCTCAGACACACTCGTGGTTACCATAGGAACTGATGAAACCCGAACTGAGGAAGAAAAAAAGAGAGACAGGCAGAGGGAAAACTGCTTTGGTGCCCCAGTGCCACCTGCGTGGGTGAGTTTATCCCGACCCTGTGTGGGTGAGTTTATCCCCAGGGAGGGATTGCCCTGCATCCCCCAGCCCGTCCGTCCAGCTCAGGGGCCACCTCCACCACCGAGCGCTGCAAGCCAGGGGTGATGTCTGCAGCAGCAGGAGGCTCCCCGAGGTGCTCCAGGGCATGCGGAGAGCAGCTCGGATTTGCGGCAATAACTTACGCGGGGAAAGTAATGCTGCCAATGCCTGCTGCCTCTGTGCCACGGGTTAAGCCGGGACACTCAGAGGCTGCAGCAATAACAAGAGGGCGCTAAAAACCCAAAAGCTTGGGTTTATCATATTTTTATGATTTTAAATGCTTTTACAAATGCGAAGCGTGGATCTGGCTGAGCCCCAATTACAGAACCACTTAACGAAGCAGCCGACCCACAGTCCAACCGCGGGGTTGTGGGAACAATGAGCTGCAAACAATTAGCTGTGGATGTTCATCAAAAGCCCCAAGGAAACTCACTCCTCTGGCCAGGGCAGGCGGGGGAGAGAGAAAGAGAGAGAGAAACGTGGTGCCAGCCCCTGAGCCTGCCCGGCAGGAGCACGGCAGCAGGCACGGCGCAGAGAGGAGGGCACGGGGCGCTTCTGCTGCAGAACTGCTGCACCAGCCTGGGAAAAAAATCAGGGCACGGTATAGGCAGGGCACAAGCTCAGTCCTTCTCGGCTTCACGGGAAAAGGAAAGCCTGCAGAGAATTCCCTCCACTCCCCAAAGTGGTAAACATTGATTTAAACTTCTCATTAGTTCAGCACAACGTGAGCACCGGCGATTGCGCTGTGCCATTTACAGCGGGCATTTGCCGGCTCGTTCGGGCAGCAGCTCCCCCAGGCTTTCCGGATACTTTTCCATTAATGAATAATTTGCACAATGATTATAGAGGGAAACCGCATGAGCTATCGCCCTATGCACTGCCTGGAGCCCAGGGGAGGCTTGGCCGGAGCATTTCCATATCAGCACAGGGTGTAGCTGATAGTGCTGGAGCTGTGTGCTCTCACTGGGGAATCCCCGACCCGGGGAGCTCATCCGGGATCCAGGAGAGGGAAGGATGCACCACAGTGGGAGGAAAGGGATCAGTACCCAGGATGTGCAGCCGGGAGGACAAAGCTGGTGGGAAGAGGAGGCAGGTCCCAGGCAGCCACGAGTTCTGAGGGAGCAGAGAGCATCGCTGCCACCACTCGCAGACCTTCACCACCTTCTCTTCCCCATCAGCCCAGGACATATCCCAGCAGGGATGGTGGCCTCACACAACTCACTCCATCACAGCACGGGACCTGGCCTGAGCCGCACAACCCACACCACCACCAGTGCCCAGGAAGTCTGGAAAATCCAAGATGGATCCACCAAGCAACACTGCCAGTCCACAGACCCTCCTGGGCCCCAGCAGCATCTCCACCCCTTCCAGAGCCCCTCAGCAGCACAGGAGAGGAGTTGGGTCGCAGGCACCCACTGTCCCACTGACACTCACCACCTCTCCAGACTACAAGATCAAAAAACAAAACACAAAACCCCCAGATTTCACTGGATTTACACCCAGAAGCTCAGTGCCGGCCTGACCTGCTGATTCCCACCCGTTACCCCCGAGGCAGAGCTGGTGCCCTGTGAGGTGCCCCGTGCACACCTCAGCCCACTGATCTCACAGCGAGCGTGTCACCGTGTTTGTTGTAATCTCAGAGTGCCCAGTTTGCTTTAGGCTTTCAGGAGAATGGACTGGGACGTGCACAAACCCCTGTCCCGCAGTGGGAGGATGTGGCTGGACTCCACTGCACCAGCTGGAGCCCAGCTCCCAGGACAGCATCCTCCACACACAGAGCCAGCTCCCAGCACCACGCAGCCCACGGGAAATCACTGCACAAGAGAAGAGCCAGGTACTCACTTGATCTTCAGGCTGGCCAGCATTGTCTTGTCGATCCTGGGGAGAGAGCAGAGGAGGGTGTTACTGCAGGCGCAGGGGCTCCAGATGTAGCTAGGAGGGGGTTGGGAACTGGGGGCTGCTGCCAAACACGACCTCAGCACATCCTCCGGAGGTGCCAGCGCTCCGGCTGACACGGCGGTCACCACAGAAAGAGTTCACTGGAAAACAGTATCAGCCAAAATTTAACCCAAAATGAAGCCTGGCAGCAAGCAGGAAAAAATCACCCTAGCTCTTTCCTGGTGGTGACCAGAGCAGAACTGCTGCCTCCCAATCTGAAATGCCAGAGGTGAGCTGGGCAGCAGAGGAGGGCATTGCCTATGTGCCAGCTCTCTCCAGAGCACAGCTTCCACACAACATGTATTTACAGATAATGGACCTGTGACAGCCCTGACGTGCTGGGAAGATCCCACCAAACCCTACAAACGCAACCTGGCCCCAGGCAGACAAACACAGAGCAGCCCCAAGGCTCCCAGCCCCAGCTGGCTCATGTGGGACCAGGAGCCCCAGTTGCTTCACTCATTTCCCTGGCACTGGTAATGAGTGCTCATCTCCTCGGAATCATTGTGGTTACAGTCATATTAATATTAATTAATGCAAATCATAGTAATGTCTCAAAAGGCAAAACAATGTCTTTTGGCAGTCACTGAAAACGCTCTGTTATCTGCCACACGATATCAATTCCACATCTCAAAAAAAGACCAAATAGCAAAGTAACACCCCCAACGCCCTCTGGTTTTGCACTGTGATGGCAGAGGACAGGGCACGGCCACGGAAATACAGCTTCCCCCCCACCTGCAGCTTTACCTGCTCCACTCCTGGCTGGGCTCCGCTGTCCCAGGGCGGCTGCACCCGCGGGTGGCACAGCAGGGCCACGTCCCTGCCACCCCGTGCTGAGCCTGACAGGCACTGAGGCACCATCACCTTTCCCAGGGTCCCTCTCTTGCAGCGACATCACACTCATAAAACCCCATGGCCACGGGAGCTCTGTTCTAGGCATTTCCCCAAACATCAGCTGCCATGCTCTGCTCTGGAGAGTCAGCACGCTGCTGCTCCTAAAAATAAACCTAGGGCACCTGCTATTGTGACTTAATACTTTACAAGCCTGCCCAGACCTTGTTGATCATTAAATCACGTTGAACACCAGAGCGTGCTGGGGAGCAGAGCTGTTTCCAAGCTCGGTGGCAGAGGCAAAGCAGCTCAGGGACAGTGGGTGCCTGGGGCAGCTCCCATGGCATCTGCCCCTCAGTGGGGGCTGCACGAGTGGCTCCGTCCAGAACCACGGGAAGAAAAAACAGTTGTTGTTATTTGGCCTCTTAGAGTGAGAAGGGGAAAAAAAGAAACAAACCAACAAAAAAAAGCCCCCACACACAGGAAAGAAACTCCCATGTTTGGGAAACCGCAGCTGCAGCGCGGCTATGAGAGCCGTTTGTCCGCCCTGCCCTAGAGAAGGCAAAATGAAACACCACACACCCCACGGGCTCCCCAGCCCTGGGCAGCACCAGCTCCGGGGCCAGCACTCACCATGGCTTTGCACACCCTGTGCATCCCTACAGCCAAACTGGGGGCACCAGTTTGCCCCCCAAGGGAAGCACACTGCTCCGGGACCTCTCTGGCAGCAGATGCAGCTGGTAGAGAGGGAAATAACAGCAATTTCCAGCCCAGCAGAGCTGGAAATAGCGAGTGCAGCCACAGCAGGAGGCGGCTGGGTGTGTCACCTCACACGCAGCTCCACAGGAAGGGTGGGACCGTGGGAAGATGCAGGTGCAGGCACGGGGCTGTGGCTGGTCCCTTCTTTCGCAGTAAACGCCCGGGGAAGGTTGTCCCGGCAGCGCGCAGGGCTTTCCAGGCAGCCTCTTCCCCAGGGACCGGGGAGAAGGGCACCGAACCCCTCGGGAGCAGCCCCACAGCTCACGGAGAACGCAGCTCTCACCGTGCGGGTACTGACACGGTGTCCAAGGAAAGCCCACCTCCTTAGCCCCAGCCCCGGCCGCAACGGTGGCACAGCCCCCCGAAAGCCAGCAGAGCCACCAGAGCCGGCACAGCCCCCATTTTCCTGAGTGACTTTCCGGCTCGTGGTTTTCCTTCCCCTGCAACTGCCAAAGCACAGAAAGAAAAAAACAGAGCAAAGCCCAGCCGGCCCTGAGTGCCCCTGCCAAGGAGGGTCACGGCTCTGCTCCACCGCAGCGGGAAGCTCCTGGGATGCCCCCGGGCAGTCAGAGCCCCAGAGCCACTGCTCGCAACAGCGACCGTGGGGCAGAGCTGTCCAAGAGCCGCGATTTGGCCACCACAAAATGAGCCCACGTATCACAAAACTTATTTGTACAGAAGCCTATCCAAGTGCTCCCTTCCCCTTTCTATGTAAAGAGAACACAATCCAGCCAAGGCAGCTCTCTTGGCTTCAGCGAGGCGTGGGCTCCATCCCAGGGGACCCTGCCGAAAGCCTCGGCGCGCCAGCTGCCCTCCCACAGCCCTCACAGCTACTCAGCATTTCCCCCAGCCGCCCTCAAGCAGCTGCAAGTTCACGGCACCACCTTGCCCTCAAAGCCCAGGGGCATCCCAACAGCATCACAGCCAGACTTGGAACGGGCATAAAACACCCGGAGAGCACACCTGAGGGGAGGGCAGAGGGAGAACGGTGCCGTTTTCCTAAGCTGTCTCCCCACAGATCGCCACCTCTCAGAGGGATGGGACAGGAGCGAACTGTCCTGCTGAACTCGGGGCGCAGGCAGCAGCCACGGTGCTCTGCTGAGGACACACAAAGCAGGGGTGACTCGTGGAGGTGCCAGCGGTGCTAGGAGCCCGCCCAGGACCAGGAGAGAGCTCGCTGCACCCCGAGGTGCCAAAGGTGGCTGTAAGCATCGCTGTCCGAGTGCAGGAGGAGCGGGCAGCAGGGCCTCAGCAGCGAGAGAAAGGTGCAGGGGCGGACACTCTGGCAGGTAATGTGCCCACCACGAGCCCCCAGGGAGGTCCCCTCACTGCCCATCGCCTGCGGGACAAGCCAGGCTTCGCTGGACCGAAGTCGTGCCAGCCTTCCGGCGGGCACAGGGGCAGGAAAGTGCCTCTCGACGCGCACATGCTGCTGCCGGCACGGTGGGAAGGGCTCTGCCACAGCGCCGGGCGATTCCTGCTCGGGAGCCGCGGAGGGAAGGAAAGCTCCTCATGGCAGCGAGGGAGGGAGGGAAGGGGAAGGCACCCCCCAGCCGTAGCCGCCGAAGGAGACGCTGCGCTTCCTCTGGAACATGGTGGTGGCTCGGTGCTGCCCGGGGCAGGGGCGATGGGACGGTGGCGGCCGTGCGGGGACAGCCCCGGCAGCGCTTCCTGCCCGCCCGGGCGCTGTGCGGGGCGGGGGGACCCCAGCAGCTCCGGCCAGCCGCCCCCGCCGAGCAGCGCATGCACACGCGCGCACACAAACACCCCAGAAAAAGTCATTTCCTTTTCGTTTCGTGGCCACAGGCTTTTCGCAACCTCACGCTGCTAATATCGTATTTCTCCTAGTGGCAGGACCACCGGCAGCGCCGCATGGGCAGCGGGGCTCAGCCGTGGGCACGGTGTGGCCGGCAAACGTCGTGCCCTGCGGCTGCCCCGGCCGCTAAGGCCCGATCCCGAGGGTCACTGGCGGCAGCGTGGTGCTCTGCCTCTTCCTCTCTGTCCCCGACATGGTAGCGCTGCAGCCACGGCACCGGGCTGGCTCCCTGGTAAAGGAACCTCCACCGACCCCTCCAGTGCACCTCGGGGGACATCCCACTAAAGGCATCAAACCTCAGTAAGCAAAAACCCCATCACTTCATCTCTCAGGGCAAACAGATCCCACCATCCCAGAGCCCAGCAAGGCATCTCCCACTAGCTCCCGTGCAGCTGCCCGTGGCACACGGGTTTTCCATCCCCTGGTTCCCCAGCAGCTCTGCAGTGCTGAAGTGGCATCTGCAGCCTGACCACCACCCAAACGGCCCTGTCCTTTAACAGCCAGACTTCAGAAATCCCATGGACATGGAAATGCTGACCTCTAGCTGGGTACGAGCTCCCACCCGTCGCAAATGCCAAGAACACAGATGCTGTTCCCTGCACCACGCTTTGGGCATCGTAGGGCACAGCAGAGCCGTGGGAAGATCAGCCTGATTGCAGGGATGGGCACGGTGCCCAGAGGCTGAGTGTGGTGCCCAGGTGCCCTCACACCTTTCACCTCCCCAAAGCAACCACCAGCGCCCATCTGCACCCACTCAGAGCTGGGCTACGCCAGGGGATCGCCTCTGCCGCTCCGAGTGAGGAGGAAGGGTGGGAACTCCACACCGTCGGCAGCAGGGAGGCAGAGGAGCCGTGCTGGGCTGCGGCTGCAGCCAGGATGGGACGAGCTGCTCGCCCAGGAGCCCCTGCCCCAGAGCCACTGCAACTCAAAGGCCAGAAACAGCCTCTGACTGCCAAGGTCCGACCAGGTCGGCTACAGAGCACTCACCTCCTGCCCCGGTGATCCAAGCCTGGTGCAGGCACGCTGCAGCTCCTTGCCCTGGCACTCCAGGCAGTGCTGGCTCCTGGGTTGGAGGCAGCTCTAGCCCAGCATTCTCATCCAAGCATCCAAAAGCTTTAAATTGAGAGACATTTGAATTCTGTCTGATGTGTGAAAGAAAGGGGTGGGGGGAGAGAGGGTATATAGCTGGAGAGAGAAATCACCCAACTCCAGGGAAAAAACTTGGACTGAAATCCAGCTATTTCAACTCCTACTTTTCTGCCCACGGCCTTAAAGGGATGAAATTATAGAAATTCTTTGAATTTTAGAGCTCTTTAGGAGATTATTAAAAGAAAAAAAAAATGCTGCAGGCTTTGAAGCCATCATTCAGGTGCTACAAAATATCTGGAGCAGACATTTGGTTGGAGCACGTTTGTTCCTGGGCTGCATGATCCATGTCAAAGCTCTGCATCAACAGCAGTGTGACGTTATCCTCTCGNGCCGCCGAAGGAGACGCTGCGCTTCCTCTGGAACATGGTGGTGGCTCGGTGCTGCCCGGGGCAGGGGCGATGGGACGGTGGCGGCCGTGCGGGGACAGCCCCGGCAGCGCTTCCTGCCCGCCCGGGCGCTGTGCGGGGCGGGGGGACCCCAGCAGCTCCGGCCAGCCGCCCCCGCCGAGCAGCGCATGCACACGCGCGCACACAAACACCCCAGAAAAAGTCATTTCCTTTTCGTTTCGTGGCCACAGGCTTTTCGCAACCTCACGCTGCTAATATCGTATTTCTCCTAGTGGCAGGACCACCGGCAGCGCCGCATGGGCAGCGGGGCTCAGCCGTGGGCACGGTGTGGCCGGCAAACGTCGTGCCCTGCGGCTGCCCCGGCCGCTAAGGCCCGATCCCGAGGGTCACTGGCGGCAGCGTGGTGCTCTGCCTCTTCCTCTCTGTCCCCGAAATGGTAGCGCTGCAGCCACGGCACCGGGCTGGCTCCCTGGTAAAGGAACCTCCACCGACCCCTCCAGTGCACCTCGGGGGACATCCCACTAAAGGCATCAAACCTCAGTAAGCAAAAACCCCATCACTTCATCTCTCAGGGCAAACAGATCCCACCATCCCAGAGCCCAGCAAGGCATCTCCCACTAGCTCCCGTGCAGCTGCCCGTGGCACACGGGTTTTCCATCCCCTGGTTCCCCAGCAGCTCTGCAGTGCTGAAGTGGCATCTGCAGCCTGACCACCACCCAAACGGCCCTGTCCTTTAACAGCCAGACTTCAGAAATCCCATGGACATGGAAATGCTGACCTCTAGCTGGGTACGAGCTCCCACCCGTCGCAAATGCCAAGAACACAGATGCTGTTCCCTGCACCACGCTTTGGGCATCGTAGGGCACAGCAGAGCCGTGGGAAGATCAGCCTGATTGCAGGGATGGGCACGGTGCCCAGAGGCTGAGTGTGGTGCCCAGGTGCCCTCACACCTTTCACCTCCCCAAAGCAACCACCAGCGCCCATCTGCACCCACTCAGAGCTGGGCTACGCCAGGGGATCGCCTCTGCCGCTCCGAGTGAGGAGGAAGGGTGGGAACTCCACACCGTCGGCAGCAGGGAGGCAGAGGAGCCGTGCTGGGCTGCGGCTGCAGCCAGGATGGGACGAGCTGCTCGCCCAGGAGCCCCTGCCCCAGAGCCACTGCAACTCAAAGGCCAGAAACAGCCTCTGACTGCCAAGGTCCGACCAGGTCGGCTACAGAGCACTCACCTCCTGCCCCGGTGATCCAAGCCTGGTGCAGGCACGCTGCAGCTCCTTGCCCTGGCACTCCAGGCAGTGCTGGCTCCTGGGTTGGAGGCAGCTCTAGCCCAGCATTCTCATCCAAGCATCCAAAAGCTTTAAATTGAGAGACATTTGAATTCTGTCTGATGTGTGAAAGAAAGGGGTGGGGGGAGAGAGGGTATATAGCTGGAGAGAGAAATCACCCAACTCCAGGGAAAAAACTTGGACTGAAATCCAGCTATTTCAACTCCTACTTTTCTGCCCACGGCCTTAAAGGGATGAAATTATAGAAATTCTTTGAATTTTAGAGCTCTTTAGGAGATTATTAAAAGAAAAAAAAAATGCTGCAGGCTTTGAAGCCATCATTCAGGTGCTACAAAATATCTGGAGCAGACATTTGGTTGGAGCACGTTTGTTCCTGGGCTGCATGATCCATGTCAAAGCTCTGCATCAACAGCAGTGTGACGTTATCCTCTCGCTTCATCTTCCCCCAGGCCATGTCTTCCTTACACTCCTCCCAGCTGATTTCTGCCCAGCTCTGCTGAGCCACTCTCACTTGAAATGTCTGAAAATAAAAGCTTCAGGTACAGCCAGGCTCTGCAGCACATTGGAATGAGACCCAGCACGGCCCTGCCTGCAGAGCTGTGGGACAGGGAGGGACAGGCTGTGGGAAGCACTGACCTTAGCTGGTACCATGTCAGGAGGAGAGCCCCAGAGAAATGGCCAGCTCTGAACCTTTCCCCTTGCACACCACACTGCATCTCGTGGGGTGGAGGTGACACAGCAGCAGGGAGGGCAATGGGGACACGCACGGCCTGGCAGCACCTGGCTGCCCTTTGGGGAGGTCACCCCAGCCAGTACTGGTCACAGTCGCTGCTGCAGCTCTTCCTCACGCCGTGTCTGTGCCAAAGCACACAGTAACCCCACCCCTGCCCCAAACAGAGTAACCCCACCCCTGCCCCAAACACAGTAACCCCACACCTGCCCCAAACACAGTAACCCCACACCTGCCCCCAACACAGTAACCCCACACCTGCCCCAAACACAGTAACCCCACACCTGCCCCAGGATTTCAGAGCACAAGAGGGCAGGACCCTGGGATGGCAGAGGGAAACATCTCCATTTCCTGCTGCCCAGGAGGGTGTGGGGCAGCCCCCACACGAGCCCACCTCACCCCACACCAGCACCAGGCAGTGGTGGCAGTGGAGCTTTTCCTTCTCCCCATCCCCACACATCTGGCAGCCCCCTAGGGCCGCATCAGCCACCACAGATCCAGGTGACAAACTGCATTTGAGCCAGGCAAAGATTAAAAACACACCAAGGACCGACGCAGCTCCCCCGAGGCTGCCAGCCTCCCTCGCTGCCGGGTACCACACCACCGCCTGCCCAGCACCATCTCACCCACAGGGGAGTGCCTCCAGAAATAGACTCTGCAATGACATTTTCTCACTTCCCCTCTTCCCCCCGAGGTATTTCACACAGGCTCAAAAACAAAAAGGGGAAAAAAAATCCCTCCTCCTTCCAGAGCAGGCACAGGCAAATCATAACCGAGCAGCCAAAATTAGGGAGCAAAACCCTGGGGGAGGACAACTCTTCAGTACCATCTGCACCAGACTAAATTAACATCTCCCAGGGGCCTGGTCAGAACCAG
The DNA here is from genome assembly GCA_013400515.1 of Erpornis zantholeuca. NCBI lineage: Eukaryota > Metazoa > Chordata > Aves > Passeriformes > Timaliidae > Erpornis > Erpornis zantholeuca. The sequence continues at coordinate 260,484 of VZTN01016499.1, forward strand.
GATCCCATTGCTCTGACCCTACCTGGTGAGCAGCCCCTGCCTGCTGGGAGCAGAGTGCTGCACTGCTGGGAGTGCCTCAGAGCAGGATTGTGCCCAGCAAGGGCAGCATAATTCTTCCCTTTCTTACTGGGGTAAGAGACTGATTGCATCATTAGTGCTTTAATATTGCCTGTGGCATTCTGAGGGCATTCAGCTTCCTATTATGATTCTAAAGAAGGTTGTGGGCACCCAGAAATATTAGATTTTGTCCTGGCAGGAAGAACATGCTGTGCACATCATCAGCTTGACCTACAGAGCAAAGGAAAACAGTGTCCAAGTTACCTCTGACTCAGTTCATGGAATATTTTAAACACTGTTTTCTCCCCTTTATGGTACTGCTGAAGTGAAGAGAGAAACTCGATGTCTTAAATGCAGCTTCCCACAAACCCCAGCTTGCTCTGAGGGGTGGCTCTTTACTGCTCAGCCACCTCAGGCCAGAAGGACTGAGAGGGCTCCACGCTGGGGTGGGGAGGCTGTATCACCCAAGAGGAGAGCTTCAGACAAAGGACAGGAAAGTCAGAGACCCTCCCAAGACCAAGGCCATGCACAGCTCAAGCTGCAAACCTCGCTCCAGCTCCTCTTCCACACTGTCAAGGAACCACTGATGGCTCAGGGACGCATCCCTGCATCCAAAGTGATCTGATCACTCCTGCTCATTTCTGTGAAAATGCCTAAAAAACAGATCTTGGAGGAAGCCACCACATCAAACATCACCCCTGAGGCAGTGGCACAGAGGGACACTTACACCCAGGCATGGCAGCACCAGCTGCACCCAGCATAGAGTAGATATGCCCTGGGGACCACAGCACAGAGGAGATCCCCATGCCCTGGGGACCACAGCACAGAGGAGAGAAACCCAGGGAACCAACAGGTGCTGGCTGACAACCTGGCCCCTGTGCTGGCCAGGTGCCTGTGCCCCCCAAAGCCCTGCTGGTCTCCCCCACCATCACACAAACCAGCTCTTTGCTGCAGAGGGACACAGATTATGTCTCATCACAGCTCTGTATGCAGAAACTCATCACACGGGCTCCCAGGCTCACTGAATTCTTCTCAGCCCACTGTGAATTTAAGGTACAGAGTTGTTTGTCTTCTCAGGTCCACCCATTTCAGAGACCTACCTTTTGCTGGCAAGGGCATGAAATTCCCTGAAGAGGCTCTCTCTAGGAAAAGCCTGTTCAAGCACACAGATTTTCTCTGCCTGTTTTCTCCACCTCTTCCAACCACCCCCTTCCCATGCAAGTGGAGGATGCTTCAGGGAAGCAGCAGAGGTTCGCAGCCACGTGCACTCTGCCTCCCCAGGACCCAGCAGGAAGGTCGCTCCGTGCATCCACACGATGCCCACGTGTGTGCCTGGCACAGGATGCTCCAGAGACAGGGCAGGCATCTCTGCCCTCCCCGTGCTCCCCTCTGTGCCTGGTGACAGCTCTGCTGCAGGCAGGCGAGCAGCTGCCGTGCCAGCAGCGGTCCCCGGGCACTGTCGCCATGGCTACCTGCACATCCACATCCCACACCGCAGCTCCCAGGCCCCGGCAGGAGCCTGTTTGCCCAGAGCGTGCAGGGGCTGCTGGAGGGAGGATGCACCGGGACAAACCTCCCACAGAAACCTGTTCCCAGCGTCAGGCTGGCACCGGCAGCTGCGCCAGGAACCGGAGAGCGCTCGGCCCAATTCGCACAACAAACACGGAGAGGGGGGAGACTGCAGCCAGTGAGGAAATTGTGGAGAGACAGAAAAAGAACAGCTTAAACTGAAAACCAGGGCTGGGAAGACGTGGGGGCGGGGTGAAAGCATGGGAATGAGAGAGACCTGAACATGCTTTGGCTGGAAATTAGGAGGTTTCTAATCTTCAATACAATCAATCTCTGGAACAGTTTCCTAATAACTGAAATAAAGGAACCAAAAAAAATCCCAAACCCCTAACTGAGACTCAGAACTTTTATGGAGATGTTACACAAGATGGTAAAGTCTGGTGGAAGGTGTTCCTGCCCATAGGAGGGGTTTGGAACTGGATGACCTCTTCAGTCCCTCCAACCCAAACCATTCTGTGGTTGTGTGATTCCGTGATGCCCGCAGCAGCAGGCGCTGGGCTCACAGACCCAGCCTGTGTCCTTGCCCCTTCCCCTGACAAGGGCTGCTCCTCCCAGACCCCCTGCCCTGCACCCAGCCTCAGCAGCAGACAGGGAATCGGTGGCTGCCCGAGGCCGAGCTGCGCTGGCACAAGGTCAGACCTCAGGGCTCAGGTTTGAGGCCAAACCTGTGCATGAACCTTCTGAACGCTGAAGACAAGGCACACAGGGCTTGGACTTGAGCTTTTCCAAATCCTGCTACCTCCTGCCGACATCACCTGTATTTTTCAGCCATTTTGGGTGGGTTTTGCAAGAGCCAGGCTAAAATCAAATCGGAGTCAGCAAACAGTCATTCTAGCATCCAACTTGGAGGCAGATGTTAACTCCAAGCAGGGATTCATCTACCCCCACAAAACTGCAAAACTGTCTGTGAAGAATGAGCTGTTTATAGCTCCTGGAAAAAAATGTCTCTCCTCCTGTTGCTGCTGAAGTCCTACTCCTGTTTCCACAGCAGCAGCTGACAGCCAACAGGGCATCTGACCAGGTACACAACAGGCAGCAGCAGCAGAGGGCCTCTTTGAGCAGCCCTCAGGACCCTGCTGCCAGACAGATATGCTTAGGGATGAAGGGAAGGAAGGATGATAAACAAGCAAAGAAAAAGGCATTTTTGCTGCTATGGTTATCGTCCTTAGTGGGAGGAACCAGGAGCAGAGGAAGAACGCAGTATCTGTGAAACGTGGTGTGTGCGAGCGTGAGCCTGCTGCCTGCAATCACACTGCATGTTGGATCTGAATTTGAACTCTTTGGCATGATTCCAAGCCTCAATAAATCATGCCTTGTGGACAGGTATTATGTCCCTTCTGCTACTGAAACAACAAGCAGTCTTAAACAAAACAGCAGAGCCAAAACAGCAGTGCAAAAAACGGCAGACCCGGGCAGGATCCATCTCACACCCTGCCAGGGATGCAGGCAGCATCACACAGCCCTCGCAGGCTCCGTGGAGCTCTACACCAGGCACGCCGCTGCTCTGCCTGTGGGAATGAGCAGGATGAAGGGAAATGCTCAGCCTGGTGAGCAGACATTGCACGGCTTCCCTGTCAGGGATGAGCCACAGCCCCGCACAGGGACAGCGGCGGGGCGGATCAGCCCAGCAGACTGGCGTGGGGCAGCCTCAGGCGTCCCTTTTCCGTGCAAACACCTGGGGTCCCCAGCCAAGGAGGTGCCCGGGGGAGGCAGGACAAAGCCCCCCGCATCCCACCGGGCCCCACCACCCTGACCCCCGGGGGCAGCAGGCAGAGCTCCGCACGGACTGCTGGAAATCGCCTCCTTGAGTGGTCAGTATTAAAGAGCGGTGCTGGCGACCTCTTCACCGTCCTCCCACACACGGGTCCCTGTCCACGGTCCCCAGCCCTAAGCCCCCGGCCCCGGTCCCCGAGCCCCCGGCACCGCG
>VZTN01016499.1:290113-349331 GCA_013400515.1 Erpornis zantholeuca
GGGTGGGCGGCGGCGGCCGCTCCCGGCACGGGCTGCGGGAGCCCAGTGCGTTCGGGCACCGCGTGCTGCTGCCCACGCTCGGACGGGGGTGTCCCGGGACTGGTGGGCAGCAGAGCGCTCGGTCCTCCTGAAGTTCGGGCTGCGGGCGCCACCGACATGTTAGAAAATATTCAGAAGAAAGAGCTTTCCAGGAAAGGGCAGAAGCTTGTTCGACATCTCAGCTGGAAATTGCAGGTTTTAACTAGTTATTTGCTGGCTGTTCTTGCTCTACGTCGGAGCGTGAGTGGCTCAGGCCAGGGACGAGGTGCAGCTCTGTGTCCTGGCTGTTCTCAGTGCCAGCTCCCGGGCTGGCACCGACCTGGAGATGTTTTCACCTGTCCTGGGTTTGCTTAGTTTGGTGCTTTGTATTTTCAAGAACTTAGAAGCCTGAGCACCCATCTCAGCTTCATCTCTTTTCTCTGATCTCTAAAGCACAAGCAGGAGAGGTAGAAGCAGCGTGGCTTGTGGCTGGCCTTCGTCCTGAAGCACGTGAATCCCCTGATTGACCCACGTCTCTTCCATCCCCCCCTGATTTTATGGTGTCGAGGTGGATTTTTGAAGTTTGTCACCTAAAGCAAAGTTCACTGGCATTTGGTAGTGGAGCAGGTTGGATGCAGTTCAAGAGTGGGAAGCTCAGTGCTGATAGCCTCCCCCTCTCACCCTCGTGCTGGATTTTGAAGCAAGTATCATGCCTGCAGTGCCAGCAACTGGGCTAAAAAGTTATGCAGTGTAATCCCTGCTTCTCTGGCCACATTTGACTGCTGAGGGAGGATGGAAAGTGGAAACATCCTTTGTGTGTTTCGGCACTGCACGACTGCTCAGGTGGGATCTGGGGAGGAGCAGAGGAAGGTCTTGTCGGGGAGCTGGGCGCTGTTCCATGGGAGCAGGGTCAGCCTGGCCACCTTGGCATCTCTGGTTCCTGGGCCAGGGGCAGTGGGGCCCTGCTGTGGTGCTCCCACCACTGTGTGTGGCCTGCAGAGCACTCATGTAGGCACAGGCTGTGTCTAAAGGCAGCTGTCAGGACCTGGAGCCGTGGGCAGGCTGCGAGTGGGCTCCTCGCTGCAGAAGCCCACCCCTGAGCTGGGCCAGGCACCCAGGCTCGGGTGCTGGGCTCTGTGCCAGGTGAGAGGGCTGCTGCTCTCTACCCCCAGCCTGGAAACTGTTGAGACTGCTCTGTCCTGAGTGCAGAAATACCAGAGCATGGACAGCTGGGATTCCTATAAAGATTTCTGATGGGTGCAGTTTTGGGTTAAGTTACCTTTCCTGTCAGCTAGAGTGAGATCAGAGACAGCCATTGTGTGCAGCATTTCTTGAATTACTTTTATTCCTACAGTCCTCACGGCCTTAGAACAAGTTTCTCACTTACAAGTTTAGCAGTGCTTCTGCTGCCATAGGCTACCATAAAATGCCTTTCAACCTTGCCTTGCCCAGATCTACTTTTCCCTAGCTCAGTCCCTCCATCCCTGAGCTCCCCAGCCACCCCTGCTTTCAGCCACATCTTCTGTTAGAGCAGGAGAATGCAGGTGTTAATGGAAAACTGCTGTGGAGGCAAGTGTAGCTGTGCATTAGCAACAAGGTCAGAAGGCTGATTCTTAATCTGGGGATCTGCTATCGCTGTCTGTTGCCCGACCTTGGAGGTTCGCTGGTGTTTTGGAAAGGGCTGAATTGCTGGCAGTCGGGGTTTTTAATATCCAGCTCTAACAGGCTTGGGGGGCACAGTCAGAGGAAAGTTGTGCAAGAGAAATCTGATCACTGCTACAAGGTTAAGAAGAGGAAAGGAGTGTGATAACGCAGCATCTGTATGGCAGGATGAGGGATGGGAACCCGAGGGGATCGTGTTCGGGGCAGTTCTGTCAGTGGGATAAGAGCTGAGCTCCCACTGGAAGCTCTCTGCTCTGCCTGAGCAGCCTTGCTCCTGCGTTTCCCAGCTGAAAAGTGGAAGTAAGTAGGTCAGGAACAGGCACTGAGATAAATCCACCTGCAGACTCAGAACTGCCTCGTGCACAGTAAAACCAGCACCGTGTTGCAGAGTCCTGTGTTTACCTTCATTGTCTGTACATGACTAAACTTGGCAGCACAGCCCTCTCCTGGCGCAGCTTCCCAGCACTTGCTTTACTTTCCTGCATTGTGCTCCATTGGTTGTGCTGGAAAGTTGTTATTTCTAGAAGCTTTACAGGTCTGAAGTTCATGCATTTTTTTTATTTGCAAAATAAATTGAGAAGCAACGCCAGTCCTTGGGGCAGTGCTCGGACAGTGTGCTGAGGATGGAAACCACCGTGTGGTTCCTCCTGTGGTGGCAGTGGCTGTCACTTTGGCAGTAGGTCAGGATTTTGCCATAGTAGCAAGTCTCGGGAGTAACTTTTGGTTCTCGCCTCCTGCAAGTGCGTGGTTGATGCAGTGGAGCTCACACGTGCCCCTTTGCCAGTGGAGCTTTCTGTTGCATCTGCCTTTCTAAGGTTATTGAGTCGGGGACGAGCAGTTACCTGCTATTTTCCCAACAGGTTGGTGTAAAGGCACTTGCACAGAGGACAAACCTTCACTCTGTGGTGGGGGAAATATGCTCTGCTCTCTCGGTGAGCTGGTCCCAGTGGTGTGAAGCTGCTGAGAAATAAATGCAGAGCTTGTACTTATGCCCACAGATGTCTTAAAACCAATTTGAGTTTAATGATGGCAGTAGAACAGCCCTAATGTTTCACTGCGGGCCCTTATTAAAAGAAGTCCTTGTTGTATCTAAAGTGCTGGGAGTTCCTGGGGAGCTGTGGTTTCCGCAGGGGAGGCAGAGGGAGACACCTCTGCAAGTCTCCCACCTCCCCAGATGGGATGTCCAGCAGAAATGTTTTCATTAGGGCCATCTCTGGGGCTAATGCCTATTCATTTAGTCAGTTCATTGGGATTCATCAAACTGTTTTATTTCGTTTATTATTCAGCTAAAATTAAATTTGCATTTGCTGTACTGCCACCAGCCTTCACAGGTTAGAGCTAACACTTAGACACTGCTGTGAGCTTGCTTCAGCTGGAGTCGGAGAAGTGCAGCTCAGCTTCGTGAGACCTGAGCAGATACTTATAGGAGATTTCTCCTCTTCCCAGAGGTCTCTTGGTAAGCTGTCAGTACATCTGTACTCCTTCAAAAATCACAAGAAAAACATGATGCTCATGTGATCTGAATAGTTGGTGCTGGCTCATGGGACTGAGGGAGACCTGATCGTGGGGCTCCAAGGCCTGTCCCGTCCCAGAGGAGTGACCGTGGTGGTCCTGAGGACAGGAGCTCAAATGAGTTGGAGTGGGAGAGACTTCTCTTCATATTCCTTTTCGCTTTAAAAGGACAGCAGAAGGTGGCCAGGGTTTCAGTGGAGAGCTGCTGGTCTGTTTTTCAGTTTCTCCTGGAAGGCGGATGCATCCAGGCTGACGTGGATGCTCCAGGAGCTGCTCCTGGGCCTTCCCAGGGCTGCTGTTGGAGAGGGGTTGCCCTGTCTCCACATGGGTTGTGTTGCCCTTGAGCAGGGACCACATGGGCTCTGTGGTCCTGACTTTGTTGTAGTTGTGACATTTTTGTGCTAGGGATGTGGCATGTATTTTCCCTCTCCTTGCTGCAGAGCTGTGTCCCTTCCTGCCCATGAAGCCGTGCCGAGTGCTCACGAAAGCCTTCCCAGGCACGTCCAAGGCTGGTCTGTTTAGGCTGCAGCTCTTACACATCACAGCACGTTTGAAAGATCTGGCTCTTGGTGTGTGTCCCACGAAACGAGGACCAGCAAAGGGCCCTGCGTGGCTGAGAGTGGAGCAGCATGCCTGCCAGCACGGGATGCACATGGGTGTGCAGGGGGCTCTGAGGCCTGGCTGATGCTGCTGATGGAGGGTGAGGAGCTGGCTGCGAGCAGTGCCCCTCTTGGCCACAGCCTCCCCGGGCTGCCTGGTGCTTGGAGAAAGCTCCAGCTCCGTAACAAAACAGCTTCAGTCGCCGTGATTTTCTTAAAGTAGCATGGAGAGAGGAGAGGTGTTAGGGGATTGTGTGCGTGGTTTTGTGGTTTGTTTGTGTTTGATATGGCAGAGCAGTGTGAGAAGAGAGAAAATTCGTCTAGAAACTACTTACTGGTTCACTGCCTGAATGCTTTGTGCTCTCCTGCTTAGTATGGATGGCTGTGCCGGGCCCGGGCGTGCCATAGTAACTGCCCTCGCCTTGTAATTCAATGCATCTCACTTGCTCAGGTTTGGCACAGCGCTCGTCCCAGGCTGCACTGGTGTGGCACTCGAGATCGGGCTATTTATAACCCCCCGGCCCCGGCCGGCATCCCCCCTGAGTGCCTGGGAAGCTGTCAGAGCCCGGCCGTGCCGCGGCGGGCGGGACACAGAGGGGAGCTGTGCCCGCGGGAGCTGCTCCGGGCCTGGCCGGGGACGGGGGCGAAGGCGTGCGCTGGATGAAGGTCCCGGGCAGCACTTTGGGGGAGCTGCTGCAAGCCCAGCATCCAGCTCTGGTGAGCACACGGGACGTGGGATCCTGCGTGGAGGCGGCTGCTGGTCCTCTGGTGTCCTGCCGCCCTGGGGCCAAGCAGGCATTCTCTTTGGAGAAGGCAGCGGAGGGCACGGGCTGCGCGTGGGAGCTGCCTTGTGGGGACTTGGGTGTATGTGTGAAACGCAGCCGACTGCTCTGAGCCAGGCATGGGAAACGGCCTTTTTGCAAACTGCTGCAGGCAAGTCACCGATCTCCTCTTCCAGCCACGCGGCTCTGGCTCACCCGACGAGAGGTCGCCCCTCTTGCCGAAGTCTCCCACAAGCTGCACCGTCTTCTCGGAGATGCCAGAAGCTGCCCAGTGTGCTGGGCTGTATCCAGACATCATCCCCAGTGAGGCAGTGACTGGAAGCCTGCAGAAGGGCACTGAATACATCCAAGACCTATCTGAGACCAAGGACAAAGAAGGAACGGTGACAGTTAGTGATAAGAGTGGTTTGAGACCTGGTGTTGGCATGGTTGGCCTGCTCCAGCGGACAGAGGCATCCCATGCAGCGACTGTCCTTCCAGCCGACCTTGGGGACAGGCCGGCAGGGCTGGTTGATCATGCTCAGTCACTTGAGGCCTGCCAGAGCCGTGTGAAACTTGAGGACAGCGGCTTAGCCCACAGATCGTGCCGCCAGGAGGAGCACGTGGCAGCAGCTGAGGGCGATGCGGGCCCTGGAGCACATTCTGCCGGTCAGGGCCGCGGCGAGGGGCGAGCGGCCGTGCGCTTAGACACAGCCCTGGTGGCTCCAGGCAGCGTGCTGGAGTGCAGAGGTGCTGCTCCCTCCCCTGGGACACCGGCCTCTGCTCTGCCAGCAAGTGTGGGGAAAGCCCTGCTGGCTGCAAGTGCAGCTGTGCTGCCTGTCCCCCCTGGCGAGGTGTCACCCAAGGCTCAGGACACAGGTGCTGGTTTTGTGACAGAGCCCACTGCCTGCCCCAGCAGGACATCAAGCTGCGATCCGTATTCCCAGGCACAGGTTCTGCCCTCAAAGCAGCAGCAGCAGAAGAAGAAGAGGAAGAAAAAGAAGCTCCCCCTCCCAGGTGCTCAGCTCAGTCCCAGGGGCTCTGTCCTGCTGCGTGGAGCCAGAACACCGTGTGCCCCTGACGGGGCTGAGTGGCTGCGTGTGCCCGTGGGATGGGGCAGCACAAGGGAGAGGGGAGGGGAGCAGAGGGGACGTTTTAACTTCAGGGCAGAAGGGGAAGGAGAAAGGTGGCGAGGTTTTCCACCTGGGTGTGTACCGCAGAGGGACCTGTCTGTGCCTTGTCCGTGTCAGCAAAGCAAACTTAAGGGTGTTTTGCTTGTCTTTTTCTCAATTCATAAGGCAAATCCCTCTTTTGTTTGTGACTGCAAACATGGTCCTTGTGAAGGATGGGAGCGGATCTGCAGCAGCTCGGGTGGGAGTGTGCAGCTCTGAGCGACCACACTTGGCTACATCTGGCCTTCCTCCTCCCCCACTTCTCACAAGCTGGCACAGCACGGCTGGTGTCCACATCAGTTGTTCTAGTGGGGTACCAAATGGTGACTCAGAGAGGCTTTTGTCCCCACCAGGACTTTGAGGATATGAGAAACAGATTATTTTTTTAATCATGAGGTCAATTTTTACCTTTCTGTTACTGTATTTTTTGTTCAATCCCTCTGCAGTGGCTGAATTTGGTCTCACATGCTGTCTTGTGGTGTACCTGGTGGCATGAGGGGATGTGTAGTGCGACTGACCAGTGGCTTAGTTTGTGGTTTAGCACCCTGTTTGCTTTCCCTGTGCCCATTGGCACACCAGTGGCAGGTGTCCAGGCTACTGCTTGGGGGACTGCAGAAACTGTGTTACACTGCTTGGAATTTGAAATACCTTTGAGAAGGGAAAGGCAGAAGTTGGCCTCAAAATGGTGCTGGAGCTGATAATAAGAAATGCATTCCAAAGTTGGTGCTGGAAAAGGTAGGGGGTTAATTTTTAGTTTTGTCCCTCTAACAGTTTCTTCAGTTACTAAATGTAGGGAAGGAAACTCCTCACTGACAGAGCAGTCCCTGCAGACCAGGCTAGCTCCCAGCAACATAACGTCGCTGACTTCTTGATCTGATAATCTTTGAAAAGGATTTGTGTCTTGACTTTGGTTTAGAAGATTTGTTTGATCGTATATCAGTTACTAACTAACTCTTCCCAGGATCTGTGCTGTCTGTGGCTGTGTGCAGGTTGTGGGCTCGGGTGTGCGCTGTCCCTCACGCCAGGATCCGGGCGCTCGGGGTCACCAGGTGCCTGCCACCGCAGCCTGGCTGGAAATAGGAAGCGCCATTAAAGCAGGCGCCGTCACCTTGGCGTGTGAACTCCTTGTCCAGGTGCAGAGATGAAACCTAATCCTCAGTCTGATCCTTGGTGCCAGGTGTGACTGCAGACAGGCGAGCGCAGGTCACTGCCCCGGTGTGGTGCCCGGCCGCCCCTGCCCTGCTCTGCCCTCCTCTGCCCTCCTCTGCCCTGCTCTGTGGGTGCCCAGGCAGCAATGGGAACATCGTGTCACAGCTCCTCTGCCACGCCTGGGCACAAACTGCAGGGAGAGGGTGGGAGGAGGGTCCTTGCTGGGACACAGGCGCGTCCCTTGTGATGACAGGGGAGACCCGAGGTCACGGCCTCCACTCGAGACCACAAAGCTGCGTCTGGAGGCCGACGTGCTCCGCAGGGATCCCGGGCTGCATCCCGGGCTGCGGGGCGCTGGGCGGGAGGAGCGGCCGGGTTTGCCCCCGGAGCGGGTGGAGCCGCTTGGCTGTGACTCAGACACCTTCCCTGAACCATCTGGGGTGCAGCACACCGAGAGCCGGCAGCCAGGCACAGCTGCCAGCCTGTTTGGGGCTTCTAGTGACAGCAAGGAACAGGAGAGAGGTCTCTGCAGGTGTCTCTAAGGTCTTCCTGTGCCTCCTCCTACCATCTGGAGTAGGCTGAAATCCTTTGAAATCCACGGGTGCCCCATGATGTGCCTCCCTCTGTGCCGGCGCGGCTGAGGCCGTGGCAGTCAGGCTGTGGTGGGTGGGAGGAAACAGTGACCCACTTTAGGGCAGGTGGGTGCAGCTCTGCTTCCCTCGGGGAGCACGTGGGGTGAGTCAGCACCCAGCAGGCAGCTTCCTTCAAACGTACCCATTGCGTACAGAACCCCTCTGGAAAGCCTTGCCTGGCTCACACCTGAGGCTTAACCTGCTGCACAGCAGATTGTTCTCAGTTCAGACTTAACTTTTGTTTCTAAACATAAGTCTGTGCTGGCTGGAGCTGGATCTTCTGGCGTAAGGAGACATGAAGGTGTTGCCTCTACATGTCTCTTGTCACGAAGTGCAGAGCTGTGCCGGCCCTGCCTTCACTCAAGTGAGGGAAAGAAGGATGGAAGGTGTGAACATCTTGTATTTCTGCAGACTAGGAACAGTCTTCTGATTTCTGAAACACTCGGTAGTTTGTGGATCTGACACCGCTGAGCAGTGAAAAGCAGGTCCTGGCTGGTGACTTTCCCTTGCTGGGTTCAGATTTTGCTGTCTCGCTTTGCTTTGCTGCCGAAGGTGTGTGCTGTGCTGCAGACTGCCGTGCAGGGGTTGCAGTGCCAGCCTTCCTTTCAGCCAAATTCTGCCTCCTTTCTGGCTGCCACAGCAGGAACAGAAGTTCAGTGATCCTGTCCTGCTTGGGTGGGCAGGGGCTGGGCCAAGCCTGGCTCAGGTGCCTGGCAGGTCATCCTGTCTGCAACACTGGTAGCCGCAGGTGTAGCATTTCTGTGGTGGCTTGTCTGCACTCCCTCCACATCCTCACGTGTTCAGGCAGTCCAGGAGTATGGCTGTGCTGGCTGCAGGGTGTGACGAGGGGCTCTCCCCAGCCCTTTGGGCATGGTGTGGTTTTTCTGAAACCACATCTCTTGAGGCACTCTTGCGTGGAGCTTTTCTTCCTCCTTTCTAGCATGACGGCAGCTTGCTGGAACCAGAGCCAGGCCTCTTGTCTGACTCGCCTATGGCTTCATCTGTCAAAGAAATGAGCAGCAAGTGCTGGGGACATATGCGTGGTGACAGGGAACATGAGCAGCAGCTGCTGAGCTGCTGAAGGCAGCCGAGGCTGCATGAGGTAGCTCTGCTACCTGCTGCCTTTTGGAATGGGTGTGCTCTCATTGCATTTTTTGCCCTTTCACCATGTCCTAACTCAGCCCTGACAGTCATGTCTGAGGGTTTGCTGCTGGCAGTTGTAGTCCAGAGCAGGGGCACGACCCTCCAGGGGTGCTTTTGCAGGGCCTGTGACTGCAGCCTCACGTCGTGCTCCAGAGGTGTGCAGGGGGATAAGGTGTTGCCATCCCCGTTCTGGGTTGTGGTGAAGGCTGGACAATGTCTCTGGGCTGCAGGAGCAGTTGGGGCTGATGGGGAGGAACTGAGAACGTGATGCCTGCTGTTCTCCAGCACCTGCTGCCCCGGGTGTGTGGGGCGGTGTGGTGCCCTGGGGCACCAGCCTGGCAGCCTGGGGGCAAGGGGTACTCTGCCCCCTCCCAGAATTGCTACTGGCGACTCCTTCCACTCTTCCAACTCCTCCTGGCAGCCTCTTAGTCCTCTTCAGTGTGGTCCCCAGCCTGGTTCAGAGGATGTAGGCTGCTCTAGGAGACTGGCAGCTTCCTAGATCCTATCAGCTCTCTGCCACTACCCACCTTATTGTTATTGGAACAGAAGACAGAGCATTGCGGAGCGGTGAGGTAGGTGCAGAGAGCTCCCCGGCCCTGTGACGCATCTGTCTAAATGAGCACGTAAAATGTCGTCACCGTTTTCTTGAATAAAATTGCTCAGGCAAAGCCTCGCCCTGGCACCATGGATCTCTGTGAGGTATTTTGGAGATGCGGAGGGTGGCCAGATGCGGGCAGGGCGTGGGAGCTGTTTGTGTGCCTGTGGAGTAACCGGGCTCCCACGTGACGCAGCGGTGCCGGCAGCTGCTCGCCTCCTCTCCCTCTCTGCTCCGTAACGTGTTGGTGCAGAGGTTACAGCTGCCTCCAGCCCGCAACCGCCACTCCCCCTTTTTTCCTTTGATTAAGAGGCTTTTTAAGACAGCTCAGTGTGGTGTACACTGACCCATCCTTCCTGCTCTCCTTCCCTCCCCTCTCTGCACATGGTTTGTGGAAGATGCAAACACCGCAGGCGAGCGAGAGCACCTTAATAATGCTGTGAGGAAAGGAAGGGAAGGGCCCGGCACACCTCTGTCTAGTGAACAGCAAGTGCAGAATAAAACCCTTCTTGCCTTTTAGCCCCTGATTGGCTCAGGCTGGCCAGTGTCCGAGGCAGTCTCTGCAGCCTCTCGGGGGGGGACCCTCTCTAAACCCTTCTCTTCTTGCCCAGAGCACCCATCTGGCGTGGCACTGATGAATGGCAGCGGCCCGCATGACAGCCTCAAGGGCGAGAAGGATGCCAGGCAGAATGGCCACGAGGAGGCTGACCCAGGAGAAGATGGGAATGACCAGGAGGTCATCGTCATACAGGATACAGGATTTACTGTCAAGATCTGTGCGCCAGGGATAGAGCCCTTTTCCCTGCAGGTACCTGCCCTCACCAGCCAGGGAAGGGAACAGAGGTGGGGGGAAGTATTTGAGCCAGATCCCTTCAGCCAGGCAGGCAGGGCAGGAGGCAGTGCCTGGGAAGGCCCCTGTTAGCCCCCAGTCTGGGCAGTACCTTCAGGCTGCTCACAGCTCCCTGACCTGCCTCTCTTCTGACCAGGACTAAGTGGGGAAGGAGGCAGCAAAGGATGAAGGGTACAGGAGAGTGCCTGGCCAGTGCCTTTGAGAAAAACAAAGGAAGAAGAGATATGAGCAAGAGGTTGCCTAGCCCAGGCCTGCCTGGGCGTTGCAAGGATGAGGGGGAAGGTGTTTTGTTCTGAATCCCAGGGGAGCAAGGGGAAGGAGAAGTCACTGAGGTGTAGCTCTTCGTCCATGGCAGAGGGGCTTGGGCGTGGAGCTGAGCACAGGGCAAATGGCCTTCCCACTTCTGGGCTGTTTTAAAGAAGTGTTGTGAAAACATGATTTCTGGGCCTGGCTAAGGAAGGGAAAATCCTCTGCTTGCTCAGCAGTTATGACGTGATGCTGCTGCAGGCCAGCCTGGGTTTGGTGCAGTGACAGGTGCTAACACAGCTCAGGGAGCTCAAGCACCAGCCTGAAGAGCAAGGGAACGATGCAGTCTCCACTCCCCTCTGCATGAGAGCTGATGTCATGTGGGCAGTGATGTGCTGCCAGATAGGGATGGGCTCTGGCAGGCCTGGTTCATAGTCCCATTTAGCTTGATACTTCACCAAAAACTATTTGAATGAAGTATCTCTAATTTTGGGGAGAGGCATCTAGAATCTAAACCCAGTGGGAAGTTTCTTATCTCCCCAAGACCAGCAGAGAGTGTGGCAAAATCCCATCTCCTGTGGAAATAGCTGCGTCTCAGACTGGCTTTTTGTCTCCTTTAAATCCCCCTGGCTGTTAGTTTTAATAGGCTAATAATAGCAGGCCGTGTTGTTTACAGCAGCTTATGTAAACTACCCTGAGTCCTCCGGGTTTTGGAGCAGTGTCAGCAGTGCTGGAGCAGAGCAGGGAGGTGGGGAAGCAGCCCCAGTGCTCCAGCCAGGCCAGGCCTGGCCTCAGCTGGGCTGTGTGGCACTGGCAGAGACACACCACACAGGGAGGAGGAAATGAGGAGAGGGCTGACCCTGCCAGAGGTGACAATGTCCTCCCAGAAGGAGCAGAAGTGATCTTCCTGGGAAGGGAACTAGGGTCTGCCTTTCCAAACCTGGAGAGGTCTGAGAGGCTTTTGTTATTGCAGCCGAGGTGCATAGTTTGGCCAGAACATGTGGGAGGGTAAAGACTAATTGTCTGGGTTCTTAACTTCTTAAGGTTTCTCCTCAAGAGATGGTGCAAGAAATCCATCAAGTTTTGATGGACCGGGAGGACACCTGCCATCGGACCTGCTTCTCCCTGCAGCTGGATGGCAACGTCCTGGATAACTTTGCTGAGCTGAAGACAATTGAAGGACTGCAGGAGGGCTCCTTGCTGAAAGTGGTGGAAGGCAAGTTCCTTCAGACTTGGGAGGGAATGAGTGAGGGTTTTCTTAGGGAGCGATTTTGGTCACCTGTCAGCCCTTTCCTGTGGTTCCATTTTGAGACCTGTGTGCCAAAGGAGTGAGCAACTGTATAATTCCAGTTTCTCTCCTCACTTTTTGCTCATCAGAGCCATACACAGTGCGAGAAGCCAGGATACACGTGCGCCACATTCGGGACCTTCTGAAGAGCCTTGATCCATCAGATGCTTTCAATGGTGTGGACTGTAACTCATTGTCCTTTCTGAGTGTCTTCACTGAAGGAGACCTGGGAGGTACGGGTCAAAAAGACTTCTCTTGTGTGCTCAGGGGGTTCATTCCCCGACTCTTTGCTTGGTTAAACACACAGTAACAATCAGCTGTCCTGTGTCATTTGGGAGTGCAGAGAACACTTGGAGCACTTCTGCATCCCTCCTTGAATGCTGCACTTTTCAGAACTGACTTTATGTCTCTGTCCATTCTAGACAGTGGAAAACGGAAGAAGAAAGGTACCGAAATGGAACAAATTGACTGCACCCCTCCTGAACATATCCTGCCAGGTAGCAAAGAGAGGCCCCTGTGTGCCCTTCAGCCCCAGAACAGAGACTGGAAGGTAGAGTTCTCCTGTGTCATTGAAACAGATGTTGGCACGTTCCTCACAGCAAACTGGTGGTCAGGGATTGAAAGCTGAGCTGAAGTGGACTTTGGGATTTGCTCTGCTTGATGCTTAACAAGTGCTGGGATATCACTGCTTAGCCAAAAGAATAAAGTCCAGGAGCTGGTGTGCAAAACACTGGACATGGAATCTGGACATCTGCAGAGTGTGGAAGGGCTGGGCTTGCTGGGATGGGTGGCAGAGAAGGGAAAGCAGCATTCCTCTGCAAAGTCCTGGAGACAGATTGCCTGTAGCTTTCCCATGCCGTCCCACTTGGATTCTGGTTTAGAAGCTGCCATTTGAAAACAAGTACAGCAAGAAATCCATACCCTGTGCAGCCCAAAGGTCCAGGGTGTCTGTTTTCACCCATGTCTTGTGGTGTGAAAGGCAAACCAGTGGGCTGCAGAGGGCTCAGGAAGCTGTGCTCGGGAGACCTGGTGCGTTTGTAAGCTCTGATTCTGGACTCAAGCAAGGGCAGCAGGTAAAAGGGATCTGGCATGTACACTGAATGACTTAACTCAGAGAAATTCCTACTGACAGGAGTTGCTTCTGTTGTGTTCTGCTGTAGCCTTTGCAGTGCCTAAAGGTATTGACAATGAGTGGCTGGAACCCTCCCCCCGGTAACCGCAAGATGCACGGGGACCTCATGTACTTGTATGTCATCACGGTGGAGGATCGGCACGTCAGTATCACTGCCTCCACTCGGGGATTTTACTTGAATCAGTGAGTAACTGAGATCCTTCCTCTCCTGCCCTGCAGCAGCCAACTGGAAAACAACTCACAAACAAAGAGTTGCAGGGTTTTGTTATTTTTTTCTTTGGCAGAAACAGCCTATTTTAATTTGCTGCTCACATGGGTTGTGGGAGTTGCTATACTGGATTGGGCTGTTTAGGTATGCCTGGTGCTACTTCTCCACAGTGGCTAAATGCCTGATGCTTTAGGGAGGGTTTAAACATCCCATAATGTCATCAGCTACTTGGAGCATTTTGAGTTGGGAGGAAATTCCTTCCCGACTATTGCAACTATCTCATTTTGCCCTAGAGCAAAAGCACAGCCTGTCAGAACTCCCAGAGCTGGGTGCAGATTTGACTAGAAATAATTTCTTTGTTTTTTTTAATGATAGCTGTGAGAGGCTGTTGTGGCTTTGACTGTTGGAGCTGTGCTGAGGGGGTTCTCTGTTAAGCAAAGGCGCCTTTGGTGCGTTTGGGAAGTTCTGTGAAATCAGTCTTTCCCAGCTATAAAAATAGAAGCCTCTCTTGATCCTGGGGGTGGCTGAAGAAGGTCTAAATTAGAAAACCATGAGGGCCAGGTACAGGGTTACTGGCTGTCTCATGCGGGGAGATTGGATAAGGTCCTTGCTGCCTCTCTCCCTCTTTGCCCCATGGTCTCTCATTTTGCAGGCAAGGGCACGTGGTGCAGCCTTTGATGCTGTGCATGTATGAAGAGCTCTCAGTCATGTTCCTAGGGTGTGGGAAGTCGCAGGTATGACAATGGTTTCTTTTTTTTTCTCTTGCAGGTCTACTGCATACAACTTCAATCCCAAACCTGCAAACCCCAGTTTTCTCAGTCATTCCTTGGTGGAACTACTTAACCAGATCAGCCCTACCTTCAAAAAAAACTTCTCTGCTCTGCAGAAGAAACGGTAGCAGTGCTTCTTCCTCTCGAGTTCCATGAGCAGTCCAGTGTGAGGCTGGGGAGGCTCAGCTGGGTGTCTGCTTCTGGGCAGCTGGGTGCCACTGGTGCAGCAGGGATTGCAATGCCTGCTTCTCTGAGCTCATGTAGTGGTGGTTGGGACATGTGAGTGAAAGCTGCAAGGACCACGGAGCACCTGACAGAATGACAGGGCAGCACCCTGAGGTAGCTGGCTTTCCCAGCTCGTAGCACAGAGCTGTCAGAGCTGCTGTGGTGTTCAGCACAGCAGTGACAGGGCAGCAGAATTGGTGTGGATCATGGCCATGAGCTGCAGCAGCACTGGTTACCTGAGCAGGTAACCCCAATCCACAAAAGAGTATGAAGCTTAAATATCAGTGAAAGCAACACACAAGGGCTTTGTGTAGGCTTATGGTGGAGAGAGGTTGGTTATTTTAAACATGTCTGTGCATGTTAATATTCTGTAATTTCCTCCAGCTCCTATAATAATACAACAATAAGGCATTGTTTGATTTTGCCATCCTTGCTGCAGGGACCATTTGTTCTGCTGCAGGACAGCGGGTCCTGTGCAAAAGCCTGTCATTCTTCAGAGTCACTTAATGAAGTGCCTCGGCTCAGCAGGGTGTGGATTGACAGGCACATTGTGTGGCTTTCGGGAGCTCTGCTCCTGCTTCATTAAGGAGATGAAAGTGACACTAGACAAGGGCTGAAATTAGCAGTGGCCTCCAGCCACCACTGTGACTATCTGGCCATTTAAAAATTACTGTACTATATTGCTTCTTTGGCCAGAAGTAGCTACAGATGAGCCCCCAGCCCCTGCTGAGAGCAGACATTACACGAGATGTGCTTGGGTTTCCACTGTGGGCTGCTGTTACATCACAACCTGTAAGGACCTGTGTGAAAGCACAGGGAAAATTCTCTTGGAATAAAAGGGTTCTTCCTTTGAAAAATGTGTAACTGTTGTTTCTCCCAAACTAGGGTTCAGAGACACCCTTTTGAGAGGATAGCCACTCCTTTCCAAGTGTACAGCTGGACGGCTCCGCAAGCAGAGCATGCCATGGACTGTGTCCGGGCCGAGGACGCTTACACTTCCAGACTGGGCTATGAGGAGCACATACCTGGACAGGTATTGGACTTGCTTTGCCTGACAGCACTGGCAAGAGTCTTGCTGCCAGCTGTGCCGAGAGCAAGTTAACTTCCAACAAGTAACCTGTGGTATTTGTGGGAGGGTTTTGCTCTACAAGGGAGAGTCCTTGTTCTTCACAGGGCCGCTACTTGTTCTTGACTACAGGAGCTGTGCTGCTCAGGCTGCAGCTCCATGAGCACAGAAGCCACTGAGAGGAGCAGCTTCTGCTCAGATGTTTATAAATTCCATATCCCTTCTCTGAAGAGGGACACTGCACAGGAGCTAGACCACTCCCTCCTGCCAGTCAGGCCTGGAATGGCTCTTGTGTCTCTGAGCAAGCTGTTCCAAATGCTTCAGCTGCAGCTTTGTAGCACAAAGTGGTGCAGGGCAGGAGTGGCCAGCCATGGGCAGGACATGCCTGCAGTGTGACCACAGCACTGGCTAATGACACCTGCACCGTGCTGCCCCCTGAGCGACGCTGCCCTGCCCTGCTGGGCTGATGCAAGATCTGTCCCAAACTGCTGTTGAGTAAAGTCCACCCTCGAGGTGTATTCGTTCCTGTCACTAAGTCACTTCCTCTGAGCTCCACAGCAGCCTAAATTCTTGCCCTTTCCTCTCCCTTCTCTCCCAAAATGCCTCGAGAAGCAGGAATGCTGCCTCGCCAGCCCCTTCCCACACAATGCATTGCATAACACAAGGCTTTCCCTCCCTCTTTCAGACCAGAGACTGGAACGAGGAGCTGCAGACCACACGGGAGCTGCCACGCAAGAACCTGCCCGAGAGGCTGCTGAGAGAACGAGCCATTTTCAAGGTAACTTTGGGATATGCAGGCAGCTCCTCACAGCCCCTTCTCTGCTGCCTGTGTTCTGGCTCCCGGGGCTTGTATCCAAGCCACTAGCCAGGCTCACAGAAATAAAAGCCAGCAGACCTGCCTGCCTGCTGGAAGGTATTGGGAGGAGAGAAGCAAAGGAAAAATGTGCAGGGAGCTTTGAGAGCAGGGTGCTGGGAGCGTGGGGGCCCATCCTGACCCAGCTTTGTCTGCACGTGCCTCCAGGTGCACAGCGACTTCACTGCAGCAGCAACGCGAGGTGCTATGGCTGTCATCGATGGCAACGTCATGGCCATCAATCCCAGCGAGGAGACCAAGATGCAGATGTTCATCTGGAACAACATTTTCTTCAGCCTGGGCTTTGACGTCCGTGACCACTACAAGGACTTTGGTGGAGACGTCGCTGCTTACGTGGCTCCTACCAATGACCTCAATGGTGTGCGGACCTACAATGCCGTGGACGTGGAAGGGCTGTACACGCTGGGGACTGTCGTGGTGGATTACAGAGGCTACAGGGTGACAGCTCAGTCTATTATTCCTGGCATCTTGGAGCGGGAGCAGGAGCAGAGTGTCATCTATGGGTCAATAGACTTCGGCAAGACAGTTGTGTCACACCCCAAGTACCTGGAGCTGCTGGAGAAGACCAGCAGGCCGCTGAAGATCCAGAAGCACAAAGTTCTCAACGACAAGAACGAGGAGGTGGAGCTGTGCTCCTCAGTGGAGTGCAAAGGCATTATTGGCAATGATGGGCGTCACTACATCCTGGACCTGCTACGCACTTTCCCTCCAGATCTAAACTTCCTGCCTGTTGAAGGGGAGGAGATGCCAGAGGAATGTAAGAAAATGGGGTTCCCCAAGCAGCACAGACACAAGCTTTGCTGTCTCCGGCAAGAGCTTGTTGATGCCTTTGTAGAACACAGGTGAGCAGAGCTCCCCCCTTCCTCCACCTGCAGCTGGTGATGGTTCAAGTCGGGACCTTGCTGCACTGTCCTGGGAACAGCCCAGCAGAGCTCCCAGAAGTGAGCAGCTAATTGCCCCATTGCTTGGCTGTGTAAATGCAGTTAAAGGAACTTAATTAACAAGAGGTGAGAACAGTAGGGATTCAGACAGGGAGCCAGGGAAAGAGATGGTTTGTGGTTTAGTCTCTATCAGTTTCTGTTGATTTCTGTCCAAACATTTAGAAGTTCTTCTTTCCCTGCAGGTATCCTGTCCACTTGAATGGGACAGGGAATGGGAAGGATTTATGCTTCTTTTTAAGACTTCCCTGATCCTCGTTACCTTTGTTTCTAGAGGCTGAAAAAAATCCTGTGGGAACTGCTGTAGGCATGTTTGTGGTGGGATGTTTGGGTCACTTCAGTGGGGAGCTGGGGGAGCGAGACACGTGTCAGGGGTGTGGTGCTCCTGCCGGGGCTGCTCTGCTGTCACAGGTGGCCCGAGCCTGTGCTTTGCCTGCGGGAGGAGGAGCCCTCCTGCTGCTGAGAGAGGAGCCCTGCCTGCCGAGCAGCCCTGCCTGCCGAGCAGCCCATGCCAGGGCTCTGGGGCAGCTCCCAGCCCAGCAGCAGGACCGTGGCTGCAGGGCGCTGCTCCGAGCCTGGCAGAGCCTGGGCCTCTCTCTGCTGAGCTCTCCTGGCTCTGCCCAGCTGCTGCTGAGCTCTGTGTGACTGGTCCTGTGCATCTGGCACTGAGTCTTTCAGAGCTGGCTGCAGATGCAATTGCTGTGGGAAGCAATTGTAACTGCTGCAGGGAGATGGGTAATGAAAACCCACTGTTCCACTTCCTTCAATAATGTGCACTCCTTGGATTTTTGGAAAGCTCATGGGAAGAGGGTGTATACCCTTCCTTTCCACAGGGAAACTCTATGGTCTGTAATGCTAACTAGGTGAGATTTTTCCCTGCAGAGCAGCGGTGATCCTCTGGGATTCTGCTGTGCTGAATTGCCCTTTCCCTTTGCTGCAGGTATCTCTTATTCATGAAGCTGGCTGCGCTGCAGCTGATGCAGCAGAAAGCCAGCAAGCAGGAGAGCTCCGTTGCACTGGAAAATGGTGCCTCTCCGGAGAATGGTGCCGCAGACAGCGAGAGGCCTGAGTCAGAGGATGGCAAAATAGACGATAGCGTGACTGGGCTTGATCAGGTGAAGGAGCTCGCCGAGACCATCGCGTCTGACGAGGGAACAGGTATTTCACCCTCAGCCCCAGCCCAGCGCGGGCCTGGTGGGCTGTCACCGGTGGGAGCAGTGCCAGCCTGGGGGTGGTTGGGGTGATGGATGGTGGTGAAACAGGACAAGCACTGGCCTCTGCCAAACACTGTCAGTTCTGCCTGGCCTCTTTGTTAGAGCTGCTCACACCCTGATGAATGACTCCCCCCGGGGGCTGGGTGGGTGGGTGTGTCTGAACCCAGCAAGGCCACCATCCCCTCGGCTCTTCCTTGGGAGCAAGAGCCTGGCCAGGCTGGCCTGTGGTGTGCAGGGGAGTGCTGGGGCCGGGCAGGAGGTGAGCAGTGCACAGGCACCTTTGGGAACCCCAGGCTTGGATTTCTGAGTGCCTGTGCCTGGAGGTGGGGATGTCCGTGGGGTTTTTGGGGCATCTTACATGCTCTTATTCAGACTCTGCAGCCGTTCTTCTTTGAGTGTTTTTATAATGGATTTCTTCATAGTGCCATCATTGCTGTTTTTAGTAACAAAACTTTATCTTAATTTAATAGCTAGGTCTGTCATTTCCTGAACTCCACATTCATTTGTATTCTGTTTTTCTTCCTGCTCCAGTGGATCCCAAAAGCAGAGAAGTGATTCGGAATGCTTGCAAGGCTGTAGGCTCCATTAGTGACACATCATTTGATATTCGGTTTAACCCAGATATTTTCTCACCAGGTACGTGTACCCAGAGCTGTGTCCAGCCAGCTGCAGACAAGAACTGTGTTCTGTAGCCAAGGCTCTTACTGGGTTTTCTTTTGCTGGGTATGGTGCAGGGCTCTGAGAAGCACAGAGATACAGAAGAGGGAAGCAGCAATAGATTTTAGTGCTGGGACTGCCCAGTGCGGGCAGGGAGCATCTCCCACCGCGCTCAGGGGAGGGCTGCAGGCTGCTGCCAAGAATCTTCCTGTGATTCTCCAGCATCCCAGCTGTGGAACCACAAGAGGCAGAGGGAGGAAAAAAATCAAATTTGATCCTCATGTAGTAGTTTACACAAAAAATAACAGTTGTAGTTGAACGACTGATATTGGGCCCTCAGTAAAGGGCTGGGTTTGTTTTAGTAACATTTCAGTGAGCAGTCACAGTGCCCTTTCACATGCACACTTCTGGCACCGGCATCATACATGAGTTTCCATGGCTTGGAGCAGTACTTTTTCTTGGGAAATTGAGAAGAAGCTCCCAGAGGGTTCCTGGGGGTGAATGCTGGGACAGTGTGCAGGCACGTTGCAGGGGAATGGCCAAACCATTGAGTTTGAACAGCCCAGCCACTGCCTGAGCACAGCAGCCAGTGCTCTTCCCATCAAAACATGTATAGTTTGAGATAAATTTTCGAAGCATCTTTAATTCTGGGGAGACAATTACTATTAACTTTTTACCTGCTCTTCCTATGTACTTTATGTAGAGGACTTGTTTCTCTGAGTTGCTGTGGTTGATGTTTTTTCTCTTTTCCTCTCCCAGGAGTTCGCTTCCCTGAGTCGAGCAAGGAGGAGGTGCAGGATCAGAAGCAGCTGCTGAAGGATGCTGCTGCGTTCCTGCTGTCCTGCCAGATCCCAGGCTTGGTGAGGAACCAAAGGCCAGCAGTGATGTTGCCCCCAGAGCTTGGCTGCTCTGAGCAGGCCATGGCACTGGGGCAGCAGCTTGGCCTGAGCAGCTCTGGCACTGGGGGGAGCACAGGGAACAGCATGAGCATTGCGTGCAAGGTCACCAGGGGTTTTCCATTTCCCATCTTACATCATGGCACAATTTTCTCACCTCAATCAAATAAATATTTTTTGGTGCTGATAATTAAAGTTATTGCTAAGAGTTTGGGACGATAGAGACCACACAAGCCATCCTCCCTAGCCCTGGGCATCCTTCACAGCTTATTGTTTTAGCTGATGCTGGCTGTGACTCAATTGCTGACTAATAATTTGAAGTGAACTGGGAAATTGTTTTACTAATAGCAGTCATTAAAAACTCCCTCTGTAAGTCTTAAGCATTTTGGATGTTACCCGTGTACCTGGCCAGATAAGAAATCCCAGTTTCTCCCTTCCTGGGATGCTTGCTAAATTGATGGCTAATGCAGCTGTCAGAGCAGGCACTGGAACTGGCAGGGAGAACTCAGAGCTCTACTTCAAGAGGTCCAGGAGTTGTTGGTCTTGTGTAGGAGAGGGTTTTCCTGGTTGGAAAGTTTCTTCTGAACTCTAAATCCACTAGTTCTGTAGTCAGCATGAGCTATTCAGTCTTTAAATAAAAAAGGAGGGGAGTGAGTTGGAAAAGGGCTTGGTGATTGCTGATTACAAGGTAATTGGAACTCCAGTATATAAACCCAAAGCACTGCACAGGCCTGTGTGAGAGCAGGTTGCAAAGCAGCTGCTGTAGGGGTGGTCCTGTGCATATCAGAGAGGAGCTGGTGTTACTCCATGACATGAATTAAACAACTGTTTATCAGCACTGCAACACAACTTAAAGTGCAAGTGCCATATCTCCTTATCAGCTGTGTGTGCACAGCTCCACGTACACTTTTAATTGGAAATGTGTTTAGTTAGTGACTGTGAGGCCCTTAAAGAAGGGTCAGCCTGCTACTTGCACAAGTAGGAGTTGTTTTGCCTCTGCCTTGAGAGAGTGTAGTGCTGCTCCTCCGCTGCTGAGACAGAGTGAAACTGGCCCCAGTGGCAAGGACCTGGGCCAGACTGGGCTGGCTACTGCAGGTGTCCCCTGCCCGTGGTGGTCCCTGGTGTTACAGCAGGTGTTACCCACCAAGAGAGTCTTGTTTGGGGTCAGTGCCTGCCTTCAGGGTGACCCTCAGCCCCCAGTAACAAGGTGTCTGCAGTGGCATCAGGGAACCCCTGTCCTGCCTCCTGGTGTGTTTTTTTAATTTTATTTTTAAATGGAAGTTCTTTCCTTCATGTCTGTCTTCAGTAACCAAAGTCTGTACATACCCTGCAGGTCAAGGACTGCCTGGATCACACAGTGCTCCCGATGGATGGGGCCACCTTGGCTGAGGCCATGCACCAGAGGGGCATCAACATGCGTTACCTGGGCAAAGTGATCAACTTCATCAGCAAGACCCCTGGCCGTGCACAGCTGGATCACATCTTTGTAAGCGTCAGGCTTAATATCAGACATTCAAACCACTCTGGCATCATTTGTCCCAAGGAGGTTCCCACTTGGCCAGTTCTCTCTGTGTAAAAAGAAACAGCTTCAAAAATAGGGGAGGAGGGAGAAGGACCTGTGAGTGGTGGCTGGGGAGTTTTCTTTTCCAAATCCATAATGGCTTTCATAATGTTAGGGACTGTATCTTTTGGGGTAGAGAATTGCTTCAGGGATTCCCAAATGTCATAGTGAGTAACACAGCTGGATTTTCAGCCATGCATTTTTTAAGCCTCTAAGATGCATCTGGGCTTTGGCTCAGACTCTGAAGTGTTGAGTGTGGCTGCCCAGGAGCAGGCAGGGGCTGGGCTGTGGCAGCCCCTGGAGCACTGCTGGAGCTGCGCTGAGCCACACCAGTGGCTTGTGGTCACTGGGCACAGAGGTGCCAGGGGCTCCTTGCTGGCTCCAGCAGAGCCATCAGTGCTGTTGCAGGTCTGTGCTGCAGGGAAAATAGTGTGTCTCCTGTAGATCTTGATAAAAGACAATTTCAAAAGCCCAGTGTATTTTTCCATTTTCTTGCCAATGGACTCAGTCTGTTCTTTATTCCTTTGGGTAGAAAATTGGAATCAGCGAATTGATCACTCGATCAGCCAAACACATCTTCAAGACGTACCTCCAGGTATGACCTGCAGTCTGACCTCTTGCCTCATGTGTCCTCCCTAATGACTTTTTTCCACAAACAGAGCTGTTCGGGGTTCTTTTCTCATTAGGCAGTTCCTGGGGTTGCGTGGCAACAAGAAGTACAAGCTCATTAGCACTGAAATAGGTACAGGCCTCTATGTAAGGGAAAACAAGTTCTCACTTGAAGAAAGCTTTCCCGGAGAGCAATCATTCATGCTTCTCCTCCCCGAATCCTCATTCATTATGTTGAAGGCTTTTAAAAGTGAAATCACAGCTTGTTTTCCTTGTAATACCTTTTCCTCTCAAACAGTGTTGCTTTTGCCCTTCTAAGAAGCCTTTTTAATCGGCTCAACCCTACATATCCTTGTACCTGTTCACACACAGCACAGCAATACACCTGGCTTGGTTCCAGTGCCAAAACCTTCTTTGCACTCTGTGCTTTCTCTGTCCTGGGTAGTAGCCCAAACTGTAACTCCACGTTTCTGTGTGTAGGCATACACCTCATCCTACAGACATAACTCTGTCTGTGCTAGTGCCACTCTACACACTGCCCTGTCCCTGTTTCTGCAGGACTGGCTGTGTGGGAGGCTGGGGTCAGAGCAGTGCTGTGTGATGTGGGTGTCTCTCCTGACTGACTCTGGTGTCTCTCTCTAGGGTGTGGAGCTGTCAGGTTTATCCGCCGCCATCAGCCACTTCCTCAATTGTTTTCTGAGCTCCTTCCCAAATCCCATTGCCCATCTTCCAGCTGATGAGCTGGTCTCCAAGAAGAAGAATAAGAAAAGGAAAAACAGGAACCTTGGAAATGCTGATAACACTGCATGGGCCAGCATGACCCCTCAGGAGCTGTGGAAGAATATTTGTTCAGAAGCAAAGAACTATTTTGATTTCAGTCTTGAATGGTAAGTGGAGCAGGTGACCCTGGCTTGTGCCTGGACTCACCAAACTTTCTGTAGCTCTTGTTCTTTAACAGGACCTCCCTTTTTGATTTGTTTTCTGTTTGAATAAAAGCTGTACCCTTAAGGGACTTACACAAATTTTTAATGGAAAGAAATTGGGCAAGGAGTAGGAAGGGGGAAGCGAAATTTTTAATCAGGTGAAACCTATGATGCAAAGGCAGCCTGGAGAAGCAGAGGAGGAAGGGAAACCTTTCCTAAGGACACAGAGGGGACCAGAAGGTGAGAATCAGAAGTAGTATAGTCAAAAGATGTCTGTATCAACAGTGATTTAGGCTGAAGGGAGCTTCTGTTCCAACAAAAAGGACAGCTGCGCCTGCATGTGAGCAGAGATGGGGAATAAGGAAGGGCACATTGGGAGTGCTACACTGGAAGCACCAATGAAGTGGCCCAAAACAAAAGCCATGGCTAGTTGGATAATCCAGCTTTTGGTAGCTGGACAGTGATCACCCCTTCATGTCAGGGACTGCTTGCTCCTTTCTGCTCACTGCTCAGCCCAAACGCTGCAGGGGCTTTGAGAACACATGTAGGATTTCTGTAAAAGCACTGCTGTGCTCCACAGGCTTTCACAGACCATGGGCAAGTTCTGCAGTGAGAGTTAGTCTTTGGTTTGAGTTAGCACCTGGCTGTACAGGGACCTGTGCCTCAGGTACCTGCAGTGGAGCAATGTCCTTGAGCAGAAACTCCCCCGAGAGCTGAATCTTGTGTGTGCTTTCTGCAGTGAGAATGCTGACCAAGCAGCTGAGGTGTATAACCTACAGAAAATCACCCTCCTCCGTGAAATCTCCCTCAAAACTGGAGTCCAGGTAAGATCCACATCATCCTTCCCTTGCCATCATGTTCTGTGCTGAGGAACATGAAGAGTAAGTGCAGTGTGGTTTGCAGGCACAGCACAACCCCCAAAAGGTCTTCATGGTGTTCATGTTGGAACACAGGTCCCAGCTCTGAGAAAGGGATTTCTAATCCCATTCCCTCTTAGGGTAAAGTTGCTGGCATGTCCCTTGAAGAACAGCTAGCCTCAGTTCAATTGCACTGCCTTCCCACCCCTCTGTGGGCTATGGGACAACACCAGGATGAGCTCTCCTGTCAGGGGTGCAGTGTTGGCACTGCAGTGCCATTTTGCCATGTACGTGTGGTGCTGCACAGCTACATCTGAACTTGCAGAGTTCTGTCCCAGGCCATGGTGCAAGAGATGTTTTGACTGAATCCATGTTTAGAATTTTGCCCCTTTTCTTGCTGAGTGCCTATGGAAGTGGTAACTGTGCCCTCCACTCTTTTTGGTCCCTCCAGATCTTGCTGAAGGAGTACAACTTCGACAACAGGCACAAGCCCACTTTCACAGAAGAGGATATTCTTAACATCTTCCCTGTAGTGAAGCATGTAAACCCCAAAGCCTCCGATGCTTTCCACTTCTTCCAGAGCGGGCAAGCAAAAGTTCAGCAAGGTACAGACCCCACGTGTCTCTGCCTCTCAGGATGCTCACTGGTAATGGGAGGAGCAGGGTGTGTGGGCCATGGCCACCAGGACACCCCTTCCCCCCCTGGTTTGGTAGAGAATCCTAGTCTCCAAGACCATCTGGAACACTCGTGCTGTAAAGCCACCAGCAGTGAGCAAGGATGGGTCAGGACAGTGACCTGTGTCTGTGTATCCCACTGCTGGTCTCACTTTATGTCTCTAGCAGTGTCAGGGGTTATTTTATATATATATATGGATATACATTCTTTTCAGGTTTCTTGAAGGAGGGCTGTGAGCTCATCAACGAAGCCTTAAACCTGTTCAACAATGTGTATGGTGCTATGCATGTAGAAATCTGTGCCTGCCTGAGGCTGCTAGCTCGGCTCAACTATATCATGGGAGATTACTCAGAGGTAAGCAGGGGCTCCAAGGGGGTCTCCTCAGTGCTCTCATTCCTTCCCCATGCTTGCTGAAGCTCACAGCGTGGTGTGACTTGCTCTGGGTTCTGTTCTCTCCAGGCCTTAAGCAATCAGCAGAAAGCGGTGCTAATGAGCGAGAGGGTCCTGGGCATCGAACACCCCAACACCATCCAAGAATATGTGAGTATGGGGAGCAGCAGAACCTCAGGGGTCTGGCTGCAGTCTGTGAGCCTTAGTTTGTGTCTGCAGCTGGAAAACAAATGCATTTTCCTCTCTTCTGCAGCTTTCTTTCCAGAATCCTCCATCATCTCTAATGATCC
Source organism: Erpornis zantholeuca (assembly GCA_013400515.1). Classification (NCBI taxonomy): domain Eukaryota; kingdom Metazoa; phylum Chordata; class Aves; order Passeriformes; family Timaliidae; genus Erpornis; species Erpornis zantholeuca. Next base: position 315,026 of record VZTN01016499.1, read on the forward strand.
TGTGAAGTGAAAAGCTGAGTGTGTGTCCTGCACGCTCACTATTTGTCCTGCTTAGCCTAGGTTCCAAGTGTTTTGTCAGCTGCATCTTTATTTAGATATATTAATTCTCCTGGCTTTGGCCCTGAGCTTATGTCAAAAACAAAAAGAGGAAAGAATCCCCCCAAAGCAGAGTCAGAATATGACATACATATATGCAAGTCAGGTTGGAAATATTCCACGAGGGGTGTTAAGACAAACTGAAATAAAACACTCAGCTTCTTCAGTGCTGTGTCTTCTGGGACACCTCAGTGGGGCTGTTAATCAGCCAGAAGACTTGGGCTTTTCCAAGTGGCTGAAGTCCTGCTTTAACCATTAAGGAAGACTTTTTATTCATGTGCAGCAGAGGAAAGGAGTGGAGAGATTGGTTTCCTTTACATTAATGCTGAGTCCCTTCTCTTGTCCTAGATGCACCTGGCTCTGTACTGCTTTGCAAACAGCCAACTCTCGACAGCACTGAACCTGCTGTACCGTGCACGCTACCTCATGCTGTTGGTATTTGGGGAGGATCACCCAGAAATGGCACTCTTAGATGTAAGTAATCTGTTCAAGAGTCTTCAAGTTCCTAATCCCTAAGAAACCTCTTGGCCTTTAAGATGCCCACATGATGGTTGTTGAAAACAAGCATTCAGGCAGTGCTTTTCCTCCCGGGGTTCTTACTGGCTGGTGCCATCAGAGGAAGGAAAAAAGGAGTTTGACTATTGAGCTGGGAGGGTCAGCCTCTGTTCCAGGGTACTGCAGATGGGGTTTGAGCACCTGTAATCCTTAGGAAAACTCCTTTGTTTATTATGTTCTTGTTGCACTGGCATGAACTGGAGAGTTCGTCCCTGTGCCTGGCACTTTGGGCTGAGCCCCCACGGGGGAGGATGGGCCCTGTCACAAGTCACTGCTGCAGGGACATCCCAGGGCTGCAGCCCTCTGGGCAGTGACAGACCCGTGGGTCACAGAGCAGGAACTCTAGTGCCCGTGTGTCTTTCCCAACGCCTGCTTGGCTTCTCTGTGCAGAACAACATTGGCCTGGTGCTCCACGGGGTCATGGAGTATGACCTGTCCCTCCGGTTCCTGGAGAACGCGCTGGCCATCAGCTCCAAGTACCACGGCTCCAAGTCTCTGAAGGTTGCACTGAGGTGAGGCAGGCTGGGGTGCTGGGCTGGGTCCCTGCTGTCAGAGCCAGCACAGTCACCGAGTGCTCACATGGGAGGGTCTGCTCTTGTGAACTGGCGATTCCGCCTGGTCCCAGAGCCAAGATCATGGTGCAGTATCCAAGTTGGTTATTTCAAAAGATGAAGATCCCTTGTTCTTAAGATTAATTGTGGGATCTGCTGTGATGCTGCTTGCTCAGAAACTCTGTCAAGATGACCCTGGTCCCTGTGGATTCTCAGTAGAAAAATGTATGTGGGGAGTAAAGGTTGGAGAGAGTCTTCTGCTGTCCCTCAGTGGCACTGGGATGCTTGGAGAGACCCATCTCCTCCCACAGAGAAACCCTGCCAAACCCAGCCATTTCTTTTTCATTCCAGAAGCACAAGGCTAACAGTCCAAGCCAAGTCAGCTCTCCCAGCTGGCGAGAGCCCAGGGGACTTGGGCCTGGCTCTGCCTGAGGGCTTAGGGCTGCAGCCTTCCTCTCCAGTTAATAAATACAGCCCCGAGGTATTCCCATGGATGTGCCTCTCCCTTTGGTTCACTGCTGTGGCCTCCAGCTTTTCTGGATGCAGGAGGAAAGATGCCCAGTTCTGTTTTTACCTCTGTAGGTCACTTCTCAGCGTTCCAACAAAAATCCAACCCAAATGAGTGTAGTATTTGAATCTTCAGCTGGGTTGGGAAGAAGTAACTCCCAGGGTGCTGCATTCAGTCTCCTTTCACACTCGTGTTAAGACTTTCACCCCAAACACTGATGGCACAGTCACACCCACTGCAGCACAGAAATGTTTCTTCTTCAGAGAAGTGACTCAGCCCTTTTCCTTCCCTCAGCCACCACTTGGTTGCCCGAGTGTACGAGAGCAAAGCAGAATTCCGGTCGGCTCTGCAGCATGAGAAGGAAGGCTACACCATCTACAAGAATCAGGTGATGAGTGGCCACGCTGTGCACTCGTGTGCTCTCACTGCAGGGCCAGAACTGAGCAGTTGCACTGCAAACCAGTGCCCAGCCTGGGCCTTGGAGAGGCCTTCCTACAAACAGCGCTGAGGGGATGCCAGGAAGTCCTTGTAGGGCCGGGGCAAAATTGCTGCCCTGTGCAGTAACTGCCCAATGCTATGCCAGGAGGCTTTGCTCAGCTTCCTGCAGGTGTGTCCGTGATCTACCCATGGCTGGACAAGCACTTCTGTCACGGCACGACCCCATGTTCCGGTGGGGCTTGGAAAAAACTGGTCTCTTCTTCCCATGTTTTGCACCACTAGTCTTTAAATACCAGCTCCAAACTGGTTTGGGAGTGAGCTCGCAGCCCAGCTGCTGCTCAGCGAAACTCCTGCCCCAGCCCGGGGCTGTCTGAGCACGTCTGCGGCTGCACGCGGTGACTCAGTGCCGCTGAGGTGGCTGAAGGCACGGCCCAGTGCAGGGAATGCTGGAATGCTGCTCCTGGAAGCACAGCCCAGTGTGGGAAGTGCTGGCATACTGGTCCAGGTGGCAGGGCATGCTGGAATGCTGCTCCTGGAAGAAGAGCCCAGTGCAGGGAATGCTGCTCACCCAGCAAATGCGCTCCCACTTGATGAAAATGTGAAATGTTGTAATAAGGCTCCCAGAGGAGCTGTTTTATTGGTTTTTGAATGCCAAGGCAAAATCCATTTTGCTGAGTTCCTGTAGGGTTGCTGAGCTGGCAGCACCCAGGTGTGTGCCCTGGGTTGGGTCCTGTTCTTGCTTGTGGTGTTGAACCCTTTTTTTCCCCATTTCCCATCAGCTCGGTGAACACCACGAAAAGACCAAAGAGAGCTCAGAGTACTTGAAATACCTGACACAGCAAGCGGTGGCTCTGCAGCGCACAATGAACGAGATCTACAAGAATGGCTCCAATGCCAACATCATGCCACTGAAGGTAACCCGGAGCGCTGGGGAGCTGTGCCAGCAGCCACTTGTGTCCAGCTGCTCCTGAGGGACACGGAGTGTCTGGAGGGGGTCGCGGTTGTGCCAGGTCAGACCCTTCCGGGCAGAGGTGCCAGGGCAGAGGTGCCTGCCAGGGCAGTGGCTCAGACACAGTGTGGTGTCATCGGTGTGGATGGAGCACAGCGTTGCAGGGTGCCTGGGGAAGCAGCGGGGTACGGGGACAGCTCCTGGGGTGAGAGCCTGGCACACCTCCACATAACCCTGCCCTGCTGCTGGCTCGCTGCCGGGGGCAGGTTGCTTAACCCTGAAGTCCTTCAGTTTCCTCATCCTCAAAAATGCTGTCATCTTGTACCAGGTGCTTTGTTCTCCGTCCAGGGATGTTGTGGTTGGGGAGGCTGGGTGGGGAGCACAGAGGGCCTGTCTTACCTTACATGGAGCAGGAATGACTGGCGTTCCTGAGCCAAACCCAACTGCTGCTGCCTGCCTCCACACCTGGCAGAGCACCTGAGCTGAGCGATGGGCGCTCTCCCTGCCAGGCTGTACCCCAGCAGATTGGGAAAGAGGGTTCCAGCTGCAGGGAGGGCAGAGTGGGACAGTGCTCTGTGCATGGGGTGGTGTTCTCCCTGTGGAGAACTGGCAACAGACCTGAGGGGTTCATGGCAATGAAGGGAACACAAGGACCTTGAATTGAGCAAATAAAAAGTCCAGGGAATTGGGGCCAGTGAAGAGGCTCAAACTCATAAAAACAGCACTAAAGGATTTAGCCTTTTTGCAATACTTGAAGGGAGGGTAGAAGACACATTTTGAAACTGGCACTGCGATGTATTTAACTGAAGTCCTGCAGGATTCAGCAGGAGGTTCTCAGGGACTGGTGGGGAGCTCTAGCTGGTGCTTTCCAGCTTATGGATATACAGAGGTAGATGATGTAAATTATGCCATTTTCTCAACCATTGGTAAATGGACATGCTTAGCACTTCAGAGTTCTTTCTAGGTTCTGACTCCTAAAATTTCTTTTCCCTTGTGATGTAGTTCACAGCTCCCAGTATGGCCAGTGTCCTGGAGCAGCTGAACATTATCAATGGAATTCTCTTCATTCCACTAAGGTACAGTGATTTTTCTGGTTATGCCTTTAGAAGTGAAGTCTGTATTGTTTTAGTTTGCAAGAGAGCAGAAACAAGCTCCCCAGAATTTGTTGTTTTAGCAAAGATCCCAATGCAGACCCTGATTAGCATCGTCAGGCCCCAGCAGGACTCTTAAGATTCTTTTTTTTCTACTTATTATGAATTGTCCTTTAAACTTGTAGTTGAAAATTTCATTGGGATGATGGTGGAAATAAGATGACCTGAGCCGAGACTGTGTTGTTCTAAGGCTGTAAATAATCATTGGTGGTAAAAAACACAGCAGCAGCAGCTGGAGGCTGCCTGGCCATCATCGAGATGAACCCCCTGCTCTGCCCCAGCCCCACTGAGGGAGCAGATCCTGGTGCCTCTTTTCAAACCCAGCCAGCAAACTGGGTCCTGGTCATGCTCAGGCATGGCTGAGCTGTGGAGGAGGGAGGAGCAAGGAGTGTTCCCGCCATTGAACACAACCTTGTCCTGGTGCTTCACCAGTCCCACAGCCAGTCTAATGTCTGCTCCCCTTCCTGCTTTCCCCTTCAGCCAAAAAGACTTGGAGAACCTTAAAGCCGAGGTGCAGCGACGCCAGCAGCTCCAGGAAAGCATGAAAAGTGGGGAACAGCTGGAAGCAGAGGACAAAGCTGTGGAGAAAGAGGCTGAGCCGAGCATGCCTTCCGCTGCCATCCCCTTAACACAGAGCTCTGCTTAACGTGTACCTCGCTTTAAAAAAAAAAAAAAAAAAAGTTTAAACCACCCTTTTCTGAATCTGGCCCAGGGCCTTGGCCGCCCTTGGAGCAGCTCCTCCTTTTTGACAATGTTATTGCACTGGTACAATTAATACACAATGCAAAGAACTAATCTGAGCAATGTAATCTGTCTGCCCGAGCTTGTGTCTGCCACGCGAGGGGAAGTGGCCGGAGGCAGCACAGACCCGTCCTGGCGCGCGGGGCCCTCCTGCCGTGTGTGTGTCCGTGTCGTGTGTGTGCCCAGCAGTTATTTCTACTTTGTACATATGAATTCCAAATGAACTGTCTGGAGGAATGTAACATTTCTCAGGTCATTTTTATGTTGACTAAGGACACTGCTTTGCTAAACCAGTACAGAACCAGCCCCATCACTGCTCCGCGTTCTTGTAAAACGTGGATTCCGAGCCAAAAGATTGATTTCCCCCCAGTCACTATTCAAGATTGTGCTAAGAACAGCCATATTTGTGTTGCTCAGATGACTGAAGCCTGTGACATATGGAAGTGGGGGATGTACAGCATTTTCTACATCAGGATATAGCCATGGGATTCCTTTAACCATTTTTTTCTATGTTTGGTTGGCAGTTTGGCAATTCAGTGGGGTTTTGTAACATTCACATTCTAATTTTCAAGGTAAAGATATAGATAGATATATATATATAGATATATATATATAGAGATATATATATATATATATGATAATCACTGTTCCACCTCTGCTCTGCTTGCAGCTGAGTAACTTGGGATACTGTATCCAAAGAGTGAGGGCTTGATCTTAAAAAAAGCGCACAAACTTCCATTGCAGTGGAAACCCCAGTGCCTCGGAGTGTGGAATGCAGCAAATGAGGGCTGAGCTAATGGCAGTGAGGAAGGAATCACAGCCCTATTTAAGGGGGGGAAGAGGGGAGGAAAATTCAGAAATCGAGACCTGGTGTCATTTGCAACAGCAGCTGTGACAGAGGTGAGGGCCCTGAACCTGAAGGAATCATAACCAGAAAGTACCAGGTTTTGGGGACGGGGTTTCAATAAAAACTGAAGTTCCCCCAGCACTGAAACCTCTGGCAAATACCTTCTTCTTTGGCGTTTTTGCACACTGGTTTTGGGACTGGTGCTGGGAGCTGCCATTGCTGGCAATGGACGGTACTGAAGGGCAAGTGCCACTAAAGAAACGCTCCTGTCCCCTCCCCTCCCACACACGTCCCGTGGGGTTGTCACTGTCCTCAAGCAGGTAAGATGTGGCTGCTGCAGGCCCTGGGACGCCGACAGAGTTGAATGTCCTGTTTTCCAAGCAGATCAAGCTGTAGAAGAACGGTGGGCTGGCTGCAGCCCCGCGCTGCCGGCGCCCAGCCTCTCCCTCCCTCGCGTTGTTTGTCATGGATCGTGCCCCGTGCTAATCCGCGCTGCTTCTTTTACTGACCCTTGGAGCCAAGTGCTGTCCCTGTGCTCTGTACCCTCGGTTTCCTGTCCGACCTTACAGGTATTTGTAACTCGGGGCTGGGCGGGGGGGAAGGAGGGAGCAGCCTCTGAGGTGTTAGAGGCAACAAAGCAGAGTCTTCACTGCAAATGAACTTGCTCCTATTAGAAAAATTCTGAATTTCCTGGAAAGCAATCAATAAATGACTACAGTGCATCTTTCCTACAAGATTTTTCTTTTACTAGTGTCTTACAGTCCATTAAAAGCTTTTTAAACTCTTGCGGGTACTTTTTTTGTTTCTTTACAGTTTGGTAAAGTGTTGGTAGCAGCACTGGAACCAGCACTCCTTTCCTTTGAGTAGGAGCAGGGGGGTAGAACAGGCCCAGGTGTCCAGGAGGCTTTAAAACCCATAAAGCAGTACCAGAGTCACAACCCCAGCGCAGAGGGGGCAGGACCCCAATACCAGAACAGATGTTGCCAGAACCACCCCGTGCCTCGGCTTTCCCCTGTGCTGCCTCGCAGCCCAGAGCGATTACTCCGAGGCCGAGCAGCTCTAACACCGAGCGAGGAGCAGCGAGAGGCAGCTCCCGTCACGGCTGCCTAAAGAGAGGGTCAAGGTAAGGGAAAAATCCAACCACACCCAACCCAACCAGGGGAGGCCTGTGCCAGGACAAGGCTCTCCTGCCCACATGTGAGTCCAGCTTAGCCCACCAAGGCACTTCCTGCAGCACCTCATTGCACCGCATCAGCCAACACAGCCTCTCACTACTCCAGCTGCCATGAACCACCTCAAAACCACTTCCTGCAGCCTCAGGGGAGCACAAGTTATATTAAGACCAGAGCGAGGGCAAAGCAGGTGGGAGCAAAATCTGAGGGTGAATAGCTTTTTTCAAAATAGTTTTAATTCTTGCATCCAAGGAAACAAAACCACATCTAGTTTTATATGCATTTAATAGTTTACCAATTGGTACAATAAGATTTTTTTAATATGCAGAAAACATGAATAAATTTTGTTTTACACAGTCTGAGAGCAACAAATCTTACTGTAAAACACAGAGCAGTATTATATACATTCCTTTACCGATTTTGTTTTAATTGTGTCAATAGCTTCAGTTAACTCCTACAGCCTGGGAACTGTTCTCTCCAATTGCAACCTCTAACAAACATCTGACATTTGCCTTCACGTCGATGTCGGGATCGACTCTAAAGCGTGAGGATTTTGCTAACTTCTCTTCAGAATGAACTCGGGGAAGCCTGAGGGACAGGCAAGACAGGAAAGCAGCTACTTACATGACACAGTGGAAAGATAAAAAGGCCAGTTAACGCCAGTTGTGACTTGCAAATCCAACGCGACCCCCCCGCTCCCCCCCGTCCATCCCACCCCTCTATGCACGTGCTCTTGCTACAGGACTCTCGGTATTGATTTAATACACGGACGTTATATACAGCTGGACACAACAGCTCACTCCAAGGGCGCTTGTCCTTCACTCAACTCAGCATTTGCAATATTCAAATCATTAAAGGATTACCAAGCCACCACTGTCTACAAAAACAAAGTATTTTTTCCTTTTAAACAGCTCTCAGGGGAGTCAGGAGCTGTCTAAGAGTGATTTCTCAGGCAGTTCACATGGACAGGAAGAGGCAGAGGAGAGGCAGGGACCCCATGCCCACAGTCCCCACTCACTACCAACCAGGGGTTGTTTTCCTTTCCTCAGTGCCCCGGGCGCACATTGGTCACACCACACACAAAAGCAGGACGGGTTTGTTTCACCTTCTAAAGTGCAAGATGGTTTAAAACATCAACTTCCAGCTTCTATCTAAACCACAACTAATGTTGCACTTTCTGGCCCGTGTGGCGTGGCCCAGGCTAGGCTAAGCCCAGGGATCTGCAGTGGCTCTGGCCAGAGGTGGGTCCCGGCAAGTGCTGCCAGTTTCAGTCAGGAAGTGTCAAAGCAGCAGTGAACCTCTCGACCCCTCCAATACGTTTAGCTCATAATTGACCCAGTACCCTCATTCTTGCAGTTCTGATCACAGCAAAGGCACAGCATGAGCTGACAGAAGCAGTGGGGACAGTTCCACAGGACGTCCCAGCGTGTCCCCCTCACTCCCACGCCTGTGGCGTGGCTCCTTTCCAACCAGGGCTTCAGCTTTGGTCCGGTGGGGACCATCCCTGAGATCATTCCCTGCTGCCCCACAAGGCTCACTCTGCGCAGCAGCAGTGGCACTGCTGCCAGCACTGGGGCCAGGTGTCCTGGTAAATGCTTCTTCGCTACAGGGAAAAAATGCAGTAGACAACTTCCACATCACAGGTACCTTTAATTTCTCATTCAGGTTTGAGTTATGTACATGAGGGTGGTTTACTTTAGACTTAAATAAAGTTTCTAGGTCCTACCAGGAATTAAACAGATGTTATTACTTTACAGTTGCAGATGCATGGAGGGATTTAAGATGCACTACTTGTGTATCTGGAATTCTCCAATAGGACAAAAAGCAGCAAATTTTTCCAGTCCAAGCAGCTAACGAACAAAACAGATTTTATTCGTGCACGCTTAACTGCAGCAACACACACCGAGAATGACAGAAACCACTGGATTCAAGAGATTAGCCTGGATCTTAAACTGGCTCTGAAAGCCCCCACATCAGAACCCCACTTTCTCCACCGCTTCCCAGAGGATCCCACACCCCGATCCAGCTCCTCCCACACCACAGAGGGTCCTTCTGGGTGACTGTGGAAGCTTCCCCCTCACCAGTGCAGTGTGGTCGCCCTCCAGCCCTATGGTCAGGGACTCTCAGCTTAAAAAAGGGATATTTTAAAAGCCATGGATTAAACCAATGGAATAAAATAAAGCACAAATTCACCTGTTAAAACATCAGCCTGGTACTTCATTGTATTGTCAATTTTAAAGTCGATTTTTAAAAAGACCTGGTTAGTTTGATAAGTATTGTAATTCTTGGTTATCTACAATGGAATCTGTCACAAAAATGCTGATTAAAATACTAATTTATAATATTTTCATTCATTTCAGATCAAAATATGTAACTTTAGGGATATGCAAATTAAAAATTGTGTACACCAAACAACATAAATACTAATAACTGAGCTGGGCTGGTTTTACTGATAGGATTTGGGTTTGGTTTTAATGTTTAGCATCATCCCCACAGATGGGTGTGGGTTTTGTTCATGGCATTTTTCTTTTAGAAGCCCGTGTGGATCTGACCTGCCATTGTCAGCTGATTCTCAAGATACTTAGTGCTTCCTTTAAAGCATTTCAGTGCTGCAGCCCAAGGTTTTTCTCCACTTGCAAACCCCAGGACGTTTTTATTGGAGCCACATTGCCAAGGTGAGGATCACCTCATTGTCAAAGGGTTTCCAAGGAGGCACTAAGGAAACCAAGAAACTTTTGTATACCCCAATTTCCTGCCAGTGAATGAGGGAAGTGTCCTTTGATCCTGCTGTGTAATAGGAATTGCACATCTCTAACAAACATGGAAAGCAAACAGCAAGTTGGACCATGGCAGTCATTTGGGAGAGGAAGCTCTACTGGAAACTGGATCACTAAACTCTAGTGGGATGGACAACTCCTCCTGGAAGTTTGTCTAGCATAAAAAAACCCAAACAAAAAAACCATTTAAACTTAGTTTAACAGCACAGCTTAACCATTGAATGACCAAATAAAAAATAAATACATTTATCACATCAGCTGCGACTAAGATTTGTTGTCTTATTTCAGGTTTACAGTCAGTTCTATAAATATACCAACCCTTGCGTGATAGGAGGCCAAAACAAGTGTTTTCTGTTGATTTGGCAAATGTTTCATGACAAATATTCCAGAGTTTAATTAATTTCCATTAATTACATATAAGGTTCAGAAGATTCTGAATTGCAGCCTTATTATCTAGTATTCTTAGAGAAGATTTATTAAGCACACTTAAGTGATGTTACATAGATACACATTTCTGAAAGAGCCCTACAAAACTTTTCCCAAATGAGGTCACCAATTCAGGCACCAACAGACAGCAGAAAGAAAAACAGGTATAATTATCCGACATAACGACACTGTCAACTATTCAGTTAAGTGCCCTATTCCAATCATCCCACTTCTGCCTTCTCAGGTCTGATGTGACCAATGCCGGCCCATGTTCTTAAACCTATGGTACTTCTAGACAACGTATGTAAATTTACAGTATACAATTTGGATTCACCATGCATGAATACTTTGTGTGTAACATTTAATAAGCTCAATCTACATCCAGAATAATTTACATGAAAGGACAATATTTATTTAAACAGAGCTCAATGGGTAACCATGGTATCTGAGTGCATCCAGAGGAAAAGGGGTCACTGTGAACTCCATCAGCGGCACTCCCACACTTTTACTGTTTGATCTACACTCCCAGTCACCACGTACGGGGCTGTCTTGTGGAAATCTGCCAGGAGACAAAAGCTCACGTTACCAACAAACCCAGAACTTCAGCATTTCCTGCTCTCACTAAATGGCACTGTTCTTTCAAAACAATTCTACCAGCTCAAAAGCTAAATTCCAAAGCTCCTGGCTGTAGCCAAATTCTCTCATGCTGTAATTTTGTGAAGTGTGAAAATCTACTTTCGAATCAGCTATAAAGGAGCCATTATGGGAAAGAAATCAAGAAAACTTACAAAGCATCTCACACTGATAAAACCCTTCAATCCTGCCAGGAGTTCTGTATTTAATAAGAGGTGCTCGAGAATGAGGAAACTTGACTTTTTGCTATAGATAGCACAGTCTGTGAATCTGTATTTAAAAATGAACAGTGTCCTGTTCTTCAGGAGATCTCCAAATATTTTGCATGTACAAATGAGTTTGGGACTGGCTCAGAGACAGAATGGGGAAGTTTAACCAAGAGGAATCAGTCTCACTGTAGGAAGAGGGGTCAGCAAAGCCAGCTGTAACTGAGGCAGCCCAGTGCTCTGGGTCTGATGTTCTTCAACTCGCACTGTTCCTCCTCAGCCACTTCAGGGGGAAGCTAAAGCCCACATTTAATTAGAACTGTGGGTTTGGTCAGGGAACCCCAGGAGCCAGCTCCAGGCTCCTTGCTCCAAACACAGATTTGCTGAAGGAGCAATAGACTGCCAGAGGAACATAGAGGAATAAAGACAATGGAGGAGACTCCAGAGCAAAGCCAACCTTGCTGAACAGGGAGTGATTGGTTTGTTCTGGCTTTGCCAGAGCAGGGGTGAACTAATGTCTACCAAGATCCAGTGACACCAACCAGGAATGCCCAGGAATTCAAAGTAACTCTCTTCTGACTGTTGTGCACGCCCTTCTTGTTCTCCTTTTGCTAGGAGAGCACGGACACTAGAGCACTTCCCAGATGCCTGCACGCTCTGTTGACAGGTTCCAGAACTCCCTGTCAGCTAACATCCCTATCCATGGGCAACACTGGCAGCAGAAGTGGAAAAATCCATCACACTCCAACTCTACAACTCACGTGAGTGGGGGGTTTGACTAGAAACTGGAGTTAACTTCTAGTTCATTTCTTCTACACAGAGAGCACAAGGTGCCACTAGAGCCCGAAGGTGAATGCCAGCCTGGTGCTGAGCTGCAGCCGCTGAGGAAGCAGCAGCTCTGGCACGGGGAGCAATACGTACCCAAAGAGGTAACAAAGTGTTCGTGCGCGTTGAGGGTTTTCATGCATCGCTTGTTCTTGAAGTCCCAGACACGGAGAGTCTTGTCATCAGCACAGCTCAAAATAAACTTTCCCCCAGAATGGAACAGGACACCACGTACCCAGTTATCATGGCCCACCTTGTGCACAAGGAGAGATCAGTGAGCAGGTGCAGGCTGTGAGCTGAGCATCCCACACCTCACACTACGGCACACTGAGGGACCCCTGCCTGGCCCCGCAAGGACAGCCCTGAGCTCCTGAAACCAGTCACAACTCACAGCTTATCTCCAGTTTCTATTATTACACCTCTATCAGTTCTCCCGGCAATGCAAGTTCCTGTCCTTGAAGGCAAACAAACAGCAGTCCTCATGTGATCTGCACTAATTCTGCTCTCCACTCCCAGCACCACCACCCAGTCCAGCCAGAATCTGAGCTAAGAACAGCAGGCTATGGCCCACGGGAAGTCCCATGCGTGGGAACAACATGACATTTCACAGAAGACAAAATTCAGATCATTACCAGCATTTCTGTAAACCAACCAAGCTATCCATCACAGAACCTACACCACAGTACCGCGTTCACCCTGTGGTTGTAGAGATTCTCAGCAATTCTTAGCAACAACAAGATCTGAACTATAGAAGCCATTAAAACACTATTTCCAGCATTTGCATTATTACAACTCTGGCTTCTCTTGAAAACATGACATGCAAGATAATACATTCCATTAAAACTGGTTGTACATATGCAGCTATGTCACAAAAACACCAGTGGACTTACAAGTGTCATAAGGCACATGCCAGTGCTAATGTCCCACATCTTAATGGTCTTGTCTCTGGATCCAGACAGCAGAAAAGGCCCAGGCTTGCCACTCTTCTTAGTCTATAAAAAGTTATGGTTTAAGTTATGGTATACATAGGATGGAAGCGAGTAGAGGAATGAAGCAGATCCCTTCCCAGTGATATTGCTTAGTACCAAGATCAGATCATACGACAGCTTACAGTGGGTAAACCCACACTGACAAAGCCAGGTCACAGGCACTGGTACTAATGCTAAAGAGAATCTGTTAAAAGAAATGGTTGTTTGTTCTGCTGGATCCACAAGCCAAGTAACACTCTGAATAAACACCTGCCTACTGCAACACATCCTCTCTTAACAGTAGACACAGCTCAAGTGCCACATCTCAGGACAAACAAGGATGCAGCTCACACATACCTTTGTGTTCACATTCTTCATAAAATGCAGTGAAGTAGGGTTAGGAATTTCTGGAGACTTCCTACTCTGAAGTGATTTCTGTGTGTGTCCATGCACTCCCACCTGCCCCAGGTGTGCGGGGAAGGTGCTCCCGTGCGGGCTGTGCCCGATCCCACCAGCAGGGGGCAGGGGAGGCACCACCGCAGAGCCCGTGCGGCCACAGGAAGGGACACGGAATTTCGTTTTAGTTACTTATAGTCTTTCAATTATAAGGATCTTTTAAGGATTCAAGTAAAATTTGACTGAAATAATGTGTAAAAGCCATCACCAGACAGATCTCTGTGTTCAGTGTGGCTACTTTTCCCCTGGGGTGTCCATGCACTTTGGAGGCAGAGAGCAAAATGGCAATGCCGGGTGGTGGGTTTGACTAGAAACTGGAGTTAATTTCTAGTTCCTTTCTTCTACACTTTAACATTCTTAGAACGAAATTTCTCCTGGCTTTAGCAAGCCTTTCTTCAGGCTCACTAGAAGAGCTATCTGTGATCACACAAACTTGGATTCATTTTAGTTAAAGAATGCTTTCTCCCATCAGTAGCTGTACAGTAAAACACAGCAGTCGACACCTGACTCTAGCAGAGTTAACACTGCACCCAAGGCAGATTCATTCTGCATTTCCGACTGGCTCCTTCTCCCCTCTACCTTCCAATTGCTAAGCATCCTTATAATCTTCACATTCTGCCAGAGAAACTGGCATTTACACATTTCTTTGCTGCAATACAAGACAGTGGTCCCACTCTCACCCCTCCCTGGACAGGCCGTCTCTCTGCAGTTCACTTTTAGGCCCTATTGATAAACACAAAAACTGGATCCTGCAAAGCCAAGATGGAACTTAAGTGCACACCAAGACAAAAGTACTCATACACCTGCTGTACCTGCCAGGCCCTCGGAGCCCAAAGCTCCATCGCTGTCAGTGCTACAGAGCACGGACAAAGATCTCCCCGAGCGTGCTTGTGTAACAGCCTAGGAACGTTACCTCTGATCCTGTAGCTTCTGATATGGTGGAGTAGGAGCTCTCGGGAGCCCAGGAAATGCACTCTACCACATGCTCGTGCTCTCGGAGCTCAGCTTTGCATTCCTTTGTCGCTACCACCCACACGCGCACCGTCTGGTCGTTGGAACAGCTGGCAATCAAGGTGCCGTCCTGGTTGGGCCGCACCATGCGCACCCATTCTCTGTGCCCCGTGAAGGTCTTCACGCAGTAACTGCAAAAAAACACAGCACAGCTCAACCACCATGGCGATAACCCACTGTGCCTTGGAAACTTGAGGACACTTAACCTACTCTTAGTAGTTAAGATAAAATATTTTAGCGCACACGTGTTCATCCTGGCAGGTGATGGACCACACCATAAACAGCTTGTGGAAAGGATGCTGTTCTGAAAAAGCAGTGATGGCTAAGAGCTAGCAAAAACTTGTTAAGGCAAAAAGCAGAAAACTTGGGGGAAAATGAAGCTGACATGACTACTTGCATTAAATAGGTATTCTAAGAACAAGTAGAGATTTACAGGTCACTTAGGTATTAGAGAGACAACTGATAAATGAAACAAGCAAGAAGACAAAAAAAAAATAATCAGGAGACACCTTGATCTGTGACAAGAAAGACAACAGATACTCCCTTTAAACTCCCTTTAACCAGTGAATTTATTTTCTTAATTAGTCATGAGCTACAGATCTACCCTCATAGCTTCCAGAAAGACAAAACCAGTTAGTTTTAATTAGTCAGTATTAACATCTAAACCCCTCTGCCTAATGATTAAGGCAGAATCCTTCAGTGAATTACTCTAAAGGGCACAACATCATTTCTCAATTCAAATACTGCCTGCTGACATTCAGACTCCTGTGTCCCATTTCCACACACAGTGGTTTCTGCTCCCTTTTGTTCTGGCGCTGTTTGCTCACAAGTGCACTTACCCTGTCTGGACTTCCCACATTTTGATAGTTTTATCCCTTGAGGCAGAAACTATATGATCTCCGTTGGGCATGATGGCTACCGAAGAAACGTTATGATCATGACCTAAAAACAAAATAAAACCTTTATTAAGTGGCATTGGCAGAGTTTTCAGAGCACACAGGACTTGCTGTTTTTTTAATCTTTGTCAAGTAGCTACAGCAGCAGTGCATGTTTTATGGGATAATCTTTACATATAAACTTGAGGTTTCAAGAAATAATCATCCATATTTTTAGAATCCACACAGTCCAGACACTGAGCATCTTGAAAGGTGTTTCTGTTTACTTGTGTATATCTACGGGTAGGTGTTTATTTTTTCAAGTCTCAAACATTCTCTATTCCTACTTGCCACCTCTACAAGATGATCCTAAAAGCAAGAAAAGATCTTCTACATAATATGACTATAAAAAATATTTGTTGTCAAAATTAGAATCTTATAGCTGTGGCTGTTGCACTTTCTCTTTTTTCCTATGGCTTTCAAACCCAGTGCAAAGGGAACGTTCCCATTCCTGTGATCAAACCCCACATGGAGCAGCCACAGCTCCTCTGGCACTGACTGCTTCCTTCCTGCAGCCCTGCATCAGGAACACAGAGGGCTGAAGGAAGGAATCTTTCACTGATTTGAAGGTAGTTTTATTGTCTTGCAAGCATTTAATACTTATAGCTAAATTCCCTCTGTCATTTTATTTCAGTATCATTATGGGATGCTTCCCACACCATCATGCATAGTAGATTTCAGATGCTATTTCATTCCATAAACACTGCATGTATCCCCTATTTACAAAGCACTCAAAGCATCAAATTATCCCCCCATCCCTTTTTCTTTTGGAAAATACTCTGGTCTATAACTCCTTTCCACATCAGCAGTTTTCCTGGATTTAAAAAAAAAAACTAAAAAAAACCCTCTTAATTTTACAGACTGCTAAATCAATCCCTTTATACCTTACCATGCATAGTTCTGATGCACTCAAAGCCCTGGAAATCCCATAGCTTAATGGTCATATCAGCAGAACAGGAGGCCAAGAGTTTGCCAGTGTGGTCAAAGGAAATATCTTGCACAGAGTCTGTGTGCCCCTTCAGGGTTCGCTCAAAGTCTCCTGTCTCATAGTCCCACACCTGACAAGTGAACAGACAACCTGTTAGCAGCAGCCCATTACTCTTTGTATTCTCCAGCCTCACATTTGCACTCTGCAGGGCCAGTCTGGCACCTTGTTCAATAATGAATCTAGCAAGAGACAGACAGCCCTAAAAAACTTAACACTAGAAAAAAAAATTATTTTTATGTGATTTTGTTACTTATAAATTAACTGAATTAATGCATTTTGAAAACTGCTTTTCAGCTAACTTTAAGCATTAGAAACCCAGCAGGATAACACGTTTCATTGTATCTGGAACTCTTAATACCCAATGCCCTTAAAGAAGGAAGATCACTTGAGGAAACACTTGACAGAACAAATACACTTCATACAGACCGTTTTTCTCCATCCATTTCTGTGCCAGCTGCCTAACTTCAGCAATGCAGCCCACTTCCAATAATGGGGAAAGGATCATCTTTAACATCCCCCTCACCTTTCCCAAGCTTTACTGTGGCTCCAGAATTTACCTGCTTGCTTCAGAACCAACCAGCAAATATTCTGCATACCACAGAGCAATACTCAGAATGCTTCGAGTAAAGGCTGATAATCCAAACCTCTCTGAAGAGTTTGATACACACATTCAGACATTCACAGATTACAGAATTGCAGAAGTTAAGCAAACATTTGCTGTTAACAACTGCAGGACAGCTTCGAGTCCTGTTTTCACATCCTAATTAAATCAGTCTCCTATCATCTAACCATGAAGTTTTTAAAACCGAACAGGCTCCTACAGATTTTATTGCCTCTCTCAAGCACAAAATTAGACAATTTAAAATTATATTCTAAACAAAAAACAAAGCACCAAGAAACACCCAACAAAGAATCCACTATCCCAATAGATTGCAATCATTGGGAAGGCAACAGGCAAATGGAGCTACACAGCTAAACTTCAAGGATAAGGAAATTCATCCATAGTATCCATAAGAGAGAGAAAACAAAGCTGACTGGGGCCCTCCATAACATCCAGCACAATTGGGGCTATTGCTGTTCCAGCTGACCCTGTCTGTCTGCTGCACAAACAGAAACAGGTTAAAGGTCTCTAAATTCATTATTTTTAAATCCACCCAAGGATAATAAAATACTCCAAGACATTAACTGGACTAGCATAAAACTAAAACCTGTAGATTACACAAGGCATCACGCTGGAAAGATCTGTCCCTCAAGAAGCTGAAGCAGAACCAGGAAGAACAAACCTTCCACCAGTCCAACATGTCCATGAAGCACTGATGTCACCTATTGCACAGCCAATTGTCTGGAGCACACACGTACCTTTATTGTGGCATCCTCTGAAGCAGAGACCATAACACTGAAAACTGGATGGAAAATGACTCGAGTGACAGGACTCCTGTGCCCACTCAATGCATACTTCTCTGGAGGACGAGGAATCCACTCCTTAGGGTCTCGTTTCTGACCAAGAGGTCCACCTGATGTAAATTCTTCCTTAGCTTCATTCAGCTTCGATTCTAATTCCATTACCTAAGTGTATGAATTTTAAAGAGACCTTTCATTTCTGGTTTTATACAAGATTCACTTTCTTGCATTAGTAACCTAAATAACAACTGACTCCTTTACTCACAGTAAAACAAAGATTTCATGGACCAAAACTGATTACCAACATGCAATAGCACTGGTTTTTAAAATCAAACCTAAATGAATAATTTATAGTTTATTCTTTAATAAATTATAGTTAATTCTTAATATAGTTAATCATTAATCATTTATTATTTTCAAATTCCCAAATATTTTCACAGGAAAAAAAAGTTCTACAAAATCCCCTTCACTCACACACTGTACAAATACATCTGAATTACTGTAGTGCCAAACTACCAAAGAAGGTTGTGCTAACAAAAAGGAATGCTGCTGCTGCAGGAATTCTGTGTCCTGCTGGAGCTAGCACACACATTAACCAACAACAGAAACACTGGAGGGCTAATAAACCCTTGCTGTATTAACCTGCACAAGGAATAGGACTCCATTGTTAACACACTGATTTTAGGGGTTTTCTTGCTTTTTATACACTCTTGAGCCAGTGAAGCATGACTAAGAAGAGTTTTGTAGTCTCCACTTGCAGCACAATCCACCACTGCAATGCACTGGAGCTAATGGCTACTTCCCTCTAGGGCCATGGCCAAAGACAACAGGCAGCACTGATTTTCCCTCCGTTCTAACCCAGCCTGACCCTCTGCTCACAGCAATTCCATCTCCCCACTCACCAACTGCCTCAAGGCACCTTCTGCCTCTCTGGCTTCAGCACTGCCCATGCATGTTCAGTGCTGAATGCTTTCTGTGCTTTTTATACGTGTACATCCAGCAGATCTCTACTTACCTTCTTTTGTAATCTTATAACAGATGTCCATTTCTTTTCCAGAAGTCCAGCATACTTCTTATCTAACTCTTCGTTCTGAGGAGGAGCATTTAAAGAAAGAGGAAGAAATGCAACACAGAAAAGCAAACATCAGAGACACGGAAGCATAACTAAATGCTGCACTTTCTTTCCAGTACAAAATTACAGTCTCATGCTACAATAATCCTAAATTAGATGCAGATAACACAGACATCAGAAAATAGCCATGCCATAGCTTACTCCATGAAGATAAAAGCTCTGAGGACTGGCTACCTTGGTCAGAGACAGATGTTAATCTACTACTATTGGGGCACTTGTAAAAGCTGGAGTTATCTGCATGAATAGTCCATACAAAAATTAAATCTCTTTGTAGAGATACATATCAATCCTTGCAATTTACTCAAATAATTTCAGCCTTTACCTTTTCTTTTTTATTTTTGCATAGCCCACTCCAATTCAGATTTTCTTGCACAAAAGTGAAACTTTTAGCAACTGCATTTTCTCTTTCCCTCAGGACCATCTAACCTACTTAGATTGCTTTCCTAAGCTTTGGGAAGACTAAATTAGGTCGATAGATAAGGCAGATAGGGGAATGATACTAGGATGTTCAATTATAAGTACGGTATTTCAATTTGTCACTTCTACTTATTTATTCAATACTAGTAGCAAATTGGAGAAATTAAGTCAAACTTCAACCAAGCATTTTGGAAAAAGAACAATGCAAGATATGTAATAAAGATAAGGCAAGGATTTATCCAGCACTCTATTACTCAATCCAGCTGTAGCCATATGAAATGCACAACTCCTATGCTAATAGGCAAAGTTAAAAATTATACCAAATCATCTGTGACAAAGGCAAATCAACAGAATGAAGTTGAAAGAAATTACTGGTCTGAGTCATGGGCATCTGAACAGCCTAAGCAAACAGAGCTGCTTACCAGAGCTGGTCACACAATCACAGATTGGTTTGGGTTGGAAGGGGCCTTGAATCTCATTTTGTTCCACACCCCTGCCACAGAGCAGGGACATCTTCCATCAGACCAGGCTGCTCTAAGCTCCATCCAACCTGGCCTTACTGGATGATGAACTTCTATGAACTGTTCCAGCCTGCCCTCCTACTGCATGGTTACCCAAGAGGTATGCAACAGACTCAGGCAATGACTTAACTCCTGACCCAACTCAAATCTCAAAAGAATCTTCTGTTTGATAAAGCAGAGGACAGAAGTAATCCAGTTTTGTCTTCCTGTTTCCTAAGGATTCCCGGTGAAGTCAGTCTCTGAAGTTGCACGGTCTCAGACCATTTTAAATTTGGTTATAAAACCATTTGCTCAGAAATGGCCAACTCACTCAATGATTATTTTTCCCTTTTCTGGCAGGGCAGTAAGCTGTGTGAGTTCACCTCCAGTTCTGAAACTGTCTGAGCTAACAGGTAGGTAATAGGCACACAGGTTCAGAACAGATGCAAATGCCATAAAACTGACAGACTTCTAAATTAAAATATAGATGAAGAATTTTGTTTGAACTCACCACATCTAATTCAGCTTCCTTTTTAAAAACTGAATATGCCTCCTCGTAGCCATTGGAACGGAGGTAATCTGCTATCGCTCGATTTCTACAAAACAACATTTGAAATACAATTTAAGGAGTCAAAGAAAGATTGTCATCACAACATAGCACATTCTGATCAGATCCTTGTCTACGTTCCAAAGTAAAAGAGCAAAAAATTGCCAGACTTTACTAAAGGTAAGTGCAGAATTCAGGGATTGCAGCTTATAGAGCAATGTGCTTACTGCAAATTGGAGAATCCGTTTTTTATGCCATCAGTAACTTTGAAATAATATTTTCATAATCTCCCAGTTCTAGTTTCAAATAACAACAGCTCTATCAAAAATAAAGAGTAGAGAGATCCAAACCACAATACACAGTACTTACAGAGCATGTAAACAGAACCACTCTAAAATCTATTTGGAAACAAATGCTAATAATTGAAGCTTAATGAAAATGCAACACAAACTTAAAAGCAATGATCCCTTACAGTTCATCTCGTTGCCTTTGTGACAGCACCATCGTGGCTGAGATGTCAGGTTAACGTGATCGAGCAGTGGCTTCTCCTCAAGAGCTGAAGTCTTGGGAACCCAGGATCCACAATTCAGTCTGCCACAGTGGTTTAAATCACAAGTGTTTCTCCAGATGTGAAATCCAATAGGAAATCCAGAGGCATTCAACACGGAAGATTCAATCCATCTACAAGAAGGAGAAAGAAACACCATTTGTTTCCTTGAAACAAGCATTCCTTAGGCAGCTTTCTTTGATTTGCCCAAACAGCATCTTTGAAGACTCTGGCTCTACCCCAGCGTGGGACCTTTGCAGCTACAGCACTACACAACTGTAGCACACAAATGACTTTTCCCACTCCAGTACCACCACCTGAGGAAGTTCTGAAGAACCATGGACTAAGAGACAATACTTGTTTTCTTTTCGGTCATGCGTTAATGTAGTTTACCTACAGTTAATATTTCATCTTGCCTACATTTAGAGCACAGCAAATTTTTAAACAGTTCTTCAACCTTTTCAGAGTGGCACCATTACCACAGGGAGAGCTGCCAGGCCCGTTACTGCAGCTGGGCTCAGGCAGTGGTGCGATCACAACACCTCTGGCAACACCAGCCAATTCAGGATATGGCTGAAACCACTTGAGATAGCTCAAGGCAGCCGAGTTGTGCCTTTCCAAAACACACACTTGTTAGTATCCTTTGATTCAGAAACACAAACTGCAGCATTCTCAGTGCACAACCTGTTTCAACTGGGCAGCTTTAACCTCTGCCACAGTGACATCACCAAACCCACGTTGGCAGTGCTGCCTTTGCTTTCTGCACTGCAGGGACCTTGTGAGCACCATGACCATGGGAAGTGCTGAAATGGCACTTCTTGCACACCTGGCAGGTTCTGCACAGAACTCATCAGGCACTCAAGCTGTTCAGCAAGTCTGACCAACCAACCAGCTTTCAGCACCGAGATAAACTGAGGCAACACTCAAAGGCTCAGAGACAGCAGCTGGGTTTGTAAACTTTCTACCGACTGCTTGAGGACGGATGTGCTCCCACTCCCTTACCTCTGCCCCTCCCTAGACACACATGTATGCTGAGTTCAGCATCACAGCTCAATAACAATTTTAGTAAGGAGACTCTTAAACAATAGTCTGCTATGAAAAAAGTCAAGAAAATACTAAGCTTGTATCATTAATGACTACTTACTCATCACAGGGGATCAGAGGCTTCTTTCTAAACCTATCTAGGCCCTGCTGTCTGCTTCAAAATGAGCTTAAGCTGCAAGTTGCTTGTATTCCACCCTGCAGGTGGATCTTCCACATCAAATGGTGCACACCATAATACTGCCCTACAAGACAGTTAAGACAGGAGCACTCTGAACAGGCAATATCTCATTTAACTAGTCCAACCTCTTCCCCAGTAGCTGTTTCAGAAACAATTCAGCTGAAAACTAACAGCACAGCCTTCCTCCTTTCAGAGAACAGAAGCAAACATTTCCCTTACTCCTGTCAATACCTAATTCATGCCAGATAAAGAGACATCTGGGTTTCAAGAGATGTCCCGTGCTGAGCCCACAGTGAGAGTACCACATGCAAATCAGTGGAAATGCGGCTAATAGCAGAAATAACGTCCTGCAGTGCCGAGAGGCGCTCCGCAGAGGGCGCTGCCGGGGACAGCCCGTGCCGAACCGGGCTCGGGCCCGGGCAGGGCCAGCGGAGCGAGAGCGGCACTGCCGAGCGCACGGCAGCACGGCTGCAAGCGCCCGACGGCACAGCGCCAACGCACCAACGTCCCAAATCTGCCTCTGGGACTGACCCATCAACGTGGGGTTTCTATTATGAACCGCAGTGAATGCCTCGTAAATCCAGTGCCAGTGTACTGGCTCCAGTAAAAATCCCAACATCTTGTCAATTTTGTTGTGGCATGTGGGAGATGCAATCACAGCACTTGTCTAAAAATAACAGCAACTGTGTTTGCAAGACCATCCTTCACCTGTCACCTATTTGGAAATGCATTTTCCCTGTCAAATGTAAAGTAACCCCAAACTTCTCCCATATCCCATGGGAGAACTTCTCCACCTCCCAACACCTGGAACACTCCACAATTTAACTCTGAATTGTTAGTGAGAAACAGATCCTAGCACTAGATAAATTCTAACAGCTACAGGGAAAAGCAGCTACTCCTGCTATTAGCAAATTACAGCTGAGCCAAAGCCACCAACCAAGTGATCTACAGTATCTTGCTTCTCCAGAAAGGGTCTGTTACAAGCACCCTGCTCAGCATTCCTGATTTTTTAACTACAAAGCCACCTAAAAGAAGGCAAAGTATTTTTAGGCCGGCCTCCTTCATAGACAAAAAGTAAACAAACAAAATAAAAACAAAGCCACCAGGAACAAAAAACAAAACCAACCAAACAAAAAAACCCATACAAATAATCCACTCAAGCAAGAAATGTGCAAACCCAAAACACCCAAAAGGACCAGCATTAATTATCCACCCGTGCCACTATGTGCACTGCCTTTTTTTTAGCTGGAGCAGACTTTGTGACATACAGGCTTCAGCAAAGCAAGACTAACCAGTCCTCCTCCATCACCTATCAGTCACCACCATGTTACCCACGAACAGCTCAGCCATGAGGGGCAGCCAGGGCTCTGGGGGAACCCTGGGGAACAAAAACAACCCACAAAGAACTACCACCTGTTCATTATATCTTGCCTGAAACTGGTCACTTTGTATCAGCATCTTACTGTGACTAAGGCAGTGTCAAGACAGAGTTAGATCTTCTTTCGAAAGAAAAGATGTCTTTGCATGAGAATTTTCGTTTGTTCTCTATTAAACACAGGAAAAAGCACAGTGAACTTAGAGAGCCACCATGGAGTAACAGCTACTAATCAAGTGTGAACCACGATGTGCCTTTTATTGGCACCCACTTACACTTCTCCAAGTTGTAGTTTCCAACTTAAAACCTACCTGATTCCCCATCAATAGTCTGCATATATAAAAGCACCAAGTGGCAAACCTCTGCATAAGGACAATAACAGAGGGCTACAGCCCTACAAGGGTTCTCAGCAAGATTAGGTGTCTTTGTAAGCCTTTTAAAATTGGGAGCTGGCAGAACGCCTGTCACTGGCACAGGTACAACACAGGCAGTGGTCAGCTCTCACTCCTCACGGCAGCACAAGACCTGCACGGCTTTCTAGAAGAACACAAACCATTCCTTCCCTATACACACCATACTCCCCAGCTCCACTAACAGCAGCAGATACTCAGCAGGCAACTTGCACCTCATCCCAAGTGCCCACCTTTCCACTCAGCTACAGATCAGCTTTTATACTTAGGACTGGCAGAAACGTCAGAGCAGTAAGCACAGCAGACCTACTTCAATCCTAGGACTAGTGGCATACTAAAGCACAATCGTTTTAAAAAGAAATTAATTTAAGAGACAGATAAGAATCATCACAGGCCAGAAATTTTCCCTGCAGAAGCTTCTAAAATACAGACTTATTGATCAAGAGCAACAAACTGAGCAGAAATACCTGAAAAGCAGAAGAATCCTCTCCTGTAAGGGAAGGTGGAAATAGCACAGCGCAGGTTCTTCTCCTTTGAAAAAAAATAAACATGACCCTCTGTCTCTTCACGTCTGACCATCGCCCCCTTTGTTCCTAAACCAGGATTCTGAGCTCCACCACAGCGGCTGTTGCTGGAGCCAGCTGCCCTGGCCACGAGCTTGCCCCCGCTGCACCGGGGCCAGGCCCCGGCCGTGCCCAGCCGGTGCCACCTGGGGAGCACACGCCCCTGTGCAGCTGGCTGCGAGCCAGCCCCACGCCACGCTGGCACCGGGCACCAGCGACCTGCACCGACAGCAGCACCCTCTGCCCCAGGGCCACTAAGAGGATTCAACAGGCAGCTGCTGCTTCCTGGCTTCAAACACCAGCTTCTTCCACTGATGGATATCAGTGTGGTTCGAGTGCTTCCTAGATTACTGGAAAACTTCACAATAACTTAATGAGAGACCTGCACATGATTCATAAATGCACCAACAGCAAAATGAAACTAGTTCAGTTCCGTTTGTTAACCGAGACAGCTCTACAGGAGGTATCCAAGCACAACAGCTACACGCTCAGTCACAGCAACGAGGCAGGGAAAAAATAATCACTTTCAGGCAAGAGATTCCCCTCAGTTCATGATATGTCATGCCAATAAATGATACACCTTGGCCTGTAGGTATTTCTATGACTGTGTTCATACTTGCTTCAGGAGACACTTAAGTATTTTCCGTAAGTATTCTCCAAGTAAGACTGAAAAACAGATTATGGAATCAAATTAATTCATTAGCATTTTACTCTCAACCTGCCAAAAACACGTGCTCATTTACCAAAACTAGCATCAAGCAAGAGCAAAGTTACAGGACTTAAAATTCCTAAAAGTGCCCATTCTGTACACACAAAAAATCAAATCTAGTCTGTAAGTTTCTTCAAAGTTCATTATGATTTTTTTTAGCAGAGTATACTGGATGCTAAACAGTACTAAAATTTGGGTTATATACTTAAGCCCTTCCAAATCCACATTTTCATAAATGTATCCTGAGGTACCAAATTCCACCATCACAACAAACTTCAGCATCTTCCAAAGGATTTTGTCACTAAGCTCTGTTCAAGGCTCTCCACTCTTTCTTTGCTCCTATCAGATGTGTCAAAACCACTTTTAAGGACCCACACCATCAACAAACCCCTAAAATGGCTCAACTGACTAACAATGTCCATTTCTGCTGTTCAGAAAAAGTCACAGTAGAAGTTACTCGCAGCTGAGCTGCGATCCCCTCTCCCAGGAGCGAGGGCACAGCAAACCCAGCTATGTCAGCGCCTCTGTCACTGGCACTGCTCTGCTACCACAGGGAGGTGGCAGAAACCAACACAAGAACCATGCAGTGACACACGGACAGCACCAAGCCCCTCCAAGTTCATGGTGAACCAGTGTTCCTTGCAGACTTGTGCAGGCTCTAACCAGAGCTTTAAGGTCACCTCGATAAAGATGCAGAGTAATGTGAAGACGAATTACATTACAAGGCCTTTATAACCATCAGAAGTTCCATTTCCTAAACTTCTCATGGCCTGACTTACTTAGATTACTTAAACCAGGGCTGCTTTCACCAAGAGAATCCTCATCGGCACCACAATGTCTTGTCTCACCACAAGAACTCCTGGCTCAAAATCTTCATCATTCTGGTAATTTCAGTCCTCAAATTTACAGAAACATTGGCTTACCAGCTACTAAAAAAAGCTGTCACTCAGCCTTCTTATGTTCACAAGCACTTTTCCTAATAATTCCCACAGGCACATTCATCCCTCATGTATTTATGATTTCTCTCTTACCTTTTGCATTTTTATGAGTTAAACCAAGAAAATCAGCTTCAACTTAATTCCTCGGTTCACAACTCTGGCAGCAGCAGTGAACTGTTCCATACAGCAGCACCAACCCGCTGGGTCCCCTCTGCTGCTGCTGTCCAGCAACCTCATCTGGTAGTGAATATCCCAAATATATGTCCATAGCTCCTCCAGGAGCTTAACAGTAAATTAATTCAATTTCTGCAGTTTTTATGACCGTTGCTTAGGCTCCATAAACAGTCTTCCCCACAAAAACACAAGCTATGTACACTAAACATGTAACTGTAGCTCATTATATTAAAAATTAGAAGAGATACATGGCATCAATTACAGTGCTAAAGCATTAGCAGATAGAGAACAGACCAGGAGAGTGCAGCTCTGAAAGCTCAACAAAGCTTTAGCTCGGCACTGCTAAAGTGCTTTAGGAATTGTGTATTTTTGCCTTTTTTTGCAGAATCCTAATACTTTCATTAACTCAGCTACAAGACCATTTTGCCCATAAATATTATTAAGACAACATTTTTAATAATATTCTACAAGAAGGTTTATTGAAGGAAACAAAATCTGAGGTCACATTCTCAGACTGCCAGCTCAGGCACACCTAATACAAAGCATCTGGGTGTTAAAAAGGCACATGAGCCATCATCAACATCAGGAACACAACACTGGGTTCGCACTGTGAAATCAATTAAGAGTTTTCCATTACTCAAATTTAGGTTTAAATTTAAATCTTAGTTTATCATTTAAAATTTCAATAATCCGTATGAAACGTAAAATGTTTTGGAGTGTCCAGCTATGTGCTACCAACTTTCAAGTAGGGTTCCTAGATATGTCTCTATCTGTTGATAGGAAAGAAAAACAGTAACAAGTAAAATAATCCAGTTCCTCTCCTGCCTCCATCTTGCCCCGTTACTGCAGGAAAGCTTATCCACAGTAGAATCACCCAGGCACAGCCATGCAGCTGCTCCTAGGGCAGCACACAGACCTCATCCTAGGAAATGCTGGAATCTATCACCTGCTAAGCCAGCAGGGATGAGTCGGAGAATATGAGAAAGCTATTCATTTATGAGCTGGGTTAATCTTTTTTTCTTTTTTTTTCCACTTTTCAGTCTACATCAGTAAAGCTGGCTGAAGGATTACGATGAAGTGAGCTCCAACAACTATCTGATTTGGGGAAAAACAAAACAAGAAGCAAATCTGATCTGAATTACAACTCTGAGCCTTATTTTTAATTCATATGTTTAGTAAGCCTGTTATTCTGCAATTAAGGGAAGTCTCAAAATGCCTGTAGGTCAACTCTTTTCTTGAGACATCAATGTAGTACAGAGTACAGCAATCTGTGCAGTGTTTGTAATAATTCACAAAAACATTTCCTAATTCAGTTCAGTTACAGGTTTATCAAAGGAAATATATTTTTAACATGAAAAAGTGAACATTTTTATGCCTGTTTTCTTCCCCATTTCACCTACTTTTACGGTTTTTGCTAAAAACCTGATACAGTAGTTTAGTTTTGAAAATAATTCAACACCAAATCCATAGGGAACTAGAAAGCAATCTGTAGCAGATCAGATATAGTGCCTATGTTCCAAGGACTTGGAATGCAGGTTGCAATTACATTTGAAAAATAAAGCTAAGGAATGTCATCAAGATGCTATAAAACAAGAGCAAGTTGGCTGCTCCACGCAGCATGCTGCCTAAAGAAATGCCTGTGCTTGTTTTGAAATCAACTCCTGTGCCCGTCTGCTTTCCCATATTATTTCAAGCTAAGTTTTTAACACATCACTGGCAGCCACTACCCACCTTTAGGACTGTAAAACAACAAAACACATTTTTGGCCTCGTTACCTTCCCAGGCACCAACACTAAATGACTTTGAGGAATCTGGACCAAATTTGCTTGGAATTTTTTTTTAAGAAGACTTTAATTCAATCTTGACATTTTTTTCTCCATGTATCACTTCAGTTTTGCAATTCTTATAGAAGCATGATACAAGTAATTCTCAAGAGAAACATCTTGAGCCCTATCACAGCACCTCATTTTACAGCCTTTGAGCTTCCTCCAGGTCACAACTCCAGCCCGAGGTCTGTGTGTAGGCTTTGGGGAAAAACATCCTTCTTCTAAGCTGCCTGTTCAGTTCTATGTGAAGATACAAGTAAACTTAGCTACCAATAAATGAACAGCCTGGAAAAATGCAGGCTGCAGTAGAAAATAAAGCTTTAACATGTGTGAAAAGGTTTTTGACATGGCATTCTCCACATTGCTCTCAGTTTGTTGTGGCAGTGGCAGGACAGCACACAGGGATAGTGTTATGGAGCTCAGTATTACATGCTGCTCCTCAACACTTGCTCAGAGCAAGCACATCAGCACCAGCACATCAGCTGGATGACTTCAGCAGGATATTTTTCACTATCATTATTGCTTCGTCAAAAAGCATATACATATTTTGGGATAGCAATTCTAGACCACCAAGAGAAGAGTGCTGCACTCAGACACATCCATCAGCAGGCATGCACTGGATTTGCACTTTGTCGTTCTCAGTTCTTCCTCCCATACTTCTCTGGCTTGAAAAATTAAGTAACAGATTTGTAACTGTAAAGGAGGTCACAGGACTATATCCAAATTTAAATAATTCAATCATTAATCTGCCTATTATACTGGAAATGTGTAAACCACAAGAAATCCAAACAAGAACTTAAGACAGACCTTCCACTCTTCAATCATGAGAACACTGTTGGTGGTCCTTTAGCCATTTTCATAGCTCGTTGGGCAAAAATGGCTTCACTTGCCCAGAGTGGGGGAAAAAACAAAACCAAAAAAGCTCACCGTAATTGTCATCTATAACATCTTATTCTATTACATGGAACAGTGTTCAACCTTTCATGACACTAGCACCAAAAATAATGAAATCAGGGTTCTGGTAGAAGGTTCTCATCTTCCTTATCACCCACCTTCAACTGCTACACTCCTGCCTCTAAAACAGAGCTGAAGGTGAGAACCACAAACTTCTACCATTACTGATTTAATAGACACCATCTGTTTAAAATACATACACACACTCATTAATGATATCATCCTCTTAATAGATTGCAAAGATATGAGCATTTAAACAAACCAAATTGTTTATGCAATCTCTTTCTTCACTGCAAAAAGCAGGTGAATCCAGCACAAGACAAGCTGCCAATGTTGTTTCTTTATGGAAGAAACAGTCATTTATCTGCAGCAAACAGCCTAGATGCTTCCAGCTGATTTTCCTCTAGTCTTAAAGGATAAACTTAACACCTTTGCTTTAGCATTAAGCAGAAAAACAAGGCAGAGGCAATCTTGGGGGGAGGTGAGGGGGGTGGAAAGGGACACTTGTCTAATTAAACCAAAAGAACTTCAGGTTTGTGGAGCACAACGTGAACAATTAACATGGATACAAGAGGCAAGGTATAAATAACCTCAGTCATGAATGCCCCCGTGCTATCCCAGATGCAAACCAGTCCAGCACCACGCCACAGAGCCGTCACCTACTGTACAAGAGGTGTGACAGCTGAGTCACCAACCAGCCCCAGAACAAGAGGTGCCTCTGAACAGCCTTTGACCAACTCCCTCAGCAGGGACCTACTTAACAACGGATCCAAGGAAATTACAGGACAGACACTGCTACTGTGCCACCTACAAACCTCAACCATGGATGGTCCCATCACTGGAAATACCTTCTCAAGGCTGCAGCAAGCAGATACTAGTTAAAAATATCAGGTAAGTCTTCCAGAATCACAACCACAAAGGTGTATTTATTACATTCATTTAATCACAATCCTTATCCGAAGTCCACAAGCAGCCAAGCCAAGCTGCAGGGCTCACTCAGAAGCAGTACCATTAAGAAGGAAATGGCAAAAATAATTCCAAATGTATTAACTAGCAGGTACCTTGAATGAATAATGTTGATTTTTTTACACAGTTATACATGCATCAGTGCTCTTGGTATTGGTCAGTGTGCCGATGCTGTGCACAGCATTATTTGAAAGGACTCTATAGTCCCAAGGAAATGGAATTCAGCATACACTTACTTCATAAGTAACATTTTTCTTTGAAATTTCCTGACAGTACATGCCAGCAGGAACTGAAATGATAGGTGGCTTCCAAGACAGTGAACTAAAAGAGAGCCTAAGTCACACCTACCTAATCCCTTAAGGAAGAGAGCAGGAGGTTTAAAAAAAAAAGAAAACAGAATGAGCTTTTAAACATTATGAATGAGACAAACATTGCCTCATCCACGTCCTGCCTCAACTGAGAGGAAAAGGCCCTTCTTTAAACAGCTGAGATAAGATACAGGTTAGCAACACACATCTGCTGGGCTAACCTGCAGCAGCTGGCACCTCCAGGGTAAAACTGGAACTCTATACCTCATCAGACAAAATCCTGGTTATTGCCAATGTTTCTAACACGTACTGTTCATCAGTAGGTCTTAGAACATGATAGGAATGAAGAAAAGTTTTGTTCTAAAATAACTGTAATACATTTACATGAAAACCTGACATTCAACCCAACCTCGGCTCAGGACCCCACCATTAAACTGACATGACAGAGCTACAGCTCCCACCACACCTCTGCACCCCAGCAGTGGCACAATCCTGTGCACAGAGCATGGCCACTCATGCTCCCGCAGCAAGGACAGCATTCAGAGCAAGAATTCTGAGGAAACAGCTTTATGTACTTGAAAATTAATTTTAAACAGGTCAGGATTGTATCTTAGTGTAAATGCCTATTTTTAAAAACTTGAAGTGTAGCCTACTCTGTCAGGCACATCAAAAGATAAAGCAACATCACACATGAATAAAACCCTCAAAAGCCACATTAGGAGCCCCATTTCCCTTGTGTCAGGCAATGAAGTAGCTCCTGAGAAAGCGCCTGAACCCAGGCAAGGCTTCACCAGTGCAACACCATTTTTAGTAGTCAGGTTGTCCTGCCAGTGATACTTAAGCTCTTATAAAAGGGAGAAAGGGGAAGCAATTGTAACATCATTGACAGATCTGCAAGTATGGACAGTGCATAACTTACTACTTCTCTGCAACAAACCTCACAGGAGAGTCCCAGAACCATTCTATCAACACTCTGATCCTTGGGAAAGATCTTCAGTTGCTATCACAAATTACATGTTAGAGGCTGGAAACTCCCCCGCACCCCACAGGAAATCTGAAATTATTATCTATTAATAATAATTACTGATTTCTATTGTCCTCTTGATTTCCTGAATTTAGGCCTACACAGTTCTTATTTTCAGCCTGAAAAGTATTTCAGTGTCCACTTCATGGACACTTCAGCTGCTCTCCCAGTCCTTGCCTTTAGTTTAGAAAATGGGCCTGATGTTCAAAGTAGGAGAGAACTGACCTAAACCGAACTATTCCAATGTCACTCTGCTTCCTACTATGGTAATTCCAACCCCTCTAGTTCAGGAATACAGGGCAGCAATAGAGGGTTGTAAAAAAACAAACATACGTAGTCTATACCTGAGCTACCATGAGGCAGAGGGGTCCAGCTATTGTTTGTCCAGAATATTCCACAAGAGGTACAACTACATTATAATTCATGATGGACATTGGCTATGGAGTTCTTGATGGAAGACAAGGTCGGAGTGCTAGACAAGGCAGTCAGCAGATGTTGATTCTAGAGCTGTCCCATCCACAGCAAGTTGGACAGACAGCAGGTTGAGAGCGAAGACACAACCTGAGCCCCCAGACTGGGAGGAGCACAGGAACCAGGACAGGCACAGGAGTCAACAGGACAGGCAAGACAGAGCTCATGTGCAGCCAGAAAGGAACTATTGATGCCTTTTGCTTCTGTAGAACCCAAATGAACAAGCTACTCCTGTAGAAAAAGTGACTGCCATCATTTCAAGGGGAAAAATCAACCAAAGCTGTTGAGATGGCAAGTGTTTTACTGGGTTCTTCATTGGCCTTAGCCTGGATATGCATTAGACTCAGGTATTCAGCTCATGCAGCCACTGAATCCTGGAAGATCTACTCCAAGTGAAAGAACTAGAAATAATGCAGAAGCCACTGCCCCTTATTTTAATTTTGGGCATAACTAAGAGAAACACAATCTTTTGTGTGCCCATCTCCTATCACAAATTGCACTCCAGAACTGAGACCCCCCATTAAAAAGCAAAACCTCAGTCTGCTTCGGAATCATCCGTGTTCAATGCTGTACTTGCTCCAATCAACACTGAAATCAGACGGGAATGCCATGAGGCACATGTGGACCAGGAGAGCACTTCCACAAGCAGCCCTTCCTAGGTGCTGCCTCCGATCCCTATTGTATTCCCCAAATCCTTTGTTCTAATGCCTTTCCTACACAACTTTAAGCAGTAGTACCCAAGGGGGACAGCAACACTCTTACAGAGCTACAGTGCTCAAAAGGGCTTCCAAAATCCTGAGATGGTATTTTACAAGAACTCGGCACACGAGGAAGGGCAGTGCAATCTAGTCTGTACACTGACAGCAGTCACTCCACTGTGGTCACCAGAGAAACCAGGGATTGTCTTTTCCTGTGTGCCCACCCATAATCCGGTCTAACCAAGAAGTTCCATGAACAAATAACAGCATGAAGCCACAGTACAGGGGCTCCTCTAGATTTCAGAGAATCTTGTGTGTAAAGCACCTGCACAAAAATTGTAATTCTTATCCAAAGTGTAAATAAAATAAATTCAACAAGTGAATATCTAAGTGGATAAATTGAAGCAATTATCAGACAAAAAAAAATCCGGCTTTGCAACAGTGACTGGTCACTTCTCACCGCCAGACAAATCAAAATCCATCCTGCAGAAAAACCAGCCTCAGAACAGAATGTGAGATTTGTTTCATTTCCGAAGCTTCCTGCACCATTAGATTCTTCCCTAAAGAAGAGATTTCATTGTTACGGCAATTAGTATTCCTCCACCCCGGCAAAGGGAGGAAAAAAAAGCTCTGAAAGGGTAATCGAGCCATTTCGCAGCTTTGCCTCCTTACTCCACCCAGTCTCTTCCCTGCTCAATGGCTGCTCACAGCATCCACAAACATGGGAACAGCAACAGAAACACACAAAAACGAGATGACTGAGAACAAGCCGGATATTTGCAATGCATCGTACAGTTTAAAAATATTTTCTTTGTTTAGTTCCCCAATATAATTTTCCTATTTAACAAAATTACTCTAAGGGCAAATAACATTCTGAGAGCAGACCCTCCCTCTCCCGAAAACCAGCCAAATGCTGCACAATCATTTACAAAATGATCATCACTGAACGGAGGTTCTTTAACCACCACCTTCTAATGCCATGAACAATACTGTCATAGGAACATACACTTAAAAGAATCACCACAAAAATACATAATTTAGCCAGGTCAATATGTCCAAACATTTAATTATATTAAAATAGTGTTTATTAAAGATTCTTAATATATCTTAGATTAACCTTCCCCCATCCCTAGTTGGTAATTCATTATGAAAAGACTTGACCTGCACCAACCAAGCCCACTACTGCAGCACTATAGGCGAGGAAATGGTTCGAGTGATACCATGGCAAAGAAAGGGAAGGTGTCACATTATTATTGGTATTAAAGGTCAAGTTTAATTGCATCCACCTTAAACAAAAAAAAAAAAAATCTCACGCCCACAGGACTGAACAAACCCCAAACTTTTCAAGGGAGGCACCACTCCCACCCCCCAACTTCCATCAAAAGCCCTGCCTGAGTATAACCTCCTGCCGAAACAAAACCTCGGGAGCAGCAATTAATACCGGATTTTAGCAAACTCGATTGCTATTATAAGGTTTTCAAGGGAAACCTGTACACCTGCAGCCATCCAGGCAGTGATATGACCCCCAGAAGGAGAGATTAGACCTCCCTCCCCCGTTTTACTGGAGCTGGTTCTGAAGGTCTGAGCCACCTCCTATCGCTGCTGCCCTGCTGAGCACTGCAGGAAAACTGGGGATGCGAGACAAATTCTGAAACAACACCTACTCCTTTCCCTGGATTATTAATTCTCGTCTTGTCTCCGGTGCCGCGGCCGCGCTGGCGATTTGGGCCATCGCCCGACGCCCGGCCCTGCCCGGGGAGAGGGTGACAGGGGGAAACCCCCGGCAGCAACCGAGGAGGGATGCTCGGGGTCCCCTCCGCGCACACACCGGGCCCATCGCCCCTGAAGGCTTTTTTATCGCTGTTTTCCCTGGCCCATCGCTTCCTCCCGG
>VZTN01016499.1:349870-379660 GCA_013400515.1 Erpornis zantholeuca
CGCCTCCCGGCGTGCCCTGCGCGCCCGGCCGCCTGAGGGGGCGGCTCGGGGACACCGGGAGAACCGGGAACAACGGGAATAGCGGGCCCTTGGCGGGGACAGACCGCAGTACCGAGCACGGGCCACCAAGATGAGGCACACCGGGAAAGCACCGGGCACATCAGCAGCCGGCGCCGGGCACGCCGGCACCGGGCACGCCGAGTGTCACCGAACACCGGGAAGACAAGGCACGGCGGGGACACCCAAATCGATCCCGGCCTCCCTCAGGCACCGGGTGCTGTAGTGCCTTCCTAGTGTCCCTTCCCAGGAATCTCTTCCCGGGCCAGCTCTGTTTTAGTGAGTGACCTTGTCCCGCAGATCTGGAGTCACCAGAGTTGAGAGAAACGTTCACATCTTTTGTGTCCATCACCTGCGTGTGACCTGAGCTCTGGGAGCTCCCCTGTGCATCTCCCAGTGCGCCTTCACAGGGTCAGTATAGAAACAGTCGCAGTTTACACTGGGAACTGAATGTTTGCATAGTTAAATCTCAAAATGTCCTTGGTTTAATATCTCAAAATGGTAGTTCATGACGATAAATTGAGGCACAGACCACTGCTGCTTTAACCCATGCACTCACGAGAGGTGGCACAGGAAACTCTTGGCACTGCCTCTCTCAGCTCCTGTTTGGCCAACACAGCCAAGCCGCTCTGTCCAGCAGAGTTCTCCCACCGGTTCCTTGTTCTGAATGCCTGTGGTCTCCAGTGGTCGCAGTGTCAGGGACAGCAGTGCTTTCCCCGGAGCTCTGCACATCCCATCACGGTGAGCACTACAGCTGCGCTCTGGAGGCCCCAGGCAGGGAATCCCGCAGCCCCAGGAACAGTGACCACAGCCACCTCCAGCTCGGCAGCAATGCAGTGACCCGAGGGAAGAGGTAATTCCATGGGGAAAATAAGATAGCAAAAACTGGAAGAAGCTTCAAGGGGCACTGAAAATTTCATAATCAAAAGCTGTACAACCTTATCTGTTACTCCTGCGAGTAGCAGTGAGGATTGCTAATGTAGCAGTTATGTAATGGACCTCTGTGTTTGTACCCAGGGCACCTGAGGGTGCTGCTGTCAGCACTGCCTGAGCTCAGCCCTGGGCTCTCGCTCACTCTTGTTTATTTTATACAGTAACAGATGAGACTGGGCTGTGCAAACCCCTTACACTACACAGGCACTTGTCAGGGTTACTTCACAGACAACATAAGAAACACAGGGGGCTGAAATTCAGGGGAAGGCTTTCAAATAGTTGCCCACATTACCTTGGCTTTGCTTCCATCTCCTTGCAAAGCAGGCAAAACTACTTTGACTGCCTCAAAATTCTAATATTTCAAGTATTTTGGGGTGCATATTCAAGTGATAATTTGCATCTACCCAAAAAATTAAATCTGGTTTGCAGGGATTAATAAATTTTCCAAACGTTTTTAGGACACTGGTATCTTATTCTCCCTTTACAGATGGCCTTCCTTGTAATATAATTGGTTGATATTAGGATGGAAAAGAAGTCCCAGCTGCCACCATGGCTGAACCGTGAGGAGTCTCAGAGCCCATTTTTCTTGATCATTTCCTTGATGGCCACCATGCACCTCGATAATAGCAAACATGGGCCCTGCCCCTCAGTGGGGACAGGCAGATCCACATTACACAGCTCCTGCTGATCTCCACTTCATTTTTTTCTTCAGAATATTCCTAAAAACAGTGTTTGCAGCTTGCACAGCTCTGCTGCAGTGTGAGCAAGGCTTCTTCAGGGGAGTTTTTGCCATCTGGGGTGGCACACACAGCAATAGCTACTACAGCCGAGATTATGATTCCAAACGTTCCATCAACCCTTGCCACACGCTTCCTGCTAAACACGGAAACTGGATTCATTGATAATTCATATGTTGCCTCTGAATGAAAGTTGTCATTTATATTCTACGCATGTACATATTTGTGTAGCAAAGCACCTGCAGTGACTGTGCCACTGCAACCAGCTCCTGTACGTGTTTCGCGTCCGTCGCGGTGCCTGACCTACAAAAGATGTGAGCTGTTAGAGCCACACAGCTCTGGAAAAGAAAGAGTTGCATGAAAATGCCTTCACAGATTTGAACTGAAAGATCAGTGCAGTTTTAGGTCGGGACTGAATTCCAGTGACACAAATACTGTCATTACAAGGTGCCTAAGCACATACCAAAGGAAAATTAACTTCTAGCTGTTTCTTGCAATTCAATTTAATGAGTCAATGGGCATGTCTACCTGTGTCATTAACCCTGTCACTGGGATAAATCACAAGAAATGAGCATTTTTTTTCTTTTTGTTCACTAGTTAATAGTGACTTCTCTGTGTCTCAAGCAAGACACTAGAACTGCAAATTTTCCATGTTACTGTTTTTATAGGTGCAAAAGTTTTAGAAATCCCACTTCCAGTAGTCATGTGGCCTTTCCTATACATTATAAACATGAGGAAAAAGGCAGTCTGGAACTGTGTCCCTCTCTACGTGACATTC
The DNA here is from genome assembly GCA_013400515.1 of Erpornis zantholeuca. NCBI lineage: Eukaryota > Metazoa > Chordata > Aves > Passeriformes > Timaliidae > Erpornis > Erpornis zantholeuca. The sequence continues at coordinate 352,376 of VZTN01016499.1, forward strand.
TCAATAGCATTAAAAAGAAGATAAACAAATCCTGTTGCTGAGGTATCTGTGTTGGGAACCTTGGCCCTGTGCAAAGTCTTGCTCTATCGCAGTAAAATTTTTCACTGAAGTGAGCCCCTTTTCTAATTTAGTATGAAAGAAATGAAAATTGAATTTTCAGCAAGTGTTCCTGTTTTACTGCTAAAAGTTGCCATACCTGTTTTTATTCCATTCTGCATCTCACCAGGGCTGCTGATTGCATAGAGCTTTTTATAAAGAGTTTATGCTACTGTCGATTACGATGTGTTTCTGTATCTTGATTCAATAGTCTTTGAAGGTCCAATATTATTCTGATGGATATGGCTTTCACATGGTTCCTTCTTTAAATTCACGTGTTAGTTCAGCAACTGCTTTTCCTAGAGCCAAAGGATGAAAGTCCAGGTACAAGAGGCATTTCAGCCAGTTATCAGTTCTGTTTCCACTGGTGTCTCCTGACAGTCCTTTATCCAAGCCTGTCTGCTCACCCTGGAGGTGCAGCATTCCCTGGCAGCCATGGGCCTGGTCCCTTGGTAGTCCCAGGGTCCTCCGTGTTTTTGTTAGGTTGTAATTGGTGTCTGCTCGGCCTCACGTTCACCTTCTCCATCCCCATACAGTGAGTGGGGTGTTAAAAGTATTCTTTTTCTGTAAGACTGTGAAAGCAAGTGTTGCCTATAATAACCTCGTTAAAGTTTTTAACGTAGGAGTATCAATTGCAAGTATTTATTGCCAAACAAGAAGCTCTTTAAATTCCGCTTTTACGGCACTAATCTGTTGTTCAAGATACTGTAAAACACCAGGGAAGTGTGGTCTCTGCCCCATGGGTACTGCAGCATTCCAAACACAACTTTATGGGATAAATTATCTTTATTTAGTCAATCCATGAATATTGGAGAGGGACATTATTAGTTATGTGATTCCTTTATAGATGTGGGAAATGGGAAAAGCTGTCCAGGGGCTGTAGCTGGGGCTGCGCCCAAGGAAGGATCACAGCCACTGACTGCACTGGCGTCGTGTCCTGGTGACACAGTCTCTGTCCGTGCTCCGCAGGCGCGGCGGGCGGAGCTGACTCCGGCCCGAGCTGCTGCTTCTCCCGCGGGCTGCTGGACTTTGCTGCTGAAGTTATGCACATGCTGCACGGGAGATTTGCGACTACAGGCTGAGGTATGCAGGGAGCCTGATCAGTACCTACTGGGAAGATGACTTTTAATCTTACGTGTCTTCTAAACAACAATATAATCCTGAGCAGAAATACTTCCTCTTACAGCAAAATGAATGCTCTTTTCCAAACAAACAATCTGTTTAGCTGACAAACTTGCACCAGCTTTAATAAACTGACAGTGTATCCCTCCCACTAAAAACAGCAACATAGCAAATAGAACTATCCAGAAACGTAAATGCCATACCGATGCTTTATTTTTTGCATTTTAGAGTATTTGTTATTACCAGAAAATGAAACTTCTCTATTAGGTTAGAAGCTCTTGATTCTCAGCGATATTATGAATATTACTCGTCTAACTAGAAGGCTGAGAAGTTGAAATAGATGTGTGCTGAGAGCCCCATTAACTTCTAAAAAGCTAGTCCAGGTTTCTTTCCAACAGGACAGAATATTGCAGCTTCCCTACAAGGAGGATGTAGGTGGCTCAAATGCCATGTGATTCACGGCCGTAAGAATGCACCACCACCAACCCATGCATGGATACTCACACACCCTGATCAAATTATATGTTTGACACATTCTTAAACTGAACCTTTCTGCAAGCAATTACACATGTTAGTGATGCTGTGATTCAGTGTGGTGCTGGCTGATGATGAAACACTGCAGGGCTGCTCCTCGTGGCACATGGCACCAGGAAACAGGAACCTTAGCTTGCCTTTTTACCACTGGCTTCTCTCTGGAAAACAGCTATAATGAGTATTACCTTCAATGGTTGTGAAGGAGGACAACTTTGAGACATCACCTGTTGCAGTAGGTATTTTCTAGTAAATGTACTGAAAATTGTAAATAGAATAAAACCCCGAGATTTAACACTTTTGTCAGACAGTGAAGACACAGACACAGCATGGGACAGAGCTCGTTGTGGCTCCCGGGGGGCTGCAGCCGCTGCCCAGGGAGGTGCAGCTTTGGGAACTGTAAAGGACAGTGAAAGGGTTCGTTCAGTGGTACATGAACACTGCTGCAGTCAGTCCCTTCTGGGTGCAACTGTGAGTCTGAAGAGGGAGGGAAAGGGAAGGAAGAAGGAATATCTGTCCATTTTTGGAAAAGTTACAAATTCTCAACACTGATACACTGTGATGTCCTGTGCTTTGTCCTCTCAGGAACTCCTCTTCTTTGGAGCAAATCATTTCATGTCTCCTGAATACTTCTTAAAACATTCCTAATGCCAGCATTATTCATTCATATTTATGAAGTCTGTTTATATTTGTGCTTCAGTAAATGTCACCATAAAAATAATATTATCAAGTATTTGAAAAAATCTTTTCCCAAACCAGTGGTAAAGCTCTTGGTGACTGTAATGGAATTAATAATCCAACTGGTCAGCAATGTTTGTAGAAAACAGTGGATGTGTTTCCACACTGCTGGCTGAAAAGCTCTCTCAGACATTTGGTGTACTTCTGTTATTTGTTCTAAGCATCATTTAGTACCCTCAGTGACCTTATTATGTTTATATATATAATTAGAAAAAGATACATTTTAGGATGTGACATTTTTGGCCAGGTTAAAAAATGCACTTAATTAAAATTGCTTCAGAAAGGATCAATTTTCCCTGGCTCTCCAGTGGATTTTCTGTATTCATTCCAGATAGGAAATTCTAAACAAATTTCATTAAATCAATGTGTATTACCTTAAAAAATGATGAAAGACTGAGTTCTGTGATTTTAAGAGCTCTCTATGAAAAAGGGAGTAGAACTTTACCTCAAGGTAAAAGCTCAGCATCCAACCGTGACATAAGAGTTTGCAGGCAAGACTTCCACTGGTGCCAGTTAGAGCTGCACTGAAAGGAGATTATAGTTATGTAATAGAATGTTTTAGTGAATAGTTTCATAGTTCAATAAATTTTCTGTGACTGGGAGAGACAAGGGACAGAGTGGGCTCTAAAGATAGGATGATTTTCACAGTGTTTACCCTTTATTTTACACCAGTGCTCCCTCTGACTTAGCCAGCAGTGATCCACAACTCTAACTAGGAACAAAATGTCAGACTTGAATTATAAAAATGACAGTTGTGAGGTTCAGTTTGTTCCTTTTAATCCATAGTGATATCCTTGGTTAGAAATGGTGTTAATAAATAATGACAATCGTTATTTGGAATTGAGAAGGATTTCTAATTGAGAATGATTTACTAATTCCTAAAAACATAGTAACTATCTCCTCTTTGCTTCATTTAGAATCCCAGTAGATTTCCATTTGGCCTGGAGAGTTTTCTCTGTCCCCGTTTTCAGGCTTCATTGCGTTATCAGTATTCACTGCTTTATCTCCTATGGCATCTTCTTCATTATTAAGCAGGGTCTGAGAAGGAGAGATTGGATTAGAACAATTTTGTCATCTTATGGCACAAGACAATATAAAGTATCTCGTAACATTTTTGACATACTGATAAAGCAGATTTTTTGATATGAACTCTGTCTAACACATCTGATCTGTACAGTCTTCTGATATGTTGTATTTCCAGAGCTACTCTGTGATTTTTCAAAAACCTACCAACCAACCAATTTTCTCTTTTAAGGACTTGTGGAGGGGAATGTAACACAGCCAGGGATGCTGATCTGTCTGTAAAAACTGAGAACTGCATAAATAAGGAGCTCAAGTTTGCAAAGTTTTGGGGTTTTTTTTTCCCAAAGCAATATTTTCTAGGATTCTTTTTTCTCGAGACTTAGAATTAATCAGCCTGATGGTACATAACACAGCTGAAAGAAATACCCTTTCTTTTAAGTTGCCAATGTAACCATAATTTTAAACAAACAAACAAATGAACAAACAAAAAAACCAAAACAAACCAGACAATGTTGGGGAGGGCAACTGACTGACAATGTGCCAGAGTAATGGAGTTAGGTAAGGCTGTTAAGAGAGCAATTGAGTTATGGTAAGACAGAAATAACTGCTGTGGGAGTCTGGACTGTAACATTTTCAGCCGTAATACCTCAACAGACAGTTCTGAAAAATTCACCTTTGTGTCACCTGCACATCTGTAGGAACAGGCACATCCACTGCTGGTGAATGCCAGGGTAGGAGCTCGGTTCTGGAGCACTTGTGTATGTGGTTCCCATTGGTCACAGAGCTTCTGTTGCAGAAGCAGGAAGAAATTACACTACTGTAGTGAGTTGAAAAAAAAAAGTAAGTTATGAGGAAAAAAATGTACATTTGGGAAAAATGGTTTCATTTTTGGAGGGCCTGATGTTCTTGTACAGACAACTGCATTCTCCATCTCTTACCTTGTCTGTCTGCTGATGCTCAGGAGACCTTCACCTTTTATTTTCCGGTGAGCAGAGCTGGGCTCTATGTGCCAGCAGAGCTTCCAGAAGCATTCTTTGAATGCAGACAGGTACCTGTAGGCAATTCCAGCAACACACCTTTTATTTTTATTTTCTTGACAGAAAAAGACCAAACACTAAAAACAGTAGTGATTGCATCTTAATAACCAAGAAATCAAGTAAGTTTCAAATGGCTAAGAAGAAATTATCTGGGGAACATAAACCAAAAACATTTCCATCTTCAACCTGAGAGATCACCCTTCAGAGTGTGTAACCTGCCAGGTTCTGTGTTCACCAATAGGTATTTTGTACAAACCACCTTTTTTAATTCAGGGTGGTTTTCCCACAAGGGAATCTTTCCATGCTCCAAGTTAATTACGTTTCTCTCCTCTCGAGTTTCTTTACTACCTAGAATTTTAAGCTAATGTAGTCTATTTTAGGTTTTTAAAAGTGCTCAGTGCTATGATATCTATATAGTCATCTAAAATAAATTATTGAAATCTGAACACAGGAAAGTAGAGGACCATCCTAGTTCTCACAGAACATAGTATCTTTGGGCTGGCTAAAATAGTTGTCCTCAAGTAGTCCTGCTATGCATAATGTGTACATTTTAAAGAGGTGAGTTAATTCCTATGTTCTAGGAACAGACTTTGATAGTATTATCTGTCATTACTTACCATACTGTATGAACTAGAGTGCACAGAGCTATTCTGGGACTGCCGACCAGTTAAGAAAAAGCAGTGTTTTACAGGGCACTAAAACTGAGTTGCTTACAGGCACTTGGCTCCAGTTGGGGTCAATGCCAGCAGGGACTGCTGTAACAGAGAGAGGGCACATGCTCTCCTAAGGTAGTGCCAGATGCTGCAGTTTTGCAATAAATCCCTTGCCCCACAATTCCATCAGCCTTGTCCCCACCTGGAAGTCTTCAAAGCCTCTTAGCAAACAGCAACAAGTGTTCTACTGACACCTAAGATGGGGAAAATAAAACACCAGCAGTGCTAATTGTCACACTTGGAAATGGCACTCCTTTTGGTGCATTGGAAATGGAGTAGAAAATGTGAGGACTTGTAGTAAGTCCTTTAAGATCTCATAGTAAAATTAATTTTCATAGAACTTGGGTTGTTTCACTAAGTGACACAAACAGCACTCTAGATCTGCCCTGATTTATTTTTATTCACTTCATTATTCATTTCAATTGCCTTGCTTCCTGTGGAGGAATTTACATATATGAAAAATGAATGTAAAAAAAATCAAAATTGTGGCCTTTCTCCCTACGATTTTGCAAGTACTAATAATAGAACAGGGTGCAAGGCAAGTGGAGAATCTCGCCTTCAGGCATGAGTCTGATTTCACAGCATTTTTGTCCAGTTCGTTGTTTTGATGTTATTCTTAATTCATCAGTATTTTTACTAATTAGAAAAATACTCAACAAATTACACCATTCAAAAAATTGTTGTGCAGCTCAACAGCTAATACACATTTTAATCTGGAGCGTTGAGAATGATGGTGAGAAGCAAGATGGGATGAGGTGGGGGTAGGGAACTTGGAATAATTCAATGAAATTGGAGAGACGGCAAGTAGCTCATTTTATTCCCATTTATCAATTAAGTCAGGATTCTGTGTTTATCCATCGAGGCAGACAGAGGGAAGGAAAGAGAGGAGGGGGTCATGAGTTGGGCGTTTATGAGCACGCCAGTTGTGATGGGAGAGGTGAACACAGCATCAGAGAGAAGTTGCTGCTGTATTCACAGTCAAAGAACGTCTGAGCAGGGCAGTGATCGGCTCGGCAGGGGCTGTAGCCCCCATATTAGCCAGGTGGCCAGTTCCCCACTTAGTCTGCCAAGTGAGTTGATCATGAGCTCAGAGCCAGACAGAGTGCCAGGTGGCCAGATCCATCACTCAGCATCCAATTAACAATGACACTGGTTTGGAGCCAGGAGAGAAGGCGGCTCTGCAACGGGGAGAGGGACCATCACCACACCACCAGTCCGGTCCCTATGGCAGGTCCAGCTGCTTTCCATTGCTCTAGAAAGTTTGGGCTTCTTGAGACTTTGCTTTGAGTCATTTTGGTTGGTTGGGTTTGGGGTGTTTTTTAAGCAGTAAAGCTGTCTAAATCTTTTGGATGCCTGAGTGTTATTCTTTCCCAGCACTGTCTCCATGGCTCAGAGCAGAGCTGTGCCGCCCTGTGAGCACTGAGTCTGTCCACACAGGAAAGGAGCTACCCAGGTCATTTAGCTTCCGAACTGCCTTGGAGTACTGATCCAATTTAGGGAATGTTAGCCCGTGTCTGGTACTGGGATCATGGCACAGGTGGATTATACCTGAATTACTTGGCAAGGAATAACCCTCCACTTAGATCTCATGAGGAATTTTAGAGATAAGACAGTTTTCAAATTCTGCTTTTCACACTGATTCAACATTCAGTAAAGGCAATTGCCCCTCAAAGGCTTTTTCACCTCAGTGGTTTATGCAAGATGCTCTTCACTATCTACACATTATTTAATGGGTCTGTTTCTCCCACTCTTTATATCTGTCACAAATTTTCCATAGGTTTAAATGGAGTATAAAATGCAAAGTTTATTGTGATTATGTGGGTACAATCATGGATTTTCTGAGAAAGCTTTGAAAGACAATGAGGATTTGGGAGATGGAATGGCCCAGTGAGGTTGTTGTTCAAATGATCTGTGTTGGAACAGTCATTGTCCACAGTAGTGGCTCTCTGGAGGCAGTGCACATGGTCTCTTCTCAAGCCTTACCAGTCTGCCATAGGGCAAAGCCAAAAATTTTTGAAGTGTTTTCCACTCCCTAGAAACCAGGTTGAGACATGTAAGTAGAGAAGATTTGTCAGTTTTATCCACATGTTGTGAATACATAGAGGTCTTCCATTTGTAGCATCTTGCATAAGTACTAGGATACAAATACAGGAAAGGGGAGTATTTTAAAAATTATCTCTCTTTAAGCTTCTCATAGGCTGAAAATAGCATTCCACCTTTAGGCTGGCAGTTAGGGCAAGATAAACATTCCAGAATCAGGCAAATGGACTGGCTGAAAGTGAGATAATAGTTTATAGGAATGGAGCTATTTATAGCCCGGAGGACACAGTGGTTCAGCGACAGCCCCGTGACTCACGGTCAGCACGGGGAAGGTGCTCTCAGGGGAGAGGCCTGGCCAGCATCTCAGAGCTGTCGCTGCACTTACACACGTGACAAACTGACAGAACCACTGTCAGGGGGCTGTGATCCCACCTCAGCAGCTACAAATAATGACATTTAAAGCTCATTTTCACTGGCCAGGCATCAGATTGGTCACATCTCACTGATTTGCTATGTATGAGTACAAGGATACACATATGAGACAATTAGCTTCGTCAAGCAGAGTGTTTAAAAGAGAGGGTGGTGTCTCCTTTGGCAGATGGAATACAACATACCGGTGCTTGTTTCAAGTTCTCAAATACTCTATTTGTTAAATCATGTAATATTTAAACGAATCTGTGTTAAATTTCTCAGTGATGAGACAGGCATAGCGGTTTTGATCCATAATTCCTTAAAGGCAACGAAATATCCCAGCATTTTTGGATGAAGGGGACAGTAACTGATGTACTATGATCCTGAGTTGATTCAGAGTGGCCCTGTGACCTCGTGTTAGCCTCTCTCACCAGTTTCCATGGCAAAATGGAGCTAACAGTGCTTAATTATCCACTTTATCTACTAAATAGGGTTAAGACTGGGGACGCTACGACCATTTAATTACTCTTTGTAATGAGCTCTGAAGAGAAGTGACTAAGAGCCGGTGGTGGTGGAGTAAATCTCACAGCTGGTGGATAAACGGTGCGGGTAGGGTGGGAGGCCCGGGCTGCGGCAGATGCCGATGCTGCCCGTCCCCGCGGTGCCGGTCCCGCACGCTGAGCGGGGCTGCCGGGCGGGTCCCAGCGCTGCCTCCCGCGGAAGGCTGCGGTCTGGCCATCGCTGAGCGTGATGCCGAGCGCCTTGCATCATCCGCCCTCCTCCCCCTCTCTCCGCCACAGCTGCGATGGTCACAATTACGCTGGGAGGAGTGTGTCTGTGGCATTTCTGTCCGTTGGATCCGTCGCAGACCATCCCACGAAGGTGGGGTTTCTGCCGTGCTTACGTGTCTGTATTTTAAATCAGGCTCTCCTTCTGTAGCTGCTCTGCGGCCAGCGTGCCCGTCCGTGCCCTGCACACACAGGGCAGCAGAGCGAGAACAACTCGTGGCTGGCGGAGTGCCCGCAGCCTCCCCGGCCATCCGACCCTTCGGCGCGGGAGGGCTTCTCAGGGGAACTTGAGAGAGAAAAGGAACTTGGAGAGAGAAAAGGCTATATTAGACCAAGGTTTATCAGCGGCAGGACAGGTGCCCAGTAGCGGGCACGGCAATCCCCGACTGACCCTGCTCGCCGCCCCCCGCCCACAGAGGAGCCCCACGGTGTGCACCAGCTCTGCCTTCACACAGCTACCCCAGCAACACAAGGGTGTCTGGAATCTCTGGCCAGTACACAATGAACACGCTGAGCAATTTTAGTCCCTGAAAATTATTCATTTTGAAAAACAACTTAAAAACAAGACGGTTTTGATTGGTGGCTAGATTCAGTAATGCTTCATTATCTTGTTCTGACTTGAAGTGTTTGTGAAATATAAAGAAATGATGACTTTGTGCCTCTCTTATATACTAACATGATTGCTTTTAGAATACCTCCATCACTTTGGACTAGCAGAAGGGTATTTTCCTGTCACTTTGTAAGGCCAGGAGCTAATGTTCTATTGATAAAGGCAAAGCCCAGTCTGAGAGAAAAGACAGAGAAATTAATGGTCAGCTTTAAGTGTTTCAAAACTGAAAGATCTAGGTAGGGCCTTCCCCAGATAATGTTTTTCCATTTTAATTAATTCTTCAATACTGTAAAGTGATGTTTACAGTATTTACGGTTGTTTATTTTTATATTGGAATGTTGGAGAACAACACGTGAAAGAACAAAACCCAAATTAGTTCAAAGATATTACACTTTGTCTTTAATGTAATATGGGGCTCGTTTATCAATGACCTCGCATTCTCAGATGCCAGTTGAAAACCTGCTGAAGGACCAGACAATTGGAATGACCATCTCCAATTGAGCTGTCATCAAGTCAGCTGCCATCCCAGGGATCATGGAATTCTGTTCCTAAATGTCTGTGACACCACTGAGTTTTGTGGGGATTTTTGCCACAAGAGGATAAGAGTCTTCTCCAGGTTAGAAGAACCTTTCTTTCCTGGCCCTCTCTTCTCCAGTGATCCCAAATCGTGCTGTTGGCAGGCCCTTGGATAGGCAACAGGGAGGACTTTGCAAGATGTATTGGAAGTAAAACTCTTTGCTTTGAGGTGGCTTTCACTATAGCACTGCTAGATTCATGCTAATTTCAGTGTACACTTGATGTGAAGCTCTGTGTATTTCTAATTCAACTTTCCTTGCTCCAGTCCCTCTGTTTCCCCCCTTGGCACCCACATACCCATTACCCGATGGACACACCTGGCAGTGTGCTCAGGGAGAGCTGAGGAAACACAGAGAGCCCCTGCCAGACACCATGGACAGTGTTGCCCCAAGGAAACAAAAATTGCCTGTCTGTTTTGCATGCATGTGCTGTGCAGATTAGGATATGGCTTTAGGTATTTGAATGGTTTAAACCTGACTGTAAGATTTTTTTTACCCCCATAATAATGAAGTGGAACTAAATGCTCTGTTTTCCAATATGCCACAAGGCTGATTAAATAGGAGGCTGGGAAAGGGGGTGTAGAGTCAACATTTAGCTTTGGGTGTTCTTTTGTTTGTTATTTTTGAACAGTAGGTTGGAGCAGATTACAAAGCTTGGAATGAATATAAATAGTTTCTTGATTTAAAAAAAGAAAGAAAAAGCAGAAGAGTACTTAATATAAACCTTGCCCTGAGGAGCTGGCAGCTCAAAGCCAACACGTGAACTTGTGTAGTGGCACTGTAAAGAGTAATTCCAAACCAAAAGGAAATTAAACTCATCTAGCTGGGTTTGCTCCAGTGTTCTCCCAGCCCAACTGTCTGTGGAGCTGTTACCAACATACTTGTACTGGGAATTAGGAAGCTATTATTTGTAACAGCAGTTGTTTGCAACAGCTCTCCTCCACTGCAGAATGCCTCCTTGGCACCAAACGATTTCTGCAGCAGTCCTGGAATGGCAACAATCCTCATAATTTTAATAGTTCTTATAATCTGGGAAACACCAGTCCATTTTTGGGGTCTTGGGTTTACTTATAGCATAATGGTTAGTTAATAAATATAAAAATGGTGATATAATTTTTATGTGTAAGAGTTGGATGGGCAGGAAGCTTCACTGCCTGTACTGACAGCTGGGTAGAACAAGGAAGGAAGGGCCATGTAGGGCATTAGGAATGGAACAGCAGCCTCCTCCTTCCCAGCTCCCACAGTGTGACCTCCAGACAAGCTCTTCCCATTCATCCCAGCACTTGGTTTTCCTGAAGAAATCTGGCAAAGGATCAGGCAATGCATAATGGAAAGGCTGCTGCATGCTGCAAGGGACAAACCCCACAGCGTTTGGCATTCAGTTTTGTTGCATTTGGAGACGTGGACTGGGTAATCCAATATGTCTTTTATGTCTTATCTGGTGTGGTTTGCAGCAGGCCTGTTTAGTGAGGTGTGTCACCTTTAGGCATTCGTGATGAACAACATCTGAAAATGGAACCTCACCAAGCTGCTGCTCGAGCAGTACGAGAGCACAGCTCGTGCTCCCCATTCATGATGAACAACACCTGAAAATGGAACCTCACCAAGCTGCTGCTCGAGCAGTACGAGAGCACAGCTCGTGCTCCCGGCCGGCCTGGGCTGCACGGCCGGCACTGCCCGCAGAGCCATGCTGACCGAGGGGGCCGTCCACTCACTGTCCTTAGTCTGAGCCTACAAATATGAACTTATGGTAAAATACAATGAAGCAGTTTGGAAATATCAGTGGAAAATAATACACCTTTATTTATCCAAATCTTCTTACTTACAGGTCTGTGCACCCATAAATAACAGAACAAGACATTTGCTTACTTCATGTTGCACCTGCTAATTAACAGGTACAAAATATCCCTGACTCTGTCTAGTGTGTTGGGAATTGTAGAGGGGTTGTGGACTCACTAATAAATACAGATTTTTTTATCTATTGAGAACAGGGCTGAAAGAGGACTTAGCAAAAAAGGCCCTGTGGATGGTGTTTTTACTGCTGTCACGTAGTGAATATCATCCAAAAGGGTTTCAGCAGTATACTTTGCCATCTCTTCTAAGCAGAATACAAAATTTTATATATATATATATATACATACACTTAAATCTACTTTTACAGCACTTTGGGGAAGATGGGGCTAACTCTGACCCAATTTTTCACTGAAGTGATTAGTGTTTCGATGTGCCTCAAACTGAAATCCATTAAAAGGTTCTGCCGTGTTAAAGCTTCATCTCTGGTGATCAAGTTTCTTTGAGGAGTCTGCAGTTACCCACTCAAAAATAGAATCACTAACAGTCACTAAGTAATTTTTGAATATTTAGGTCACTTCTCGTTTCTAGTTTTCAGCTTTGGAGACAGAACCTGGTACATGTAGTTGCTGATCTGAATGCTGCTGTTCCCACTTAAGTAAGGGGGAATTTCACCATGAACTTCAGTAGCCAGGACTTTTAGATGTGTTCAAGTTTAAATGTATGAAAATTTCAGCATTGTTGCCATCACGGTTCCATGTTTCGCGATGATGTATCACTTGCTTCCGTTCAGATTCCATCCTTTTGGTTAGTTATGAGCTCTTTTGATTGAAAAAGCCATGTCAATGTACACCCAAAAAGGTTTAGGGGTTTGGTATAAATTCTTTCCCTTCCTTTTCTGTGATTTCAGCCGTAGCTGGATTTGGGGATTTGCTGGGCTTTGACAATCCCATTATAACCAGAGCAATGCAATTTGTCTGTAGACAAGCTCTTAATGCCATTTACAGTGATTATATCTGGGTTAAAATTACAGTATTGGTTCAGAGCAACGTCATTATTTTCAATAATTATTTATAATAATTGTAAAACAAATCAGTCATCCTTTTCATAAAATTGCTTCAAATGTACTGCCGGGAGAGGAGTGGGATTGAGAACACACGAGTTGCTATCAGCTTCATAAATGAGTCACCAAAAGAGAGGAAAAAAACTTATTAAATCAGGCACTTCTTACACTATCAACTTGTCACAAGTGTGAGACCTGAGCAAATGCTTTCAGCATCTGAAGAGAGGACCCCTCAGCAGTGCACTCGGTTTATCCCAATGACGTTTAAAGACATCATTTCATGTGTTTAACATTTCCTGATGCCAAACAAATGCCGTTTGCGTTTATGTGCTCAGACTAACAGTGACATCCAGTGGCTGAGCGACCCAACCACGGGAACAATCGCTGGATTGGAGCGGCCGAAGGGACCGGTCATGGTGACTTAGATCACATGGACTTTATAGTGAATATGTACTATGCCATCCTCAAGACCTGGCATTTGATGTGACAGCCAAACCCATTCCACCTTTCTCCTCGTTCTCTGGGGAAGACGAGGGTGAAGCTGAAGCTGCAGTGAAGAGGGATTGTTGTGAGTTCTCCTGTGGTGGTGGTGGCTTTAGGCATAGACTCCTGGTTTAAAAACCTCCTTTTTTCTCTGTAAACAAGTCTCACCGAGTCTGTAAGCATTTCGGGCATGAGCAAAGCTGATGGCTGTTCTGAGAGCTGCCTGGGCGCTGGGGAACAAGCAGGGCTGCAGCAGCAGCCCTGGTCTAAGATGTGGAAGATTATTTCATGTGCTCCTGAGTCCTCCAAAGCCTTTAGAAGAAAAGAAAATCAGAAAAGGTGACTAGAACTGGTAGTGCAGTGGCATGAACAGGGCTGGGGTTTCTCTGTGCCCCTAAAGCATCTGCTCAGAGTATGTCAGTGCAGGTCAGAACGTTTGTTTATTGCTGAGATGTTATTTGTTGCTGGCCCCTGGAGCCACCACCGCACGGTCAGACCACTGCAGCCGTGGGCGTGCCACAGGTGGAGGATCATCCACTGCTCCTTGGGATGGCTGCTGCAGCCTCCTGATGGCAAACTGCAGCCGTCTTCCTCCCTGCCTGCTCAGCTTCCAGAGAGACATTTGTGTTTTGTTTGTGGTCTGACAGTTAACAGAGATCTTAACGACATACAATTCGTAGAGCTTTAGGATGGTAATTACAACAGCAATGCCACGTTCCAGGAACAAACTCGGGTGTTTCAGAGAAAATTCACACGAAACCAGGAACAGCTCCCAGAAGTCTTCTGACATTAAGCGTACAAATAGCTTGATAGAATAAATGGTTGCTTCCAGCATGAACAGAAATAATTTTAGACAGAAGTCCCTAATGTGCCTGTCAGTGCTTCCAAATGAATGATTAAAGATAAAAATAGATTTATCATGTTTTCATTTGCATGGGGCCTCAGATCTGTGAGCAATATGGAATTACCTGCTGCAAACACCCATGTGAGCCTGCCCTAATGTACTCTGGAAATGATTCCACAGTGTCCATTGGGCGCAGCTAATTTGATTGTCACAACTGAAGACCTTCCCTTCCTGGTTGCAGTAACAAGAAGCACCTGGTAAATTTGTTTTGACTTTCCTCTTTCCTGGTTAACGTAAAAGTGCCGGTGCTATGGTGCCTGTTCTGTACTATACTTCATTTTCTTCTAAGAGCCTGCCAGTGAACTGCACACACAATGAGAAATGTGCTGTGTAAGCCTGATCTGAATGTATTTTTTGTTGGTTGTCCCCTCAAAGCTTTGGTTTTATTTGTTATTTATTATATAATTGAATTTGCATAGCAGTTAGAAAACATTTTAGCAAACATTTTTCTTTTAAAATAACTCCACTTGCCTCTGTCTTGTGGCCCAATTTCTAACAAATATACCAGGAATATATGTTAAAATATTCATAGTACCAGTAATTCAGAAATATTGCCACAATATCACTGGATGCCTTAAACACATACACTTGTAAATACTGTCTGTGTCATAGGGGTGCAGTGTGGTTGTGGCAGCTCTTTCTCGAGCATCCACAAGCATTGGCAAAGCATCCTTCCCAAAATACCTGATGAGAAGACACCTCTATCACACCTGCTCAAAGGCCAAAGGATTTCACTCTTTTTATAGGCATATCATTTACCAAAAGAATAACAGATCTTGCATTTAAGTGCTTAATTAGCAACTAAAGAGTAAAGCCAGAAAAAATGAGTTCATTATTTATCATGGATACAGAGTACATTTGCCTTTACTATGTAGAATAATACATTTATAGTAAGACTTTATTCTTTCAAGGTTCACGGGTCAAGATTAATCAGTTGTGACCTTGGCACATAGCTCTCCTCTTCATGAAGTAAAAGCTGAGCAAGGGAATCTGAAACAAGGATCCATACATTTATATAGAGCTGAGTCTGATTGAATGGTTGAAATGTAATTGAACAGCAAAAATAACATTCCTTTGCAAAGGGAGAATTAAAGACCTTTGGAAAAAGAGAGGTGAAATACAAGTAATTTTTCAGTGAAGTGACATTATGAATTAATCTCTACCATGGCTGAGTTTGATGGTTACAGTTCCTTCCCGACTATAATCCTTTCTCCAGAGCAGTTCTTCCTGCTTAAAATATTCAGAGAGAAAGATACAAACATCAACATTTTAGATGCCAGGTGCTTTAGTGACAGAGTGTTTGCTGCCAAACAAAATTCATGTTTGTTTCTGCTTGGCATCTTTACTTGCAGGAACTTTTAATTTTTTATCTACTTCATCCATTCTGCAGTAGCAAACCAGACTATAAGATGTTTAGATAGAAAATGTACAACTGTCACCATCAAGAGGAATTATTTTGAGCCACAACTTTCCTCCTATTACCTTCTGGTTTTATGAGCTTCCCTGCCAAGATTAATCAATATGTAAACCTCTGTATGTTTGGAGCTGGTCTCATCTTTGTATATTAAAAGTTATACTTTGTAGCTTCCAGGTCTCATAATTTCATCACAGCTTCCATGATATTCACCTTTTCCTTCACTCCTGCAGGCATGAGTTTTGTTACTTTAAATGTTCTATTCGTTTTTGCAGTTGTTGACAGAAACTTGCAAATCTGACCCTGCAGGCTTGAAGATTATTAAGGACATTGCAAAGCACAGAAGCTTAAAATGAGGCACTACTTTAAAGCTTGGCTCAGGAGAGTCCTCATCCTGATTCATGGGTTTGGAATTGCAGAACTCCAAGATGCTGTTCATCCTCTCTAATATTTTGAATTGATGTTCCAGCCAGAGGAGGGACTTGGGATCCAGCCTGTTGGTGTTTATACTCTGGGGCAGCACCAGCGCGGCCAGGACGGGCACCGGCAGGAGGAGTCGAACACGGGGTCACATCTGTGTCCCCAGCACAGGGCTCCACAGCACGGGCTCTGCCCTTGCACTGCTGAGTCTGGTTGGAACCTGAGCTAGGACTTCTACTGCCTTTTCATAAGCCCACTGAATCATTTATGTTTGTATTAAGGTTTATAATCTTGTATCTGAAAAAAGAGCACTGACCTTTGGCCGACGTCATTTGCCAGACTTCCTCCAAGCAATGCCATCAGGAATTACAGGGATAATGAGGTGGAACAATTTATTAATCTGTCATCCCTGAGAAAATGGGATACGTTTGTTTTGGAGCCTTAATGCAGTGGTCATGGGTTAACCAGCTTGCAAAATTCCTTAGGCATTTCTTTCCAGGTAGGAATAAACTGAGATCTCACTGACTTACCATATATTAAAGAAAATAATGAGTGAAATCTATAATTAGCATCAAAACTTCTTGGATTTTCACTGGGTCAAGTATTCACTGATGGCGTCAGTGCTGCAATTCATTGCACCCAGAAAGCTCCAGAGTAGCTTTAGCAGAAGTCCAGCCAGCGCCACAAGCTGCAAGATTGATCAAATCCTCTGGGCAAGGGCTGGAATATCAGACTCTAAAATCCTTATATGCATTTAAACATCCAATTCAAATAAATGCGGCTTATGGGAAGAGTTCTACCTATCATATTTAGGGCAGAGAGGTCTGTTAGGATATTGCTGACACCACTGCTGTACTACAATTAAAATATGGCTTTTGATTAGTAAACAGATGGATTTTGATCTGCATCATGAGCCTGAATGAATTTGTTGCCAGTTCTTGAAGCGATTTGTGTTCTTGGAATCAAACTACCAAACAGTAACAGATGTGAGTACATTGAGCTGTCAAGAGCTTAATGAAGTAAAACCGAGATCACTACCCAGTTTCAGAGAAGGGTTAAGGGGATCCCTTTTTGAAAGCTAATTATTTAGGACAGCACACCTGTCATTAGGCAGCAGAAGATACCAAAAATTAACCATTATCTCGCATGAATTCTCGCTCTGCCACATGTGGTTGAAATGATAGACAGAGTTGTAGCCCAAAATTAATTGAGCTTTCAAAATGGGAGAAAGCGGGAGAAAAAAATTATCTAGGGTTATTAAAACCAATTGAAATCACTATCACAGCACACCTTCCAGTAGTATAAAACATTTTCTTTCAATTCTTAATAGTGTAAAGACAATTTGGTACACAGAACACGGACAGTTAAATCCAGCAGACATGCAGCAGACAAGACATCTGCTTTCAGCATGGTGTGGGAATAGAGAGCAGAGCCCAGCCGTGCAGGGAGGCGATGCAGGAAAACCCTGCAGATTTGGGATGCTCGGGGCTCTGACCAGGTGTCTGTGTGGGGAATCCAGAGGAGTGACAGCTCCCTGCCTGCCTGCTCAGAGGCTGCGGGCTGTGGGCTCGGAGCTGGCAGAGGCCCTGCCAGTGTTTGGAGAGAGGCCAGCATCGTTCAGGCCAGGGCTGCTCAGGGTGACACCGCGAGCAGGGCTGGCTCCTGTGCCCTTGGCTGCATCAGCTGAGAGCAGCGGGAGCCCCGCTGGTGAGTCCATCCCACCGCTGGCCGTGCTTGCACCACCCAGCTCGTAGTGCTCAACGAAGGCAACAGCTGCTGCTCTCCCTGATGTACAGATGTACATGTGGAGTCACAGTTAGAGCTGTGAAGATGCCGTCTATCACTTTTTGTCCCAAGTGGAGTGGGATGTAAAGGCTCACCCTTGGGGTCAGGCCTGCAGAATTGCCCAGAGCCCCCCGAATCCCACAGCTCACAGCTGCTGGCGGCAGCCTCTCCTCCTCTCCCTCCATTCCATGTGGGAGCATCAGCCAACCTGGCTGCCAGCAAGGGACACTGGTATCTGCAGTGCTTATCTGATCCTCCGAGTGTGAACCATTTAGGTTAATCACCGCTCTTCATTAGTTTGGTTGCTACTGAAAAAGTAACTGTGGTGAGTAATGCACATCTGCAGGATTAAAATCGCCAAGCAGCCAAACACACTCCAAGGAGCAGTGTTTCCATCCTTGTGGAGGCTGGTGAGCATGGCAGTGTATGTCTGGGGATGGGAGGGCTCTGACGGTGGTGGTGGGCTCAGGAGGTGATTCTGTCCAGGTAGTTTTACTCATGGAACTCCTGCTATTAAAATCACTCACCTGGTGCTGTCAAGCAGAGGTGCTCAACAACCAAGGCATGTAAAGCAGAGGAGACACGATGGCTGGCAGTGGAAGTGCAGAAAGGAGGGAGAAGTCTTTGTTACTCTCCATTTTTATGGTACAGAGCATGTACAGTGCTGACCCAGGGGCTCCTCTGCAGAAAAGCAGATTTATAATTCTTAGGAGATTGCTGCATTTTTACAAGAGATTTGGGTGAATATATAACTGCCTCCATAGGAGCCTTTCATCATTTAGCATCCTACTGATGCCTGCTTTTCCTCTCCACAGGAATCCTGCCCTGGAATGATTGTAAATTACCAGGCAGAAATCTTTGATCACTCACCAATTAACTCCCTTCCTTTCAACATGTAAAGCTCTGTACAAGCGAGCTCCAGTAACTTCAGTATGGAAAGAAACATTTGAATTCTACATACTGGGAAGTTGGTTACCTGCTACTTATTCCTGAACAGAAAATTTCCTCTGTGATTCTTCTTTTAGAAAGTTCCCTTCAATGTAGGCACAAATCCAGTATGTGAATACCGGTACCTTCTACATCTGCTCTTAAAAAAACTGAAGTCTTCTAGTGAAACATAAATCTTTGAATTTAATAGTTTATTTTGGTTGGAAGTAACACATTGTTGTAAGCAGAGAGATTAAGATGGAGAGAGGATGCTCACTTCTTACCTTAAACTTCTTTTTTCTCAGACCATAGTGGGAAGGAGTGAAATAATCAAGGTCTGCCTCATCTTAGGGAGTGGGCACAGCCTTGGCCATAGCACTGCCCCTGCCCTCGAGGTCGCAGTCCCAGCCATGCTCAGCTGGAGCCGATGCTCTCGGGGATCACATTCCTCCTACATTTTTAGATATGCAAAGAGAAGGATTTGCTTTGAATGAAGGATTTTTCAGTTGTAATTCCACGTGATTTCCATATTTTTAAAGATTTTTTTTATGCTTTCCAAAGGGCAAGCTCCACTTTAGAGGCTGAGTGTCAGCATGGCTTCAACACACAAGGGACTGAATGCAGCTGTGGGTTGCCCCTTGTCGTGAGCAGGAGCAGCAGCTCGCCCAGGGATCCTGTTTGCAGAGGTAGGTTTGGTTAGGTTTGCAAACTTCTGACCTTCTAGAAATTATTGTTGAGTTTTAGCACAGTCTCAAGTTCTCATTTTCTAGTAAGTTTAGGACTTTTATTTTTTTAACTCTACGCTATCTTGCTCATTCCTTTCCAGCGGGAAGTGCCCCACATACTGAATCCAGCAGTGGCAGCCACAGAATTAGACTCTCGCTTCCCCTGTGAAAACATCGCAAAGTTTCTCTTGAATTTCGTTCTACTTTTATTAAACCCATGAAGTGATTTTTAGCTGTAAAATAAGTTTTACTGACTCTTACTCTCCCAAAGCAGATACCTAAAATAAACCCAGTGATTATTAGCTAGCTATGTTACAGTAACTATTAAAAAACGGGGGATATTAGTGTCACCACTGAAACAGGCAGATCTTGTCATGGAAAACAAGCTTTCAAGGTAGAGAAAAACAAACAGCCTCAAACAAGTGGTGTCAGGGTAAACAGAGGAGAGTGTGTAGTCCCTTTCCCACGGCCACAGCAGCTCCAGCAATAAAGCTGGGTGTCACTCTCAAGCAGGTTCCTCATGCCCTCTGGAGCTCTGCAGAAGCCCTGGCAGCTCTGAGGGGCTGCTGGAGTCCAGCAGCTGGGGAGAAGTACGGCTGAACCGCCCTCCTTTGCCATTTTTAAAGAATAAAACAGTTCCATTAGCTCTTTATTTTTCTTTCACTCAATATTTTATAGTGAAAAGAAACCTTTCTGCTAGGATGTCTTAAAGTATCGTAGGAATTTGGGTGTTATGAGTATGTCTTCATTCACAATCAGTAGATAAGTGCATTAAACTCTCTTTACTGGGAGAGATTTGAAATTGTATTAAACCAAACAATCACATCACTGCCCAAACAACATAGATCACTTACAAACTGAGATGCTCCCTTCTGCCCTCAAACCTAAAGCCCTTTCAGAAGAGAGGTGTTACCACCCACCACCTGTCTCTCCAGCTGTCAAGATGCTGAGCCCGTTTGTTAACCATGGACAGCTCTTTTAAATTGTGCACCTGATTGTACATTTTCTGGAGATTATTGAGCTGAACTGACAAATGTCCTCCCCATGCTGGTGGCTGGCTTATGGGCTCTAGTCTGGAGGAAAAGGCTTTCTCCATCATTTTGGTCACATTCCTTTAACTCCCCCTGAAGGAAGCAGTGCTTGGCACAGGGCATGGGGCTGGCAGGGGCCCAGCTGCCTGTTGTCTCATGGCTGTGTTATCCCAGGCTCCAAGAGCCCCGTGGGGGATTCTATCCAAAGCAAAGCTGGGGACAGGGTTTACACTAGCCTGTGCCCAAATGCAGTTTCAAAGGTCTATTGCGTTTAGGGTTTTTTTTCCTTGGAAGTGAGTCACAAAAAATTGCAGTAAAACAGAGTGAAAGAGAACTTTCTTCCTTTTGCTAGATTGGTTTTATTTATGGTCCAGTTACAGCATAACAGCCTGCTGAATATCCAGGAGGCCACTGGGCAATCTACAAAAAAATGCAATCTGCAAGCAAAGAAGCAAGGGAAGAAGGAAAGCAACATGCCCTGTGGTACAATTAAAAGTGAGCCCCAAGAATAGCATGTGATTGGGGGACACAATAAACCAAAGGCTGGCTCAGTAGAGATGGCACATGTCACAAAACCACTGCTCTCCAAGCACCCCAGAGAGCTTTGCACACATGGATGGCCTGCATGCCCTTGCACTCCACTGAGAGATCACCCTTTTACAGATGAGAAACAAGAGTTTATTTAAATCAAAGATGGCTGGAATAATGCAGCACAAACTTTCAATTTCAAAGCCATAATTTCCCCTCTTCCTCCAGCCCTCCTTCCCAGGCTCACAGCAGAAGGCCAGGGAAGATGCTGCTTGGGGTGGGCCAGGGCTCTTCCCATTGCTGCTGTGGTCAGTGGGCTCCTCACCTGGGGGTCCCCAGCCACAGCCACAGCCACAGCCACAGCCACAGCCTGGTGCTGCCTCCAGCCGTGGTGTCCCTGTCCCTGTGTGTGTCCCTGTGTGTGCATTCCTGACGTGGTGGGACGGGGCCTGTTGCAGATGGGGGCAAAATAACTGCAAGTTGCTGATGAAGGCCTGGGATGCAGGGGCAGGAGCAGCCAGAGCAGGAGCCAGCTAAGCAGAAATATTGGCCTACATTTTTTTCTCCGCCTGGTGGAAGGCATGTGAGTTTCTATGGCAACTTGTGTTTTCTGTTCGTCAGGCCTACTGACTCACTTCTGGGGGAGCCGTGGAGAAAAAAGATTGTTTTCTTTCTGTGCCAAGTCAAGTGGCTCCTTTCCTGCAGCCCAGAGCTCTTGTCTGAGGGCTTCTGGTCAGGGTTTGTGACTGCTGTGACTTCGCAGCATCAATTTAGGGCCATAAGAAAAGACAGTCAAATGTGATAGCATCCTCATCCCCTTGAGAATACATTGGCAATGAGTTAGTTTATCTTCATTACAAGAGGACAACAACCCAGCTGGAACCCTGGGACAGTCAGGCTGGTGCTGGTGGCAGCACAGAGCTGTGCAGGAGGGCAGGGTGGTGGCTCCCAGCATGTGCCTGGGCCACAGGGTAGCCCAGAGCACGCACCCTCGGTGAGCTTGTGAGTGCTGATGAGATAAAGTGACCAGAGAGGCCCAAAGCAGATGTTTCTGAGGTTAGTTCTTGTAGGGGGAATGAGAGCTGGCGAGGGCACTGCTCAGTGGGAGGAGCAGACAAGTGCAGAGCATGGAGCCAGGCAGAGCAGAACATGTTGGTTCCTGAGCACCTCATCACCTCAGCTTTTCTAATTGAGAAACTTTCCTGGATAAGCAAGCTTGATTTTCCAGCAGAGCCCAGGGATGCTGAGCAACCATTTTTCCTTGAAATGGAGGGGAGCTTCGCATCCACTTCTCTCAGGCTCCACTGAAATTTCCAGCTATTATACCCTAGAGAACACTGCGAACACTCGCACGACCAGCAATTCTTCTGATGCTTTTTCTTTTGCCTAATCACAAACATATGGTACACTTTAGGAGAGATTATCCTTACATTGTTAGCTTTAAAATTCAGCTTTCTTCCAGCTTTCCAAGGTCACAGCAGCTATCCAGTTAAATGCTAGAGCAGAAATAAATGTTAACGCAGCATGACCTTGGTCAATCAGTTAATCTTTCTCTACCCTATTTGCTCCAGCAAAATAAAAATCCATCTCCACACACTGCAGAGTGCTTTGAGATCCTGGGGTGAAAGGTACATCATAAGCTAGAGTATTAATTATTGAAGGCCCAATAGTGTGCGTGGTGCTGGAGGGAATGTAAATGAATTTAGTGTTGGTGTCTGTTTGTTCGTGCACAGCTGTGACACCCATCGGCCGTGGCGGTGCAGCCCCGGGGAGCCCTGGAGAGCCCCTGGGCCTCTGAACGACTCCGAGGTGCCTGAGGGCTCGAGCTGCAACAGCACAGCTACTCCAGGGAGTAAGAGCAGTGTAAAAGGCTTTGTCACCATTTGCCGTAGAGCTCCTCGTTCATCACCCTGCGAGCGGAGGTCAGGGTGCAGCCAGCTCTCCGCTGTCACCTGCAGAGTGGCACATGGGCACCTGCGCCTAGCCAGGAGGGGCAGGGGCTCCCGCCTCTTGTTCCCTGTTGATACTGCAGCCTTGAGGTTTTGTGGGAAAACCTATTCTAAAATTGCTCATAAATGGGTTTTCTGGCTGTTACGTTAAGCTGGATTAGGCAGCACACAGCATTGATTTTTAGATTTGAGAGTGCTGAATAATTTATGTGCACGTTGCCTCCTAAAGCAGACCCCGGCTGTGTGACGGCTCTGGCCCCTCCCAGAGCAGACGCAGATGGCTGTGGTAGGATACAGCCAAACTTCCAACTCTCCTGCTTTTCAGTATCTGCTTTAAAAAAGGCAGGTCATTTCTAATACCTTTTTGTTACTGAGGTTTTATTTTAAAGTGTCCAGGAGTGTTATCCCACTGCAAGCATAAAGCATAATTTTTAGAGCTGCTGTTCCTTAAAACCTGCTTTTGCTATCATTCCATTTTAATAAGGCCATGTATTACGATATCCAATTGTTTGATACAAGCATGAGTACATAGAAACAGCAAAAGGAAAATTGTCTTTTTATGAACCATGCAGCTGTTTATCACAAATCTAAATGAAACCCTTTTTCAGACCTTTTATCAAATTGGCTTGTGCCATTCAAGCACTTCTATTTCTCACATACTTTTGTAGAATACGTTTAAAAGTAAAAGAGGATGTTGGCACAGAAGTTATTTAGCTCGTGTTTGCACTGTCCTTGAGCAGAGACTGTCTCTGAAGAGCTTAATACACTCCTGTGTGGGTTTAAGTCATGTTCAGACACTGATGATAGGTTTGTAATGTTTCTAACAACTTCATTCTATTTTCAATGTCCTGCATCTTTACTGACTGTAGCAAACAGGGTGGAATGTGTCCATTTTTCCTTTGCGCTGGGTCAGCTTTGGTTAAGTCTTCAAAGGCAAGAAACATCTATTAACTGTTCTTTTGCTGAGTCCTCAATTTAAATGAACTTGCAGGGAGCAGCAAATATTTTTCCTCCTATTTTCTGTAGCCCAGTTCCTGCATCCCTCAGAGGTCACAGCCTCCCTGGAGAGCAGCCTGACGGCTGCGAAACACAGCTCCAGACAAGTCCAAATGCTGCTATTCAGCAGCCCTGTAATAATCTCCCTTAAATACACCTCCCATCCATCAAGTGGCTGACCCTCGGGAACTGGAGTCACAAACTGCCGTGGCCAAGGCAGATGAGGTTTGCCCACCCAAACTATTACATCCTCATGTCTTCCTTGGCTCTTTCTCCAACACATTCTGTTATGGTTGGGTTGTTGTTATTTTAGTTGTAGACTTACACAGGTCTTTGTGGGACTGCATTAAAGACAAGAGTTGGTGTGACGTGTACTGGTCTCACAAATGCCGTATGTGACAGAAGCTGCTGCCCCTCTGTTCACAGAGCCACAGGCTGGTTTGAGTCAGGAGGGACCTCAAAGCTCATCCAGTTCCAAACCCCTGCCGTGGGCAGGGACACCTTCCACTATCCCGGGTTGCTCCAAGCCTTGTCCAACCTGGCCTTGGGCACTGCCAGGGATCCAGGGGCAGCCACAGCTGCTCTGGGCACCCTGTGCCAGGGTATCCCCCTCATTCTTCATCCTCACAGGGAAGAATTCCTTCCCAATACCCAATCTAACCCAACAGGAATTACTGCAGGAAGGCCAGGATAGCATCAAAAATTATTGCCAGGCTGGATGATCCAGAAATGTTTGCAGGACTGAAATGATACTGTTCTTTGAAACGGGAACGGCAGAAACCCTTTTTTATGATAACTCCCATTGCCAATTATCTCCCACTCGCTGGGCTGCGAGTTTAATGTCGGCATTTTGGGAAGCCCCGCAAACACCCCCCGTGGTCGGTGCACACCAGCTGTGCTGCTGCTGCCGGGACTGGTGCGGGGTCGGTGCGGGGTCGGTGCGGGACTGGTGCGGGGTCGGTGCGGGGTCGGNGAGCGGCAGCCCCGAGCACCGACTCGGGAACGGGGCCACAGCGCTGCCCTCGCTTCTCCCAGCGCTGTCTCCCAGCACCAGAGCGCTCAGGCGCTGCCCCGGGGGTCTCGGCGCACCCAGCGCTCTGGCCGGGGTTCATTTACGCAGAAGAACACGGTCGGGTCAAAATCGCTCGGCAGCTGTCGTCTCCAGGGTGCATCACTTGGCACGGCTTTTAATGTAGTTTAAAGGTGACTCCAAGCCACGCAGAGGCCATTCCAGTTCTCAGGGGAGAAGAATTGTGTTGCTCTGTGTATTCTGTAGATTAAATTCTATCATTCCGAGCAGGTATTTTAGTCACAGACCATACTTGCAGCAGACTGTGATGATATGTTCAGTTTTGGTGTCTCCGTCAGCCTTTGCTCCGGACCTGGGAGACCTCGGCATGCAGCTTATGGACTTTGGATGGACCTTTCCCTCCCCCTGTTCCTCAGCAGTTCCAGCGGCACGTTCTGCAGCCGAGCACAGCCCATTCCTGCTGCAGAGTTTCCTGCGCGTTGCAAACCACACAAGGTTCGGGTTCTTGCCTGCTGAGAGACCTGCACAGCTGACACTGCCCCGCGTTTCCGCGCTGGCCCCATGCGGATGGCACAGGCGAAGACCACGGGCACAGGCAGCAGCCAGCCAGGAAATACCAGCCCCAGGTGTGAGCCCCAGGAGCCCAACAAGGGTTTGCGTCTTCCCTTGAGCTCATCTGTAGCCGCGAGTGCTGTTATAGTAGAAATACTATGAATTGTGTGTTATGGGCATAATACAAGCTGTCCTTACGTCGTGCTGAAGTTCCTGGAGCAGTACGGGACTACTGGGTAAAACCAGGAGGAATCTGGGGAATTCGGTGTCAGCACTTGCCAGCGCTGCCCCAGGGTGGATGTCAGGTGCTGCTGTGGAAGGAACGAGCGAGTTTTCAGCCGTATCAGCAGATCTGTGTGAGACCTGTTCATCACACACGTCCTGCCTAACCACTCTCCATGATTAAATGTTTACAATAAGAATTTATTCATCATTAAAACCCTAAATAAAAGGATTACAGAGAAAGTCAGAATGGTTCAGCAGGAAACAGCACTAATTATTTTCACCCTTTCATTTCAAAATAAAAATATTGAGATAAACTCCCGCTTTCATGTGAGCACAGTTGGGGGGATTTCTTATTTGGTGTGAAGCCTGAAAAGGGAGAATTAACACTCATTTAATAATTTATATTCAGTCATGATTCAGACCCTGAGCAACAAATTGTCCTAAGTTACATGTACTCTTTAGAGAAGGTGAAAAAAAATCAGTCACACACAGAGAACACATGCAAAATAAACCTGAATACATCCAGATTACAAAGAGAAGAACTTGGGCGATGTGGGATTCAGTCTGCCCTGGAGCAGCTCTTGCTGAGCTCCCTAAGGCCACGTGCATTGTGCGACTTTCAGTGGTGCTCACGCTGCTGTCACAGGGCTGAGCACAGCACACAGCCCCGACAGCTGCTCTGGGGAGCCGGGCTGGCTGATGGAAGGCATTCCTGGTGGCAAAACTCCTTCATTCATTGTGGGAGCTGGGAGGAGCCGGTGAGGCGCTTTGCAGAGATGTTTGGAAAGCGGCTGAAAAGTTCCGTGAGAAATGAAGCTTGTCCCTCCATGAGCTACATCTGCCCAAAGGTATTGCAGGTGAGTTCTTTTGTCCAGGCTTTATCTACATCTACATTTTATTTTATCTGCCTCTTCTGCTCATCGTTGTCTGCATCTCCTGCTCGTGTGTGATGACGATACCCTCATTACTGTTGTGAGGAATTCAGATAACACAGGGATGAGTTCATGGCACAGCCCAGGAGGAAATGACTCCTTGCATCTGCAGAGGAGGATCAGATGGACGTGCAGTACATGAGGCACCAGTCGCACGCTGAGCAAGGACGATGGGCACTGGGAAACAGAAGCACCTTTAGAGCCAGCCCCAAGCTCCACAAGCCAGTACAGCCCATCTCACAAGGGTTTGGGTTTGCCCCCTTCAGTGCCCCTTCCTCAGGGTAGTTTTCAGTTTGTGAATTCCTTAATGGTTTTAGGTAGAATGAAAATTCTCATATGATAATCTGGTTTTTTTCAATCCCATTCCTTCTGTGAGAAGTACTGGTTTTTTTAACCAGTTCGTTTTCCCTTTACTTCAGTATCTTTTCCCAGCCAAAAAGCAGAAGTAAATCAGAAGTAGATACTTAGAATGGACAATTTCTCTGTGGATAATTGAAGTCCAATTCAGTTTTGCAAGTTACTGACAAAAGGGCCGTATAAAGGAAGTCGTGGCTCACGTTAACCGAAGTCAGCCGCGGCGTGAGCTGTTCCCCAAGGCAGGCACTGCGTGTGCTGACCCTTCCCAGCGGGCTCCCTCCTTTCCTTGCCTTTATCCAGAGAAAGGTTTGGCTTTCCCCCTCCGTGCAGCCACCGCACCGCTGCGGGGCGGGACCCGCGGGAGCCCTCCGTCACACGCACCCGCAGCGTGCGGCCCGGGACAGCCCCGGAGGGTTCTGCAGGAACGGGACAGAACTCGGGAGCGCTGCGGGGGCAGAGCGGGGCCGGGCCCCCCCGCGGGCACCCGAG
>VZTN01016499.1:380834-402906 GCA_013400515.1 Erpornis zantholeuca
GGCGGACCTGCGGGAGCAGCGCTTTGCGCCGCCGCCCATTGTGTCGGTGATGAGTCACGCAGCAGACGGGGGATGCGGTGATGCGGGGCCGCGCAGGGCCAGGAGGATTTCCCGAGCCCGGAACAAACCCCAGGATTTGGAGAAGGCAGGGCCCGCCCGGCCCGCGCTCCCCGCCGGGCGGGTGACAGCTCCGGTGCTGCCTCCCAGCCCGTGACAGTCCCCCTGCCGCCACCAGCCCTGCGCCGATACCGCCGCCGGGCTTGCAGGTGGCGGCTGTGCTCAGGGTACAGCAGTAAAACACCCGGGGCTCGACCTCTGCAGCCTGTCGGGTTCGGCTCCTGCTGCTGGGAGATACTTCCACCGCGATCCCACACTGTGGGAGCATCCTGCGTGTGGGTGCGACAGACTAGGGTCTGGGACACAGAGGGGCAGAAGGGACCTGGCTTCTTGTGCTGGACACTGGTTGAGGCAGGAATTATTGCTGGGCAAGGCATGGGCAGGGTAACACACCTGAGAAAAGACATCATGCAGGTTTCCCAGCTGTGGGAGCAGCTCACAGGGATGTGGTGTTACACAAAGCCCGCTGCAGGCAGGAGCTGCCACCACCACGAGCGTGCCCAGGGCTCTGGGTGCTGCTGGGGGGCACAGTCACTGTGCCTGCTGCACAGACGTGTCGGGGCTGAGCTGGCTGCAGGACCAGCTGCATCAGTGCAAACGTGGCCACTTCAGGGAAGTCTGAATGCCAGGAAGACTGTGGCACTGGAGGGAGGAGCCCTGAAGTGACCTTTGGGTAGCAGGAAGATGTCAGGGGAGAGCACAAGCAGAGGAACAGCAGGGAAGGACTGGGAAGTAGTGAAGACTTCTGGGCTGGCTTCCTTCCCTTGCCTTTTACCTCTGCTCTCCCTTGAAATCTTGTGTTCTGAGAAGTGTTACGGTCTGTGTTATACCCCTGGCCATAACCAATGCCTCTCAGCTCAGTTTTGTGTCCCAGCAAGTATCTGTGTGGCTTTTCTTGTCCCTTCAGCCTCTTCCTTTCTCACCAGGGTGTACACACAGGTCCTGAGTGTCTTCAGGGGTGTGTGGCCTCATCCTTGGCCTCACTGGCTGCTGTTTGCAGCACACCTACCTGGGTTTCTTTCAGGGGGAGTTAAAGCATCTCCCAACACACAGTGTGAGTTTATCTCCAGAGGCTTCCGGGTACAGGAGAGCTGCACTGCAGTTCCAAGGGCAACATGCTTCTTCTGACAATTAGACTTTGACTTCTGGAAGAGCCTTGCTCTGTGACACAGCACTGTCTGGGTTTTGGGGGTGGCAAGTATAATTTTCATGGGATTGCAGGGATAACTGCCCTGGAGCACCCAATTCAGGTGATGGTGGTGACTCCCTGTTTTGATGGGCAGATACCCCTTATTCTTCTCTCTTTTTCAAGTATGGAGAAAGGATTCTAAAGGGTAATCTGCACATTTCCATTCATTTCCTTGAGAAGAAAGCTGGCTAGAGTGAGCAGCCTGTGGAAACACTGCCTAGCACAGCCCTGGGATGAAGGTGCAGCAGTGAGCCCTTGTTCTCCTCACGGGATCGAGGAATGTTACCTGAAGCAAACGTGCTTACCTAACAGGCTGGCTGTTATCTGCCAGATCCAGTTTTGCCATGACTCACTAAACTCATTTCACCTGTCTGTGCTCCCATGCAGGCTGTGTAACACACACACTGTGCTGCCTGTGTAACACACACACTGTGCTGCCTGTGTAACACACACACCATGCTGGCTGTGTAACACACACACTGCTGGCTGTGTAACACACACAAGTGTGTTTGCTGCTGTGTAACACACACTGTGCTGGCTGTGTAACACACACTGTGCTGGCTGTGTAACACACACAAGTGTGTTTGCTGGCGGTGTAACACATGAGCAGCATGTTTGCTGTCTGACTCAAAGCGACTTGAAGAGCACTTGCCAGCAGTGGATGAAGTGGGGTCTCAGAATTTCTTCTGAGGGCACATCTCTGGGGTTTTTGGTCTGTTTTAAGAATACATGGTTTGTGTATAATACAGTTTATTAAGTCAGTTCATGTTGACTGTTCTTTTCCAACCTGTACATTTAAGGCACATCATTGTTAGCTGTGTTCCTGCAGTCTGTGCCCTGTCCCTGGGCTGGAAGCAGGGACAGTGGTGTCCTCGCCTGTGGAAGCAGGTGGGTTGGGTCCTGTCTGTCAACAGTGCTTCTTGTTCTGAACTGTGGCACAAAAGCTGTTCAGCTGACAAAAATACATGCTTTTTATCAGAATGCATTACTTTGTCTCCCTGTCTCAAATGCTGATGCCCAGTGGAAAAGCAGAGGCCTGTCTCGTGCAGGACAGCTCACCTGCTTGGTTGCCCAGGCAGAGCTCCTCAGATGGTGGAGCAGAGTCAGCACGTGCCCACTTGGCCTGTCAGAGCCAGTGCTTTCCTGCACGTTGTCCCAAATGCCACAGAGAGGTACGACAGGAGTTTTACATCCCTCCAGCCCGCCAAGCTGCGGTGCTGCAGCCAGGACAGCCCACGGCACGCTCGGCATCCTGGCAACATGGTGGCCCTGGGGTGTCTCTATAGATGGGCCCTCCATGATGGTTTTATTTTTTTAGCAGTCTTGATCTGTTTTCCTTTGTAGTGCTGCTAAATCCTGGCCTTTGATTTCTTTCTTCTGTCCACAAAGAGTTAGTTGTAACTAAAATGCAGCTAAAATTGCTCTGGAGCTGGTTCAGGGTTTCATTTAAGCACTGGAATAGCTTATTAAAGCACAGTGTAAATTATCTGTAGAAACTGGAGAAGCTATTGATTTGAGAAATGTCTGCCAGGTATTTATCAAGTTATGGTTGATTCTTCTTTGGGCCTTAGGAGATGAACTACTTCAAGATTTCTTGAGGGTCTTTCCCCTGGTGTGTTCCAGAAGCTGAGATGGTTTTGTTGAAAGTAAATGCTTCCTTGTAAGCCATCTGTCTCCATAAAGTACTAATAAAGTGTGTGCTCCCTAGATTTTATCAGGCAAGAGGATCGCCTTGTCATTTCTCTTAATTGTTTAAGTTTGGATACCGAGGGCACTGGTTTTACTAATGGTCTGTACTGGTTGGTGCTAAGGAGGGATAGTTCACATGAAGGCTGATTTTCCTTTGCCTTTAGAGATATGACATAAAGGTGTTATCATCATCCTCTGGCTGAGAAAGTGGAGATCTGAGTACTGTGGTTGTTAGCAGTGAATGGTGACCCAGTCTGCAGATGAGATGTTTTAGTAAAGGTGGGAGGGAAAAGTGGGGCTTGTGCTGTTGTCAACCAAAATTCAGAAGGACTCAGAAAAGGGTCTGGATTTCAAAGGGTTCTCAGTCCTGCAAGCTTGTCCCTGGGCCTGGAAGTGCCTGTGGCTGTGTACTGCAGCTTCTGATGTCAGCAGCATTTGCTGTGACTCAGAGCTTGGTTGGCTGAGGCTGAGCTTTGCTGGGCTCCAGTTCTGCTGACTGATCTTATCTCCCCTCTCCTGGTTCTCCCCTGCAGAGCCAGGGACCTGCAGAAACAGAAACCAACCTCCAGGCTCCAGCCTGCCCTTCCTCTTGGCATGGCTGTCCCCCTCCAGGGCAGCCTTGGGAGCAGTAAATACCTGGAGACTCTCCCTGTACCTGGCACTTTCCTGGTAGGAGCCTGGAGTGACTCCTGCGGGTGACACTGCTGCATATCCAGCGTGAGTGACGCCCAGGGCCCTCCTCTATGGGGCTGTAGTAGTTCGAGGTGTGCAGGATAAGCTCCCAGAAGCATTGAATGATTCAGAAAAACACTTCAGACCATTCAGAAAATGACACCACAGAACTGCCTCGCTGTTCCTGGAGTTAGAGCACGCACAGAGGTAGAATGCTTGGCTATGCAAAGGCTCACGCCCTTGGTAAATTGTGAGTGCTGATAGTGTCCCTAGTGAAATGCAGGAGCATTCAAAGGGCACTGACATCCCTTAAGGCCTGCTCGTCCAGCATGGTTCTGGGAGGCTCGGGCCATGCCCTGGCTGCTGCGGGCCCATGCTGCCGGCCCGAGGGCACTGCCTGGCTGGTGCTGGCAGCGGTGGCTGTGACAGATGGGTGGCATTTCCAGGGCAAGCAAAAGGGATGAGATATATTTAAATGCAGCAGATTATTAGGTAACAAAGGGTGCCTGGTACTGTCTATTCCTGGACCGTCGAGGCCCTAAAATAGCACCAGGCCAGTGGTCAGGGGTGCTGACCCTGTTTGTGTCGTCCTGGGACAGGATTTGCTGTTCTGTCCCATGGCTGCTGGTGTTGCTGTCGCTGCCTGGGTGGCATGGCCAGGGACCTGAGGTGCCTGCTCTCGCCATGTGAGCCTGCTGGCAAGTGGAGTGGTGTGGGCAGGGTGGGATTCCAGGACCCCTCATGTGGTTCACATCTGCTGGTGGTTCTTAGGACTGGTTCACCATGGTTTGTTCTGTCCTCAGTCTCCTTGATAAGAGTGTGAAGAATGAGTGGAAATTACACATAATTTTGGGGTGCACCTTTGGATTCAGCTGTCCTCTTGGCCAAGGGGATGCTGTGAGCCTTGCCTGCTTTCTGTGTCTGGGCTTGCAGGAGTTCCTGTGCTGAGTGTCCAGCATGGGAAGGAATGAGCCTTGCATGTGTCTGAGCACACAGCACGCTCGTCATCCTTGACCTGTATCTGACCAAACATGGGTGAGCTTCCTTCATATGGGAAAACACAGAGCTTTGGGGGGCTTTTTTCAAAGGGTGTCCTTGGTTTGTGCGCAGGGCGTGAGTACAAAGCAAGCAGCAGACAGACCCTCACCACCCAGTTGAAGGGTTTCTATCCAAAGAGGTGGCTCAGGGCCCTCCAGTCCTTTTGCTGGGGTTGGGAGCATGGGTCCTTTCTGCCTGTGGGTAAGTCAGGCCCAAGAGGACAGTGGCTCATTGGTGTCAGATTTTGGCTAAAAAAAAATCCTTGTAATAAACTCTAGCTCAAGGGAGCAACAGCAAAGGCCTTGCTGGCAGGCTGTCAGCAGCCCGAGGGCTGCACCTGCTTCCAGAGACATTTACATAAATACTTCTGATCAGTAATGCCTGCTGTAACCTTGCTTCCCTGTTCTGTCCCTTCCCCGCTGGTGGCTGTAGGAGTTCCGTGCTGCCTCCCGTGCGGCAGCGCTGCCGATCTCAGCTCTCCCGCCTGGATCCTGGGCTGTGCTGTGGCTGTGTCACCTCCAGCAGCCAGCACGGCCCGGGCAGCTCCTGCTGGCCTCGCCAGACCCCAGCGCTGCCAGGGCTTCCCATTAATGACTCCTTCGCTGCTCCTTCCTCTCGCTCTCGGTGCAATTTTAGGTGTGGGTGGAAGCTGTGTGGGCCTTGTCGTGGCGTGTGCCTGGGAAGGTGGTGCTGGTCAGTGCCCGGCCGCTCGCTCTGTCCCCGAGCCGGGTGCCCGTGCTGGCGGCGTGGCCGGACATGCTCAGGGAACACCGTGAGTCAGCAGCAGCTCCTCGGGGTTGGGTTTCCTCGTGCACCCTGTGCCAGGGCCATTGCACGGGCTCTGGCTGCGAACCAGCAGCAAAGTGGAGCAAAAGATCTGCAGACAAAGGGCTTTTCTTTATTAGTTATTAGCGCTGTTCAACTGAACCGCTCCAAAATTGTCGTAGCTAAGATTTGTGTTTGCATCAAGGGATTCCTGCTGGGGTTTTTGCCATCCTGCCCTGCTTTGCTTCTTCCTTTAAGGAACTGTTGATAATACCCTGAAATATTTTGAGGAAATACAGAGAAATGCAGCTTTCGGCCTCAGCTGCTGCTTAAGCAACCTCCCTCTTGTTTTGGAGTCAGTCAGATCTTTCACTCACTTACACCCTACTTGTGCTGCAGAAGTTGAATGAAAACTTTGGATTTGAGTCTCGGTCAGTCCTGGGAAGAGTGCTGTATGGATGTGAAATCCTTCCTGATGACAGAATTTCAGGTGTTGCTTTTGTGAGTGCTGCAAGGCCAGAGACTGGAGCTGCAGCCCCAGCGCTAGAGCTCGATCCAGGGGTGGTTTCTCCCTGTGTGCGTGCTGGACAGTGTTTACCCTGGCAGCTGGCTGCTTGACCTGGCTCGTGGGCTCCTGAGGGAGGTTGGGGTGTGTTTGGGCTGCAGCTGAACTTCAGAAAATTGTGTCGACTGAATCTGGGTCGGTGTTGCTGTGCGGTCACACGTACCAAAGGGCATTCAGAATGGGGAATAAGAGTTTTCTTCCCTTCGTTGCTCTCTGTGGGTTTTGCACTGTGCCCCTCAAAATCAAAAGGTGGGTTAGAAAGTGTCCCAGTAGTGGCAGAGCTCCTCAGGGGTGGCAAAGGCTGGGCAGCTCCAGGCCTGGTGGGGCCCTTTTCCCCTTGTTCCACTTGTTAAGCTCAATACAGTCTTCCTGAAGTTCACTGGTAATTCCAGGTGACCCTGTACATGCTCTTCTCTCTAATTTCCTAAATACACATTTTGCCTTCAGTGTTTCAGTTGAGTCCAAGCTTCTCCTGGGAGAGGCTCCGCTGGGATGTTTCTTAGAGCTTCCTCAGAATTTCTTGATATTGGTGGCTGTGTAAGACAGAACACTCAACTGTCTGTGTCCTTCCCCTAACTCTTCCCTTAATAAAATAAGGTTTTATTTTCCAACTATTAGTGTATTACTGTGAAGAGGTGGTGCACCTGCATTTTTTGTTGCAGTTCCTCAGAGGCTGTCAGGAGCGGGATCTGCAGAACCTCACGGATGGTGGGTTTGGAGATATTTGATTAAGGCTGCGCAGTGTCTAGATACCAGGGCCTCTGGTGCCACAGGACTTGTATAAATAAATTTTGTTTGTGCCATGTTCACGCAATTAAAGCCAGAGCCCCGGATTGCGTTTGATGAGGTTTATTTTGCTAGTCGGGCCACACAGATTTCATTTACTTCGTATGGTGTTCTGAAAACATATAGGAACATACATCAAAGCCAAGTTTAAGAACTTGATTAAAATCCACGGCAGTAAAGAGGTGCCCCGATGTGTTTGTATCAGAGCAGTGTCCGTTTGAGCTGGGATTTACTCAGGATAGTATAAAACCCAGGGTATTTTGACGTAAGGATCCTGCCCGGTGCCGGTTCCATTGCTCACTGCGTGCGTTTTTCTTTCAGAGGAGAATGAGAAGCATGAGAAGCTCTGCCTGGAGAGGGAGCAGGAGCAGAAGAAGGCGGGCAAGGCCAGCGTGCCGCGGGCCAACAGCGCCGTGTCCGCGGAGGAGCCCCGGAGCGAACTGCTGGTGCCCATCTCCCCCCCGGGCGCAGTGCCCCCGCCGCCCCCGCCGCTGGCAGCNAAAGCTGCCACCCCGCCCTCGGGCAGCCCCAAGCAGCTCCAGCACTACGCGGCGCCGGTGCTGGCCATCTCCCAGCACCATGTGGTCCCGCAGCCCATCCAGCCCCTGCAGCACCCCGCAGCGCCCGCGCCGCTCGGCGCCCTGAAGCTGGCCCCGGCGGACGACATGAAACCCATCGAGCTCAAGAAGAGAATTGGAGGGTGAGTGCGCTGTGTGTGGAGCGGCTCCTGCTTGTGCAGAGTGCTGTCAGATCAGAAATACTGAGACATGTGGCTGTTTAATGTCTTTGAATTGCTGAAAGCGGGGATTTTTAGCTTGATGGGTTTTTATTTTCCTCCCTCACTCCATACTGTTAGATTCTGTATAAGGACTTTTTTTCCAAGCCAGAACTGTGTTAGGAAGCAAATCCCAGCCCTGTCTCTCTGATCTCAAGTGGTATCCCGTGTTATGTTTGGCAAAAGATCTCTGCTTGTACTGGTCAGGGAAATCAGAGGACACTGCTGCTTGTGGGAGCTTTCTTGAAAACTGGGATGTGATTTGGGAGATGTTATTCCGAGGACAGAGATCACCTTAGTGGCTGTTTTAGTTTCTTAGTGCTGTAAGTGCCAAGGGCCTCCTGCTTGCTCAGAGTCTTGCAGCTGGAAAGGGCTGAAGGCTATTTAGTCTGCCTGCATCCTTTGACAGGTCTTGTGGCTCTGATGTTGCTTCAGGTCAGTGTTTGTCTGGCTTTTCTTAAGGACTTTGGCTGGTGGAGACCCTGCCTGCTCTGTAGGTGGTTGTTTCCAGACCACAGTATCCCAACACGGAGTCTGGTATTACTGCTTCTGGGCTGGGAGAACAAACCATTCCCTTCTTGCAGCAGTTTTACCTGTTTCCTTTGGCCTCTCAGTTTTCCTGCAGGATAAGTGACCTGGATCTGTTCAGTCTTCCCTCCTGGCTGTGCTCTCTGGGCCTCTGACTGTTCTCCTGGCTGCCTGCAGCAGAGGAATGACTCCTGGCAGTGGTGTTGGAGATGGTGTGTCTCCCGAGGGGGCTGGAGGAGATGTGTAGTGCACAGAAAAAGTGTTCATAGTGTCCATTGGGATATAGTGATCCCAAAATGCATAGAAGGAAACAGCAAAAGTAGTGTAGTCAGAAGTTTGTGAAGATAAAGGTTTTGGTAAAATGCCAGTGTAATTCCTCTAAGAAAACTGGGGTCTTCAGAGCCTGTCTGTAAAACACATGACTGCAGGAAGGGTCTGTCAGGCTGTGCACTAATCAAGAGGCCCTGACGTGGATGTTGTGTGGGTTCAGGGAGCTGTGGAGGAGGTTTCTGCTGGCACAGGTATCAGGGCAGGCTGCACAAGCTGGGCTGCCCAGGCAGTGGGCAGTGGGCAATGGGCAATGGACAGTGGGCAGTGGGCAGTGGGCAGTGGGCAGTGGGCAGTGGAGTGGCTGCAGGAGCACCCACAAACTGCTGCTGGGCTGTCAGGCTGAGCTTTGCCCTGGGAGGTGTGGGGGGCTGTGGTGCTGGTGTGGAGCGCAGCACCACTGTGTCCCCCCAGAATTGCTCCATTAAACATAAGCACAGAAAAGATGTCTTTTTCAGCCTGTAAATGTTTCATGGGAAAATGCTGACCAATATTTGTGACAATTTATTAAATATGATTACCTCAGTGTCCTGTATTTTCAGTCAAAGGCAAATAATTACTTTGCACAGTGTATGAAAGGTACTTGTAATGTGCCTTATCACTGCTGTAGCTGAAAAACAGAGATAACATGTGTTTGTTTGGCTTTTCCTAAAAATATTCCTCTGATTCAGAGAGTGGGTGGACTCAAACCCCAAAACCAGAAACTCACTCTGGTTTTTGCTTAAGCAGTGACTGGAGAATTCCTGTATTGCTTCGTTCCATGTTTATCCTCAGCTGTGTTGTTTCATGCACAGTAAAAACCTGAAGCAGTTGGAAGTGTCTGCCCAGTCCCATGCGCTTGAATTTGAAACCTTGTCCCACTGGAGTTGTAGGCATAGATCAGAACCAGAATTGGGGCTCTCTGGGACTGTACAAATCAGTACTTTGTGCTTTTCCCTGTTGTTGGTAGGAGCTGTGTCTGTGTATATACACACACATCACACCTGTTTGTATCTTATGTGCGTTATATGCACAAGGCTTATCAGTTCACAGTTGCATGTGTAAAGTATGGAGTTTATCTTGAAGCATTATAGGCAGATATATATGTACTTAATGTTAAACCAGTGATATCTGAACACCTCTGCTGCTTTTCCATCTTGACCTTATCTCCTCAACACACAGACACTGCTGCAAGCACAGGTGCAATGCAGGAGTTTTCAACCTGACACTGAGCTGATCTTTGTTCTGTTTGGGTTACAGGGTTGGGACCAGGGAAGTACATAATAAATTGGAGAAGAACAGGTGCGTAGAAAGCCAGGGGTTTGGGGTTTTTTATTGTAATTCCCCTCCTTTTTTTTTTTTTGGCCTCTCATCTGTCAGTATTTGGCTTTGGCGGGTTTTTGTTTGGTTGGTTGCTTGTTTTTTAAACAGATAACCTGAGTAAAATTCTTAGTGATTTTTACTGAATCTTGCAGTGCTGCTTTGCTTTCTTACAGCTCAATTCTGCATTTCTTGCTTCCCATTATGTTCTGTTTAACTGCACCATTGCAGCCCAACCTGCAAAGCCCAACCTTGCAACCCTGCAAAGCCCCGATCCTGCAAAGCAGTAACAGTGCATGAGTGTGACTCTCTTTTGGTTTCAAAAGAGTAAAATACCCAAAATCAGGGGTCAGTGTACAGAATTAATATTGGTTTCTCACCCAAAACTCTTACAAGCCTGACAAGCTAAATTTGAAGTATGGTGAAAGCGAGCACCAGTACAGAGAGATATTTCATTTAAAGCTGCCCAGTCTTCCTAAGAAAGCTGGGATAGAATCCGGGCGCAATCTCTGCCGGGCGAGTTGGCTCAGCTGTGAGCATGCTGTGCTGGGGGGGCTGCTATGCACAGGTGTAGGTGCTTTGCTGGATTAAGGCCCCAGTTAAGCTCTCCCCTCTGGTGGAATTGGTTTCTGGTGTGTGTCCTGCGAGCTGACGACCCCCCTGTGTTTTCTTTAGACGTGCACATTTGAAAGAGTGCTTTGAGACATTAAAGCGCAACATCCCCAACGTAGACGACAAGAAGACCTCAAACCTCAGTGTCCTCAGGAGTGCCTTGCGATACATCCAGGTAGGTGCAGCGCTCGCGGGGCTGAGGGCTGGGCTGTGCAGAGAGCAGAGCTGGCTTTGGAGCGAGAAGGAAAACTGGAGAGAAACTCCCCTTCCTCCCATGGCCCTCTTGGAAAGTGCAAACTGCTTTTGTAGGTTCTTAGAAGCTGTTGTTGGGGTGGTGTAGTTACACCAGCGTTCAGTCATCAGCAAATTGAAAATACCAAGGCTGGCAGGG
Source organism: Erpornis zantholeuca (assembly GCA_013400515.1). Classification (NCBI taxonomy): domain Eukaryota; kingdom Metazoa; phylum Chordata; class Aves; order Passeriformes; family Timaliidae; genus Erpornis; species Erpornis zantholeuca. Next base: position 391,588 of record VZTN01016499.1, read on the forward strand.
TTAGTGGCAGTGTTTCCCCTTGGCGCTGACGGGGCCGTGCCTGCCCGCTGTGCCCCACAGACGGTGTAGTTTGTGGGAGGAACCTCTCCGGTGGCCGCTCCAGGGTGCACAGTCCCGGACCGGGGCCGGCCGCCCGTCCGTGGCCGTCCGTCGGTCAGCTGGGTGCTCCTGGTGTGGCAGAGAAGGTCACAGTGACCTCGGGCACGGACAGCATCCACCTCCACGTGTGTGGGGAGCACATGGCGAGCGCAGGCCTCGCCAGCGTGGCGGGGCTGCTGCCCACGGGCGGCCCTGAGCTGGCACTGCCCCGGCACGGCGTGGGGCTGGCTCACTGCCCCCGGGCACTGCCCCCGGGCANCCACGGGCACTGCCCCAGCACGGTGCGGGGCTGGCTCGCTGCCCACGGGCAGGGACACGGCACGGCCCTGATGTTGTGTGAATCCTCCCGCATCACCTCCTCCTCCTCATCCTTTCACTGGGCAGTGGGAGAGTCTCTGGCAGCTGCTCAGGGAGTATCCCCAGCGCGGTTTTCCTTGGCAGCACCAAAGCCATGGGTCTGTGACTCAGTCACTGGATTCAGTTGTGCTAAAAACTTACTTATTTGCCTGAAAAACCCCAGATTATTAGAAATCTGATTTGAATTTTCAGCATTCAAAAATAAAAGTCGTCTTTTAAATTTTTCTTTTTTCTTCAGTTTGAATTTAGCTTTGATCTCTTTTAACAAAACTAACATCTATCAGTGTGGGGATGGTCACTGATCATGTGCCAGGCTCTGTGTGTTTCACTCACAGGCTCAGTGTTTCCCTTGAAAAGAGAACAGGGCAATTGTACAGAAGAGATTTAAAAGTAAAAGCTCTTACTCTCAGGATAGCAAAGCAGTTTTTCACTAAAGGGAAAATAAAAGCCCCAAAAACCCAAACCCAAATGAGCCTTGCAGGGGAAGAGCACAGTGCTGGCCAAAGCTGTGCACAGCGGCTGCTCTGCTCCTGCAGGCTCTGTGACAGTGCACTGATTGTTGCAGCCTCTCTTCCTACAAAATCCTTCCTTCCCCCTTTCCCGGCTGGAACTTCTTAGAAACAGGCTGTTTGTTTCCTTGGCTGGATTTAAATATTTGTATCTGCATCAAATCAGATAAGTTAGAAAGTTAAATTCCGAACTTCCCATAGAGCCATCATTTTAATTTATCCTTGGACCTGGGCTTGTGCTCTGCAACAGTAAATTAGAATTTGCAATTAAGCACGCTGTTGCACAAAGGAAATGGGGCCCAATGCAGCTGGAAGTTAATAATCCCTTTAGCTGGTGATTCAGCTTGAGGTGGTGTGGGCTGTTGTGCCACAGCTCTCGGCTGAGGAGCTGTCCCAGTGGGTCCAGCAGCAGACTGGGCTCCAGACCCCAGCACACACCTCCAGCCAAGTCCATTTGTTACACAGGCCACCTTGGCTCTTGTTCTTCACTCTCCTGCCTGCAAAACTTGAGTGAAAATGCTGGAGACCTCTGGGAAGTTAGTAAGGTGCATGGAGCGATGTGGAAAAAGCCATGGTGAGAATAAAATGGTGTTTGCTTTGAGAGAGCAGAGCCCTGTCCCCGTGGTGACTCCTGAGCACTGTCCCCAGGCAGAGGACAGGCAGGCAGGCCTGTCTCTGGGCAGCACACAGCTCGTAGCCCAGAGATCTGATTCTCTCTGAAGGATTCCTTGCCCCCTGGGAAATGTAATCATCTTCTTCAGAAGCTAATTGAAGCCCTTAAGCAAGACTGCTGCTCTGTGTTCTCAAACTGTGCCTGTCACTGTGGCACCTGAACACCCTCCAGTTTCGGGGTTATTTTCTATTGAACATTCAGTGTCAGATGACATGCAGGTGATTTGCTCGCCAGGTGACACTGGGACAACTGGCACACAGCCCAGCCTGTCAGTCTCAGGGTGTGCTGCAGGTCCTGCTTGTTGGCCAGTTTCCCCAGTTCAGTGCAGACCCAAGCCCTCCAGCACAGCTTTGCCTCGTGGCCTCACACAGGTGCTGGAGTCAGTTGTGTTTAGCAGCTGGGCTTTGTGTCCTCCCACTGCCACCGTGGCCCTGACAATGAGGGAGGTGGATGGAGAGAAATCCTCTGGTGACCTGGATCTGCTCTGTGGGCCGTGGGTGGAGCTGCTGGGATGTAAGTGGCACTGACCTCCTTAGAGGCATGGGGAAACAGGAAGGAGAGGTGGTGCAGGAGGATGGCACCATTCTGCGTCACCAGGACCTTGGACCTGCTGCTCTGGTGTGGGGGAGTGGTTCTGTCAGAGCCCTCGGCTGTTGGGACTGCCACCACCTGCCAGAACTGGGTTGTGCGATGTGTCCTGTCCCAGGAGAAGCCCTCACTGGCCAGGTTCCCTTCAGGTGTGCAGCTCACCTGTGCTTTCTTCTTCTCTGGGTTCCAGTTGGTTGCTACCTTTTTTTTTCTTTTTTTTTCCCTGAATTTATTTTTTGTCTTCCTGATTTGGATTCTTCCTCCCCTCTGCCCCAGTGACTGTTCATACTTTGTCCAGAGCATGGTGCTTCAGGAGGCAGGCTCTGACAGGTCGGTGCAAACAGCCACGTTTCAGCCCCAGTTTTGATCACAGATTGTGGCCTGCCGTCTCCTTTTATCAGGAGCCTGAAGTGCATTTATCAATGTGAAATGATAAATGTAAATACCAACGTGCGTTCTCATTTTCCGTGATTGCTCTGCTCCAGGCAGATTTCCTGTTCTGGGAAGTGTTTCTGTCCAGAAGTTCATGCCTACCTTTGCAGCCAGTGGTGGGTGGGAGCTGCCCAGCAGCGGGGACAGGCTCCTTCTCTGAAGTCCCCGTGCATGCAGGAGGGTGAGGTCACCTTCTGGAATGCAGCAGCGCTCCTTGGCTGCCGTCCTCGGCCGGGGCTGAGCGTGTGGGGCACCCGGGGCTGCCGGCAAACACCCATGGCCTGGCTGCTGGTGCACACTGGCGGGGAGCCAGGGACAGTCTGTGTTCCACCTTGCAGGCTTGATTTTGCTTTTGGTCCTGGTGTGAAGTTTGATCTCAGGGGGGCTGAAGCTGGGGCACAAACACTGGGAGCCTGAAGTCCTTGTCCTCTGCCTCCCCCCATTAGCACTCAGGCTGTCCCCTCTCCCAGTCTGCTGGGGACTGGTCACGGTGAGACCCTCATCCGTTCTCCTGTTCTGAGTCTGCTGATGCCCTAGGGCTTTGGCTCAAGCCCGCAGTGATTTTACCCCGCGTTGTGGAAGAGCGAGGCTGTGGTGTGTGCTGGGCAGAGGCTGCTGCGGCCCAGGCTGCAGTCAGGGGTAGCTGCCGGCAGTGACAGCCCCGGGGTGGCCGCAGCACGGCGGTGCCGTGGCTCTGTGGCGGTGCCCGTGTGCCCCACCTGTATTTTCCGTCGGTGGGACCGGGCACATCCGGCATCGCCCCGAGAGCCGGCGGAATGGAGCGGTTTCCATGGAAACCATGGCTTTGGTTCCCGTGGCAACCAGCCGGGGTTCACGCACGGCTGCCTCTCGCAGACTGAGGGGCTGGTCGGCGTCGGCAGAGCGGGGCTGGGGTCTGGCAGGGGCTGGGGACACTGGGGACACTGGGGACGCTGGGGAAAGCAGCTCCTCACCTTCCCGCTGCCGTGGGCTCCGCTCCACCCACCGCAGCAGGTCAGGTGGGGCTGGGGAGAGTGGTTGTTGTAGGTGCTGGGCTGTGAGCAAACCGCTCGTGGCAGCTGAGGAACATAGAGAATTCAGCACAGTTGGAGTCGGGAATGCCCAGAATTGGTAGAAGTGATGGAAAATCCCTGAGTCCTACAGGTGAGCGTGGTGCCTTGGCCAGTGGAGTTTTGGCAGCTGGGGCTGTTTGGGTTCTGTTTGGGGCTGTGTGGTTCCCCAGCATCCCTCTGGTCCTGGTTGGAACGTTTTTGGAGTCAGGCTGGTGGATGCTTGCTCCTACTGTGAATCTCCTGCACCATGGCAGTCCCAGCAAGGATAAGATCCTTTTCTTAGGATTTAAGGTTTTCTCCATGACATATCATAGAAATCACAGCTCTGTGCAGCAGTGGGGAGCCTGACCAGCTGGTCTGGTCTGTGCTGGAGGTCCTGCAGGTGGAACGGCAGCTCAGGACCCTCCCTGGCCCAGCAGATCCCACTCCGTGGCACCAGCTCTGATCCTCAGGGCAGAGAGTTAAAGAGTACAGCTAAAAATTGCCAATCACTTTTCTAATTGCTCATTGATCAGGTTATTTTCAATTGGCAAGTGTCATGTAAGAGAAGAAAAGAGCTGAAATACACTTTGGAAAAGCTCATAATTGAAAGTGTCTTTTTAAACTGCTAATAAAATGTTTATGAGGGGAGCTGTGTAATAAGGCCTTTTAAACCTCACTAATGCCAGCCACAGGGCCAGCAACATTCCTGAGGCAGGCACAGGGAAGGCACTGGGGGCATTATTTCCAGTCTTGACATCAGAGTGAGCAATTTAATTACAGACAGCTATAAAATGGAAACTTCTTTTCAGTGACAAATTACTGTTGATAGACAAGAAGAGCAGGAGTTGGTGTATGCTTTGTTTACCAAATAATAATGACAGGGAGATGCACACAAGGACCACCCAGTGGCTCCAAAACAGCCGAGATAGCAGGCACAAAGTGGGGAAGTGTTACCTCTGGAATTGTGTCAGGCCTTCGCTGTCGCTGCAGTCGTCTGGTCTCACTTCAGTAATCCAGGTGGATGAGGGCTGCCGAGGAGCTGACAGGTACTGGAGGAGAATCAGATACTCTAGGGGAGCAAAAGCAAACCCACATGTGGATTTTAATTTGGTTGCTGGTGTTTAAATTAAAGAAGAAGGGACTCAGCAGTGCCCTCGGGCCCTTGTCCCACCTGCCCATGGAGCAGCCCCTGCACTGCCTGCTGCAGAGGTGCCTGGCGGGGGAGGCTCAGGCTCTTGCTCCACTGCAAAGAGCTCACTCTCAGCTTCAGCTCGGCAGAACTGAGACTGTTCAGAGTGGAACATCATCTGCTCTCACCAGAGCCAGCAGCTGATTTGCAAAACTTGCCAAGCATCAAAAGCCATGGATGGATTCACAAGAGTATGAGGAAATCCATGATTCCTTCAGCTTCCCCCTTGGCAGGGCCAGGGTCTACTCTTTTAGGTTATGCTCATGTGGAATTTTTTTTAAGTGCACAGATGTGAAAAATAAAAGAGTTCTAAAGTCGTAGCTTCTGTAGGTTCCTCACACTGCAGTGTAATAGTTGCCTGGGCAACCAGGGTTCCCAATTGCTTAACAGGAAAAAAAGAGATGCTACAGTGCTGGAGGCACAGACGTAAGAAGGAGGGTGTGTGCTGGAGCCTGGTGCTAGCAGAGAGCAGTCTGAGGTGGGGTGGGCTCTGCTGTTCCAGCAGATCTGGCGCTGCCGTGGTGCATGTGGGCTATGCTCAGTGAGGGGCACTCCTGGCCTTCCTGGGGCCAGCCCAGCCTGGCTGAGGCTGTGGGAAAACAGAAATGCAGGTAGCTTCAGTGGTTTTTCCATTTCATGGGGCAGGTTAAGTGTGTGTCCTTCAGGATCTTGGCAAGCAGCTAAACTGTCATCGCAGGTGCCAGCGCCAGACGTGAACCCTTGCCATGGTCCTTCCCGGTGGAGGTGGCTCAGATGGCAGCTCCTGCCCTGCCGCTGGCCCAGGCCTCTGCCTTAGTGAAATTTCAGATCTTGAAGGAAAAGTGGTTGGGCATTTCTATGAATTTATTTTATTAAAGTTTAATTCCCAGTTACTGTGTTCTTTGTAGTTTTAGGGTCTTCTCTGTCTTTTTCAGTGCTACTTTTACATGCCCATTCTGTTGGGAAATTCCAAAGGCTTGGGTTTGGGGAAAATAGTGTCTGTGTGGTTATATGTTATTTTAAAGCAGCTGGTTTTGTATTGCATGGGATCCATGGCGATAGTGCTGACAGAAATTCCTGTTTTAGAAAAACATCCCAGGGATCAGTGGGTGTCTCTAAAGGTTTTGATGTGCAGGGGCAGGTCAGTGACCACAGTCCCAGTGACTAAGGTTTGGCTGTCACTGTGGACTTTGTGTTGACTGACGGGAAATCCTGGCACCTGATGTGGGCAGGATGATTTGCAGAAAATAATCTGTCAGGAGGCGGATGCCAGGGATCTGTGTGTCCCCGGGGCTGGCAGTGCCACGGTCAGAGGGCACGCGGGGACTCGCACAGCTGCGCCATCCACACCGGCCGTGGTGCGGGGAGCGCAGAGGTGTCCTCCGTCCCTGTCCCTCCATGGGTGCTCCTTGCTGCACCGGGGCCAGGGCTGTTCTTGCTCCCAGGCTCAGCTCCCAGTCCCTGCGGAGCCTGGGAGGGGACTGCACCCACGTGTACCCGCAGAGAGCGATCTGTGCTCGGAGGGAGCTGCCGGAGAGGGAGGAGGGCTCCAGTTAATCACACCCCGTTCATTACTAGGCCGGAGCAGCTCAGCCTGGAGATCTGTCTTTACCAAGCGAGCTCCAGTGCATTGCATCCCAGAATAGTTTTTGAAAGATTGGCGGTGCCCCCAGCCCATCTGCTGCTGCAGCCTCCCCAGCAGCTCCCCTTGGAGCGCGCCCAGCCGTGCCGCAGACCCAGCGAGAGGAGAGCTGGGAGCTGGCCCCCGCTCAAGGGCTGGGACTGCTGGCACTGGGGGAGGCAGAGCCCGCGGGGCCGGGCTTGGACCTGTGCCTCGTCCCAAAGCCCGTGTGTGCCTCAGAGTGACACAGTGAACTCCCTGGCTCTCTTGGCTGGGAGACTCCTCCTGGTGCTTGCTAAGGGTTTGCATGCCTTGCCAGTAATTAAAAGTTTGTAACTAATTACCAGCTGCCCTGCTCATACCTCCATGGTAGTGCTTTCCCCCAGTGCTGGGAGTCTCCTCTCGCAGCAGGGAATGAAGCCAAATCTGCTTGAATATGCGTGTGCTGTGCCCGATGCGGTGCCGAGGCTGCAGGGATTTCGTGCCTGCTCCTCCTGGAGAGCTGTTCCTGTTCTGTCCTCTCGTGCCCTGCCTGGAGAGCAGCTTTGGAGAGGCTCTGCAGAGAGGGGCTGGGCTCATGTTTGCTCAGCAGGTTTAGCCTGAGCCTTTCTTCCACTTGCCTCTTTCTTGATGGCATAGTGAGGGGAAGACATTCAGACAAGTTACGTGCAAGTCGCCTTGCATGTTTAAACCTGACCCAGGAATGAGCACCTTCCTTGTCACCTTCACCTTCCCCTCCATTGCTCCGTGTCTCACCCATCCCTTTGCGAGGGGATCAGAGCACACACAGCACGTGACTTTTCTGGGTCAGGCAAAATGCTTTGGCTGCGCTCGATAGGAAAGAGACTTTAAAACTATCCTGTGGATTTGGGCCTCAGCCACGTGGGAATCTCTGGGCTACAAGTCAGGGCTGGTGCAGAGCCAGGATTCCAGGAGTCCCCATGGCCCCCTCCCTGTGGTGGGCTGCAGGTCTGCTGGGTTTGCCCAGGACACAACTGTGGGGTTGTGGTGTCGGCCTATCTGCTGCCTGCTTTGGCTTGAAAAGCAACAGGAGAGAAAGAACTGCCCCCTTTGCCTGAAAACCCTCTATTTTGAGGAGCTTTTAACTGATCTGGAGGCAGAGGAACTGTCTCCATTGTCACACCTGCAGTGGTTGTGCCCTGCTAACACACATTGTTTGGTTCTTTTAAAAATACTTCCTTTATTGTTATACCGGGACAAAGGTAGCGGCAGGAGCTGCCCTAATCTGTGTCGCCTTAGGCTGCATTAAAGGCCAGGCTGAACAGGCTTTAAGGTCTTTCCCAGCAAACTTGAGAGCTACAACACCAGCAGAATTATTGAAAGACATGAGGTCAGGCTCTGATTGTACTCATCCTGGAGAACTGAGAGAAATAAAGAGCATGTGTTAAGAAGACCATGAGCCTGGTCCTCTGCCAGGTGTGGGGTTTGCTTTTGAGCTCAGTGCTTGCCAGCAGTGAGGGAATGGGAGCATCCGTGTGGGCTCTGTGTGGGCTCTGTGTGGCTGGTATTTTCAGAAGTGTGTGTGGGATTTAAATTCCCAGTGGTGAAACTTAACTTCAGAAAATGGACAGTCTGGATGTAGTTTTACAGGTTTCACCTAATTTTGTCTCTTTTATGCATATAGTAAGTGTGGCCCTGGGCTGGGGGACAGGGTCTCTGACTGTGCAGTGCTTCACTTAAAAACTCATAAAGCAGGCCTGTTGTTTTCTGCTGCACTTGGAATAGTAGATTCCCCTCAGGTCCATGTGGTTTATATTTCCCAGCAGTAGGGCTGGGCAGTGTGGGGCATTTCTCTGTGTTGTGCTGACTGATGCAGCAGCTCCCCTGACCTTACCAATGGAGGTAGCAATTCCCAGCACCAAGGGGGCATTAGCAGAAGACAACATGCACCCTTCCTTCGACCTCAGATGTCCCCTGATGCAGAGGGTTGTTGGTTCTTCACCATCTCTTCTAGGTCAGGAGCTCTTGGTGTGGTGTGTGTTGCTCAGAAGCTCGTCAGTACTTACGCTTGTTCCTTACTTCTAAGCATTTCAGCTTTGGGGGCTTATCAGTTTTCCCTCAGAAAGCAGAAGGTGTTCAACCAGAGCAATACTTCATGTGCTGGCTCTTGTCCTTCCCTTTCTGCCCGAATTTGGCAGGTGTAAACGTAGCTGAACACATTTTGCACCAGCATAACTGGAAATATAAAAAACGAGCTGTGGACATGGGAGTGACCAGATTAGTGTAGATTGTTCTTGTCTTTGTTCTCATTATATTTCTTTTTCTTTTCTCCAACTTTAGACTTTAAAGAGGAAGGAAAAAGAATATGAACATGAGATGGAGCGGCTGGCGAGAGAGAAGATCGCTACCCAGCAGCGGCTGGCAGAACTGAAGAACGAGTTGAGCCAGTGGATGGATGTCTTGGAGATTGACAGAATTATTCGCCAGACAGTTCAGCCAGAGGATGACCAGGCATCTACCTCGACAGCATCAGGTACCTGTAGTTTTTCTCACGATCATCACGGAAGGTCATCGACGCAGTTACATTGGGGTGGTGGGGATCTTCGTTCAGCAGCGTCAGGGTTTCTTTGCATTCAGAATGAAGTAAAAGGTTTTGGGGTGTTTGTAGTGATTGGTGTTGTTAATAACACGCTGCTGCTCATGTGAAGTAAACTGAAACTTGTGCATCAGTGTCAGGTAGAAACAAAGTGCAGGTTTGCAACATCCAACCTCGTTGTGGAGATAAATCCCTGCTTTCCAAACTTAGCTTTCTTCTAGCACAGCTCTGCAGCCCTCCTTGTTAGAAATGGGCATCTTGGTGTATTTGTGTGGTTGTGGGAGGTTCAGCACATATAGAAGAAGGATTTGCTACAGGGAGGATCACCAAAGCAACAACATAATAATGAGCCTTCACATTGCGTGAGAAGGATTCCCAGTGAAGATGAAACGACACTAATGAATATCTGACATGGGATTCCCAGTGAGAAGTTTCTGTGAGATAGGAGAGTGCATGCTTCCCTCCACACCAGGGATCTGCAGCAGGAAGAGTAGGCAATCAGTGGATGTAGAGCTTTCCAGAGACACGGAGGCTGTAGCAGTGCATAACCATCCACAGCAGTTCCTTGGAGGCAGCGCTTGCTCTTGGCACGCCAGGCAGATGATACCACAGGTTCTGGGAGAACCTGGGCTCGTTCAGGCTCATCACCTCTGCTGGTAGGAGCAGGCTCCAGGTGCAGGCTGATGGAAGTTGGGAGTAGCAGTGCTTTGTGCTTAGAAGTGCCAGCTGTTCCCTCTGCTGAAAGTGACCGCATCAAGCTACTGCTAACCAGAGCTTGTGAAGGAGAAGTGTCTTCCCTGGTGTTTCTGCTGCTTCTGTATCTTCTGAGGTTTTTATTCTTTGCTGCATGCCTGGCACTAGAGCGGGCAGTGCAGGGTGCCAGGCTTGTCTTCCTGGTCTCAGGGCCAGTATGTTCCTGCTTTGCTTCCTTAGTTCCTGTACTGGACAAGAGTCTGTTTTCTAGAATCAGATGAGACACTTTCTGCCATGTTTCTCCATGGCTGTTTCCTTTCTGCTCTGGGAGCAGAAGGGGTGGTGCCAATCGGTGGAACAACTGGCCAGGAAAGGAAACTCTGTTCTTCTTCCCAGAAGGAGCCTGCTTCAGCCCAGACAGAGCTCAGCCAGGTGCTTTCTGTTGACCTCTGCTCATGGTGCTCCCCTCGCCTGCCCAGTGAGACCTCTCAGCCTGTTGGGAGCACCCTGCTCTAGCTGGGTCTTTGAGCTGTCATACCTGCCTGGCTCCAGGTCCTCGGCCCACAGGCAGTAAGAAGAGGGCTGTGCCGTGCCATTGTGCCACCAGCCTGTAGCTCAGCGATGCCTCCTGCTCATCTCTTCTGCTGATGCTGCCTTTTAGGGAGGCTTGCTGGTCCAGTTCATGCTCTGCTTGCTTTTTTATGGGAGTTTCTTCCTTTCGTGTTTTCCAGAGGGTGAAGACAACATGGATGAAGATATGGAAGATGACAGGCCAGTGAATTCATTACCAAAACTCACCCAGCGCCAGCACCCAGAGCTGCTGAAAGCCGTCCCCCCCAGCGCCGCTGCCCCCCTGCCCGCGGTGCTGCCCCCGCACGTGTCCATCCAGCAGAAGCCCCACGCCCAGCCCCCCCTGCAGACACAAGCCCTGGTCCCGCCGCAGGCCATCGTCCCCGCACAGACTCACATCGTGGCGGCCTCGACCGTGCAATCGACTGTTATCGCCCACACGGCCACCACCCACGCCTCGGTCATCCAGACTGTCAACCACGTCATTCAGGGTCCACAGACCAAGCACATTGCTCACATTGCACCTTCCACATCCAGCCCCGTGCAACTCACCACTGCTGCTCAGCCCATCGGCCACATCACTGTGCACCCGGCCACCATCAACCACATGGCCCACCTGGGCCCGCAGCTGCCCATCTACCCCCAGCCCGTGGCCGTCAGCCAGCCCGTCGTGAGCCACATCGCTCACACCATCTCGCACCAGCAAGTGAACGGCACCGCCAGCCTGGGCCAGCCGGCCGTGGTGGCCAAGCCGGCCGTGGGAACGCAGGTGGTCCATCACCCGCAGCTGGTGGGGCAGACGGTCCTAAACCCGGTGACTATGGTGACCATGCCGTCGTTCCCGGTGAGCACGCTGAAGCTGGCCTAGAGGGGACGGCCCGACGGCGAGGTCTTTGCTGGGAACCTTTCCTAAGGAAACTCCGTACATTCCAAGCGCGTCGGGCTCGGCGGGAGGGAGGCGCAGGAATGCCGAGAGCGGCCGGGCCGGGCTGCCCTGAGCCGCCGCCTGCCCACGGCA
>VZTN01016501.1:0-23342 GCA_013400515.1 Erpornis zantholeuca
TGCAGCTGTCTGCCTGGAGAGTAAGGAAAACAAGCCTTGCCCTGCCTTTCCCTGGCATGCAGAGAATAATTCCTGCAGGCTATCTCAGGGCAGATGGCTCTTCCTGGGTAACGGCAAGGCCTGTGACACAATCTGTCCAACCATGAAACAGCTCCAAGGAGAATGCTGGAGTCTGCCTTGTACACAGGGCACCTTTCTCCAGACCCTTTCCCATCCTGCAAGAGAAGCACAACCCTTAAGAGGCCACTGAGATGGAAGAAGAACTGTACTTATGGTCCCGGGCAGAGTGAGCCATGCTGAGATCCACAGCTGCAGGAGAAAACAGAACTGGCATCACCTATGGAAAATCCCTGGGCACAAAACTGAGGTTGTCCTTCATGCCATTATTCATCTGGCCTTGCTTGTGGAGTCTCGCCCTGAAAACTGGCAGGGGAGTCTGCTCCTTCTTGGCCTCTGGGAACTGAGGGATCAAGCTTTTTCTCTATCTCAGAGAACTCATCTCTGTCCCTCTTCCCTGGGCTCAGAGGAGAACAAAGAGTATTCCAGCAGAGGGGAGCAGGTCCATGCAGCCTCCTTCAGGCTATACATCTCATTAAGCTGTGTTTGCTGTGACATCCAGGTCCTTACACCACCCTCAGGGCTGGCTTTCCCAAGGAAGGGCTGTTACCAGCACCTTCTCCCTCCAGAGAAATATCCCACCCAGTCCCACGCAGAGGCCCAGGGGCAGTGAAGCCAATACTCACGGAAAGCGATGACTGACTCCACCTTCAGCACGGGGTTTCTCAGGCGGGGGTTCCACCTCTGCACCAGGCTCTGCTTGTCAGCCATTGCCCTGTCCAGGCTCTCCTCCCGGTACCTGGGCACAAGGAATTCTGACCAGCAGTAGGCAATGGGAAGGGCAATTGTGGCATGAGGGCAAGGACAGACATGGGAGGACTCAAGTACCACTAGAAGACGGTGCCAGACTACTTGATGAGCCATTTTTGGAGCCTGGTCATGGGGAAGGGAGAGTTTCAGTGACAAGTTAAGCAAACAGTGCCCAGCAAAAGCCCCTGCCAGGCTGGGGAGTCCCTCTCAATGCTGCCAGGCATCACCCACTGCAGTTCATTGCACCACACATTGATTTTCTCAAGACATCTATCAGAAAACAAAACATATTTTCAGGTCACCTTTTACTGCTCACCCTTTCCTGTGTCACTCAGGGTGACTACTGGGGTGCTTCCATCCCAGCATCCTGGGAATGAGAGTAAATGGCTGTGTCATATCCCAGCATCACAGACGGGGCTCAGGCAGTGCCTAACACTCACCTGAAGGCAGTGATCACTGTCTCTTTGTGGTAAGGACCACTATCAGTGTGATCACTGTAGATCTCCTCCACCCAAAAGGGTTAAAAATGGGTGTTCAGCACATCTAGAAGTGAGGAAAAGGGAAAGGCTAAAGACAGACAGAGCTTCAAGCCTGCTAAGGGCACATACCTGGCATCCCTGGGTGCAGGAATCTGCAGAGCCAAAGAAAGGAAGAAGGAGAGTTGAGAGCCCCAGAACAGCCCAGGGCTGCCCATCAGGGCCTGCTCTGACTCAGCCTGTCCTATTCTTCCCTGAGGGGAATGAATCCCCAAGTCTGAGGGAAGAGGCAAGACCAGCCACAGCTTCAGCCTCCTTCAGACCCTTCTGCCTCAGTTCCCAGCCCTGACTCATTCAGCAATCCTGGGACATGGCCTGGCAGCTCCTATGGCACAGGGAGATGCCGTGGCACTTGGCTGGAGTTTGGATGCCAAGACCCATCTCCAAGGAAGACCCATCTCCATCTCTGCTCCCTGCCACTGTGTTACAGTGAGCAGGGAAAGCTCCAAGGAGTCTTGTATGACATATACCCATGGCCATGGGGCAAGAGGAAAATTCCTTGCTTGCAGAAGGAGAGAGGCAAGAAACCTCTTACCGTGCTCTTCACCTTCTTGGCCAGCATAGTAAACTCTGGAGAGCTGGAGTTCTCACAGGCATCCAGGAATTCCCAGTTCAGAACCCGCAAGTGGCCATTGAAAACCTTCTGGATGGGTGTGTTCCTGTCTGGAAGGGAACAGCTCAGGGTCAGGAAGGGCAGTCAGGGCTGGGACCGTGTCACAGCAGATCCCCAGTGACAGCAGTCGGGGCAGGGGGGTGGAAATGGTGTCGTCAGAGCTTGAGAAGGCTTGAGAGAGCAACACCGAGTAACAGAGCTTTTCCATGTGGATGGATACATTCCCAGGGTGTCACCAACCTACATGTCACCCACCACCAGATGTCGCACACACATTTGAAGTGCCAAAACAGGAGGCCAGTGGTGAGGGAGACAAGCAGAAAAACAATGATCAGGACAGTGACAACCACCTGCTGCTTTGGGCTGTGCTCTCCTTCTTCTTGGAGTTCATGGCAGGGACGAACTCCAACCTTTTGTCCAGGTTGTTCATATCCTGGGAGAGGAGGGAAGGCAGGACAGTGGGAAGGCTGTTCCCAAAGCCTGCCTTGGGGAGTTCCAGCCACAGAGCAACCTGAAGCAGCTTTTGGGACAAGGAATGCAGCAGCATTGGGGGCGAACTTTGGTGTTGGTAGATCCACAGCCTTGGCAGGACAAACCCTGAAGGTTAATTCTTTGCTTTTCTGCACGCACTTAATTCCTTTTTGGGCCTAATATAAGGTCATGAGCTCAAGCAAACTCAGAGGCAAGTCCACACACCCTCCCGTGACCATGGCAGGTCACAAGTCCACAAGCTCCAAAATCTGCCTCAGCAGATGAAATTGCAGAGAAAAATTCACTTTCACAAAGCGCTCACTGTGTGCAGGTGTGTCACCAACAGCTCGTGGGGCACAGCACACTGTAAATAGCATTTCTCTAAAAGAAGAGATCAAGCTCATTAAACCCTTGATGTATTTCACTGTAAATGGTTTCTGGGTGCTACAAATTGCAACTGGTCCAGTGGGAGCAGTATCCCAGTGCAGGGCTGGTGGGGAGGGCTGGGTACGTTTTTTGGTGAGTGTTGAGGTGCTTTCTCCTGTCCTTGCTCTGAACAACACCTCGGGCTCAGGCACATGCTGGACTGGACAAACCAGATGCAGTGTTGCATCTATGGCTTGTCAGGCAGTAATCAGTTCTCCAGCTGACTGCTATTTCCTTCTCCTTCAATTACCAACAGAGTTTGTGTAGCTGGATTAAGTGCAGCAGTTCTCCAGCTTGGCTTACCACATCTAGTCCCTGCATCACTATCAGTAAACTTGAATGTTTCTGAATGTCTGTTAGCTGTTCATAGGGTTTTCTCCACCTGCCTGTTTGATAGTTGTGCATGTCATGGGTTCCCTGATTAGGCTCTGTGTGTCTTTGACTTAGGATTTGATATACTTGATGAAATCCCTTCGGCCCTGGTTTTTTTCTCTCCTGTATGTAGCACTTCATTTTCACTATGGTTGCTTCCTGTGCATGCCCTACTTTGTGAGAGGCTGCTGGCACTAAGGCCCAGGTGACTGCTGGCACGTCAGTGCACACCATCACTTCATGACTCACAGTTCTGGCTTCAGCGTCAAGGAGAGCCCAGTACACAGCCAACAAGGCCTTTTCAAACGCTGTGTATCTGCCTTCAGCTGCTGTTAGGCAGTGAGACCAAAACCCTAATGGATTCCTTCACCCATCTTGGAGCTGCCAGAGGCTGCACAGGGCCACATCCTTTTTCAGAGTAGTATGTAGTTCTACTGGTACCCGATGCATTGGATACAATTCTATGGGGTTTTGCTCATGTTTTATCAAAGGTGATCTGCTGTTCTGACCCCCACACAAACTGAGCGCTTTTCCAGGTTACTTTGTACAATGGCTTGAGTAACACTGCTAAGCCAGGTATGTATGATTGCCAGTATCCAACAGCACTTAAAAAGTGCTGTACCCCTGTTAAAAACCGGTTTAAGCCCAGAAAAGCAAAGAAAGCTAAGAGTCTGTGCATAAACTGGAAAGAACTTGTAAGATTCTAAAATATCTCTAAATGAGATTAAAATCAAACAAGATTAAATGTTGTTGCCAAAAANGGGCTGGGGGGACAGGAAGAGGTGACAAGGGTTAGATGGAATGCATATCACCTGTCCGAGGGTCCTGGTGTGTTGCTCTCCTCCATCTGGTCTTGCTGGTGATGAGAAGTCTCCCATCGGTGCCATGGCCACGTGGCTACATGCTGACACATGCCACAGCACAGCACGGCAAGGCACGACATGCGGCACATGCCACACCACCACACCACGCCAAAGAGTACAAAGTCCCGTGGATTAATATATGTTTTGGGCCAGGTGGGAACCCCCATGTTCCTCCTCTGCAGGGGCTAGCTTCAGACACTGTCCCTTGCAACACTGGGGGTCTGTTGCATCAGCTCTGGTGCAGGGTCTGGGGGCCGCTTTTGGGGGGGTCCCCCCCGTGCTGGGCATGTCACCCCTTCTGCTGCGGATAAAATCCCACTCAGCTGGGCTCCCATGCTCAGTGGAGGCTGGGCAGTTTCAACACACCCAAACCCTCTTCTTCCCCCTGCCCTTCATGCCAGGGTCTGCACAGGCTGATAGCTCTGGGCTGTGGTGTCCCACCCTGGAAGGTGTTAAGTTTTGTGTTCTTGTGAAAGTCCACTGGCTCTGTGTTGTTATCTTATCTCCATCAGAGGGCAGTATACTGCCCCAGTCAGGGTGTGGTGCTCTTCTCTGCAGTTTTTGTAACACAGTTTTAAAAGCAGAAAATGTTTTAACTCATAAACTGTAATATTTCAGTCTCTGACATATCTTCTTATCTTCTGGGGTTGGCCAGGTTCGGATACTGGCTAGAGCTTTCTCTGGAATTTGTTGAATTCCTTGAGTCCAGGTGACGCTTAAGTATTTAAATTTTTGGGCTAGACCCTGGATTTTCTAAGACCTGCTCCCTGCTCTCCTGCCCCCTCATCTGCCTGGGGTGTCAGGGATGTCAGGGAGGAAGGGAGGGAGGTCAGGGATGGAAGGAGGTTTTCTTGGTGCTCACCTACAGCCCTTCAATTCCCCTTTGCTCTCTCCCTGCAGGTACTGTGGGGAGCACTCCCAGTTTGGAATGGCCAGTACCACCAAAAAAATCGAGGTACGGTTCCACTCAGACCAGTCCTAGACAGATATGAGCTTCTCTGCAGAGTTCCTGTCCTACGACTCCAGTGACCATGAGCTGACACCCTGATGCAGCCAGTCATAGATGGCCACTGACAAGGTGCTGCCTCCAACAGCACCTCACAGGAAACACATGAACAGTTAGCCAAGTCCCCTTCCTGCTCTTTAGCTGGTAGAAGCAGATGTTCAGTAGAAAAAGTACAGGAACAACACCCCCTGGCTTCACAAACTTGCATGCATTTGCAGATTCCTCAAGTACCAACTTGAGGTGGTCCTTCTGCCCACCTGGCATCCCTGCCCAGGTCCCAAACTCCCTCACCACCTCCCCTGCTGGTGTAGCTCAGTGCTCACTAGCCAGCACACACACCCCCACACTCATCCCACATACACACTGCACATTCCCAACTCCCTTTGGGCATACTGGACTCAACTATCCACCAGGTATCCTGTCAGCATACCTGAATCTGAACCCAAGACCCCTGTGTGTCCAGATTGAAGTTTGCAGGTGAATATGCACTCACATTCCATGCACACCAGCACTAGAGAGGGTACAGACATCCAGCCTCTGGTGTGGTCATGGTGTGGCCCTCACTGGCTTTGCTCTTGCAAGTCCCCTCCTGCAGCTGGTCTTTGTGTGTCACCCCATTCCCACCGCCTGTTGTAGTGGGTGACACTGTGACCCCACTCGCTCCAGTAGCTGACACCAGGGGCTGTAGTGTGTCCATAGCCCCATCTTTCTCCAGTAGCTGATACCAGTTTTCACTCACAGGCACACAGGTCCCACCAGTAGCTGAGCAAAGATTTAGAAAGATGTAAGATGATGGGAATGACTGTGGGGATGAGGCACCAGGCTCAGCCTAGCATTTTATACTTTTCTCTGTCTACCCTCCCTTTGTTCCTCCCTGTTTCCCCTTCATTACATTAATAGATTAACCTGGATAGCCCAGGTTTGGTTCTCGTCACTGTCTCCCTTATCATTTGACAGTCAAATCTGTGTTCCTGTACATTCTTACTCATTGCTTTCTCCCTTCCTACTCCATAGCCCCTGGATTCATGCTCAGGTCCAACATTATCTGGTACATCAAAGTATACTCAGACCATCCCAGTTACACCATTCATTTCTGTAGCCCACTCAAACCTTTCCATATACCTAACCCACACTGAATCCTCCTACCCCATACCTTTCTTTTTATTTCCCATTTTGTCTGCTTCTTATTTCCAAAATCCTCTCTTACCAACCCTTGCACTTTTACTGCTTTAGTGGGTTGACCTTGTACAGCAGATGGACTCCTGCCCAGCCATTCTCTGATGTCACCTCCTCAAGAGGACAGGACAGGGCAATAAAACAAGATGAAAATGCTCATGGGCCACAATAAAGACAGGGAGATCATTGACCATCACAGGTAAACCAAACTGATTTGGGGAAAAATTAACTTACTCCTTTGCCAATCAAAATAAATTGGATGGTGAAAAATAAAGACACAAGTAAAACACCTTGGACCCCAACCCTCCTTATTCTTCCCAGGTTCAACTTCACTNCAACCCTCCTCATTCTTCCCAGGTTCAACTTCACTCCTTCAGTCCCAAATCTTTTACCTCTTCCCAGCCCCAGGCTGTTTAGAGCTAAGAGGAATGGGGAGTTGCAGTCAGTTCATAAGAGTTTGCTTCTGCAGCTTCTTCCTCTCCACACTTTCCCCCTCCTGCTCTAGTGTGGGTCCTCTCTAGATCTTTAATCCTTCAGGATGAACCTGCTCTGGTGTGAGATTTCCATGATCTGCTGGTCCCAAAACGTCACCCTGTACACCCAATACACAGAAAGTACATATTGTCTTTTTGTCTTTGTAGTAGAGTGTCTTTGTTACTTCCAGTCTGAGAGACAGTAAATTAGGTTTTAATCACACAAACTGGAAGAGAAATGCTGCTCAGATACAACCAAGACCAGAACTGGCATTGAAATAAGCCGAAAGAAAATAAAAAGACAAGTCACATTTTGCTTTAATGCACTCTCCATCTGGGAAGCCAGGAGAAAGACCAGTCATAAACATCAGGTTCAGTGAGTTATGAACAGTGCCCACCCACAGCTTCCTTTTAGTCTACATGAGAGGGGTAAAAATTGAACAAAGCTACTGCAGGAATCTGGCAATGTTTCACTTTACCTTTTCTGGTTTAACTGAGCAAGTTAGTAGTTTCTGAAAGAAGTCTTTGTTCTGAGAGGAAAAAAAAAAAACGAGAGATTAAGTATAGACTTGGAGCCAGTCTCTCACATCAGTAGGAAGGACACTCCAGGTGACACATCTCTTTCCCTCCAATCATAAAGTTTTAGTTTGCTTCTGAACTCATTATTGAGTTTTTTGAGGGCTTTTTGGGGGTGGAGATGGTGGTGGAGGGAGTTCCAGGTTATCACTGTTTATCACTATCACTTGATAGTTCCCTATCAAGATGGCCACAAATACGATGGAAATCAGTGTGAAAAAGAGGACCTGCATCTTGCCATGGAAGGCAACCCTCAAAAGTAAGAAGTGAATAGTGACAGTTTGGTTTCCCAGCTTCATTTCTTCAATAGGTCTCATCCTAAAAGGGAAAGAAGGCACACTACCCTACAACAGGATTAGCAGCTGGGGACAGACTTGTGGACTAAAATGCAAAATGGGCAGCAAAATGGGGTTGAAAACATGTCATGAAACTTGGACCGAATATGACAGTGGCTCCTGTGAAAAAAATCTCAGCTGGAGAGCCTGTTCAAAATCATCTTTAACAGTAACAGGCTGGGATTTTTCTTCCTGAAATTAGGTGAACAGAAGACCATTTCAAATAACCACTCTGCATTCATTTTATACAGAGAGAAATGGATGCCACCAAAGGGTGGCTCACCTTAGTGTAACAGAAGCATCTTTGAGGAGACAGCAGAATTTCACTTTGGATGGGCTGGATTCCTCTCAGTTAACTTCAGCATCTAAATGTCTATAGACATCTAAGTGGGAGCCAGTGATCTTAGAATCACTTCATATTTAATAATGACAGAGATACTGTAAAACAAATGCAGAATTTCTTTCCTTCTAACATGGATGTTCAAGGATGCAAGGATTGGTGGTATAACTATTAATGAAGTGAGTATGCAATATGCAAATACCAAATTTTTGGATACTTAGAATTAACTGAAATTAATTTAATTATTGGTGCTCTAAGACAGATGATATGGAGATCTTGTGGCTTTCTACCTACTGGGTTGACTCAAGCAGAAGTGACCTACATACATTAATTCATTTTAACCCTGCAAAAGTACACTCCAAACCTAAACAAGTTAGGTTGCTAAAAGCATTTGTTTTTTGTTTTGTCAAATGATATAAAATCCATATTCTGAGTTTTTATATAAGATAAGCTTTGGGGAATAAAAAGATTCTCAGCACAGACACAGCTGCCCACATAAAAGTGGTCACAAGCATCTAGACCTTGCTGCCTTCTTCTGGGAATTTGCCATCTCATCAGATATGCTAAGAGAATTATTTGTCTGGGAATCTTCCTGCACTGTTCTAGCCAAAATATACTTGGCTGATTTTTGAAAGACACATAAAGACAATAATAGAACTATATTTTTTTTTTCTGTATTTACACCATTGGGATTAAGATAATGCAGCCCACAAGACCTGCAGTTTAGTTTTACTCTAAGAGAACTAAGGATTAACATTTTCTCTACAGGGTTCACATGTATGAGGTAAGAATATATATATATATGTGCAACAAAACTTCCAAACAAATAATGAAAACAAATTGCTTGGACTCTCATGAAAATATCTGTTTATCCAGTGGGATTTGTCTTCTATCCAGATGAAGGAAAACTCTTGCTACCTACACAGCACCTATACTGAATCATTAATAATGATAAAATAGCTTGGGATTTTGGTATCTGGCTTTTCAGGATTTCTGAAAATGCCTTTTTCTTTTCCTTAACAATGATAAACTAGAAAACAAAGAGATGAGAAAGTAAGAAAGTAT
Organism: Erpornis zantholeuca; assembly: GCA_013400515.1. Classification (NCBI taxonomy): domain Eukaryota; kingdom Metazoa; phylum Chordata; class Aves; order Passeriformes; family Timaliidae; genus Erpornis; species Erpornis zantholeuca. Next base: position 9,120 of record VZTN01016501.1, read on the forward strand.
AGATACTGTGATTCATTTGTTCCACACATTTATCAGCAAAGTAAGTAGCTACAGTTGCCAAAGTTTTCCAAAGACAATAGAAATAAGCAAGTGTACTGTCAGTATAATTAAAGTTTCTCCATCATAAACACTGAAAATAACATATCAATGCCAGAGATATTTCTGTTGCTTTTGGATGAGTGAGTAATTCAGATGAAAAAATCCACGTTGCTGGTGCTTAAAGGTGGGATAGATTTCTCTTGTAAAATCTAATAGCAGCTCCAGGCTCCAATTAGAAAAAAAAAACATGGAAACACATGCATGTTTTGGTTTTGCCTTAGGAATCAACTAAGAATGATGAACAGAAAATTAAACATTACCTTATCTTACAAAAAGTGGTGGAGTTTTCTCTCTGTCTTCAAGAGGAGAAATAATTGCTCCTCTTGAAGGAGGAGAGAAAGGCAGAGAGGAAGAGAAATTATGAATAAAGAGAATGAAAGAAAAAAAAACCAACCCAACTCCCTTTGTTTTCCTCTCTAGGAGGAAGCACCTCTTCTCTGATTCCAAAGGCTCCATAGCAAACTGGTGGGGCTATTTGAATTTTCATATGCTCCCAGTAGGATCACGTATGCAGAAAACAACTTGTTGGTATGGTGAAATTGTAGGTTACTTAATCTTTTTTTTTAATCCATGGTTTTAGAACATACTAGCAGTCTAAATGTAGGAGAAGTAAAATTCCCTTATTCCTTATGCATGTTGAGCTGTGATATAATTGTTAAGAGTAATAAGCAGATATTCTTTAATGCTTTTTCTTACAGCTTACTAATATTAGCTAAATATGGCAAGAAATAGTACAATAAATACTTGCCTTCTAGACCTTTTTTTTTCTGCTTTTGTCCAGTGTATTCTGGAAATGAAAAATTCCTTTTGGTAGGTGTCTGCTTGTCTGCTGCTCATCTGAAGCACTTCCCTTTTTGGCATAGAAACTCAGTTTAAACACAGGTGAAAAACTAAGTGATATGAATTCAAGACTGAAGTATTCAACACTAAATCAACTCCAGCAAAGTCAAGCTTTGTATCCTGGAAAGACAAGCCAAACAAGTGGAACAAAAGAAAACTCTTGTACCAGTGCATCACAGCTGGGAAATGGCACAGAGAAAACACTAGTGTTCTCCTATTGGGAGAGGTTGGACTTGCACCCACCTCCCTGACTGTGCCCCAGGCAGCTCTGGTGTTGCTTCTGCTCTGCCCTGAGCTCTGGCTTTCTCATCTGTGTGAATTCTCCCATTTGTGTACATTCTCTCATGCCTGTGGATGCAAATGTCTAGTGGCCTGCCTTTGCTGGCTGCCAGGCTCTCACCCAGTGCTCTCTCATTGCAGCTCCTCAGGAGGACAGGACGGGGAGAGAAAATGAGATGAAAATTCTCATGGGTCAACAGAAATACAGGGAGATCATTGACTGATGTGGAAAAACCAAACTGATTTGGGGAAAAATTAACTTACTCCTTTGCCAATCAAAATAAATTGAATGGTGAAAAATAAAGACACAAGTAAAACACCTTCCCCCTACCTTCCCCTTTTTCCTGGGCTCCAGTTCATGGCATTTTTATTGATGATCTAAACAAGGGGATTGATTGCGCCTTCCGTAAATTTGCAGACAAAACCGGGGGGAGTGTGGATCTGCTGGAGGACAGGAAGGCTCTGCAGAGGGATCTGGACAGGCTGGATCGATGGGCTGAGCCCAGTGGTTTGAGGCTCAACAAGGTGAATTGCTGGGTCCTGTGCTTATTCACACCAAGTCCCTTGGAACACTCCAGGCTGGGGCAGAGTGGCTGGGAAGCGCCTGGAGAATAAGGACTTGGGGATGCTGACTGACAGCAGATGAGCACGAGCCCAGGTGTGTCCAGGTGGGCAGGAAGGCCAGTGGCACCTGCTCTGTGCCAGCCAGAGTGTGTCCAGCAGGACCAGGGCAGTGAGTGTCCCTGTGTACTGGGCACTGGTGAGGCCACCCCTCCAATCCTGGGGTCACTTTTTGGCCCCTCATGACAAGAGAGACACTGAGGGGCTGGAACATGTCCAGGGAAAGGAACGAAGCTGTGGAAGGGTCTGGAGCACCAGGAACAATTAACTCTGGAGAAAAGGAGGCTCGGGGAGGACGTTCTTGCTCTCCACAACTCCCTGACGTGTAACCAGGTAGGTGTCAGGCTCTGCTCCCAGGCATTAAGCAACAGGAGAAGAGCAACTGGCCTCAAGTTGGGGGAGGGGAGTTTTATATTGGATATTGGCAAAAAGTTCTTCACTGAGAGGGTTGTCATGCACTGGCACAGGCTGCACAGGGCACTCACCATCCCTGGAGGGATTTAAAAGCTGTGTGGATGTGACACTTGGGGGTATGACTTACTGGTGACCTTGGCAGTGCTGGATTGATGGCTGGACTTGAAGATCTTAAGGTTCTTTGGAACCTAAACGATTCTGTGATTCATTCTGAAACTTTTATCTCCTCCCTCCTCTCACCAGTGGGGGGTTGTGCTAAGAACATAACAGTTAGCCTTCACTGTTTCTTCCTCCTCCCATTTTTCCACTGTTCCAGTGTACATCCTATCTGGGGCAGCAGTCCTTCAGGATAAATCTGCTCCAGTGTGGGCTGTCTCCAGGCCACAGTTCTTTTGGGGAATGGTCCACTTACAGGATCCAGGCAGGCAGAAGTGTCCCTGAGAGGTCAGGGGCTGAAGCTGTGTGGTCAGACATGCATGTGGTCTCATCCAGCCTGTGATGCTGCTGGGCCTGGCAAGCTTCCACCCTCATAAATGCACAAGCTATGTGAACATAACCCTAAAATTTGTTTTGCCTTGCTCTAGCTCTGCATTTCTGTAAGTACAACTGGTTGTTCTAGTTTTTGCCCTTTTGTCAACATATAAAACAATGAAAACCTGCAGTTTCCTTTGATGATTTTGGTTTCATTTGCAATAGCTATATACAGTTGCTCCATTATCCTTCCCTGAGCCTCCAGGGCTCCTGGCTTCTACTCGTCTCTTCAGAGAATTCCTACAGTGTGTGGTGTGTGTTTGTGCACACCTGGGTGTGGGTGGAAGTGTTTTGATTGGCCACATAGGTATATTCCCTAAAGCACCTGGCTGGCAGTTTATGGGACAAAAGTGCATAAACTAATTAAGAATTATTATTTTTCAACTCTTCATGCTCTGTCTGAGCATGCAGAAATTCAGTTATGGAAGCCAAAGCTGAAATGGAATTGCATCTAGTCAGGGATGTCAAAGGCAACAAGGAGGGTTTCTGTACATACCTTTGTGAAAAAAGGCACACACAACACATTAGTGAATGAGTTGGGGAACCTGATGGTGCAGGACATGGAAAAGGTTGATACACTGAATGACTTCTTTGCCTTGGTCTTGACTAGCAAGACCAGGCTTCAGGAATCACAGGCCCTAGAGATCAGAGGGAGACTGCAGTAAGAATGGTGCATCCTTGGTGAAAGAAGATCTGGTCAGGGAATAACAGACATAAGTAAGTTATAGAATCAAAGAATTATAGAAGTCTGGAGTGGTTTGGGTTGGGAGGGACCTTAAAGATTATCTAGTTCCAATCCCTTGTCCATGAACCTGCCCATGAACCCATGAGTGCTGAGGGCACTGGCTGATGTCATCGTCAGGCCATTCTCAATAATCTTTGAATGATCATAATGACTGGGAAAGATGCCTGAGGACTAAAACAAAGCAAAAGACTCCTGTCTTTGAAAAGGGTAAGAGGCCCCAGAGAACTACAGGCTGGTCAGCCTCACATTGGTCCCTGGGAAGGTGAGGGAGTACTTAAGTTACAAGCAGCCCCAATAAGAACTATCCTTATGAAGTATGGACTAATTTCCTGTTTGTTCTCCAAATTTCTCCCCACGTGCACACACCCATAATAAATTTTATGCCACAGTCCTCCTTAGCTTATATAGCATCTGGAAGATCATTTCGCATGCTGAAATACCTTCATGTTTTTTTGGTGGCTGAGTGAGATGAATGAGGTTGGTTGTACTCCCCATCTCATCATTGTTCCTCTCATTGCTGTCTGAATGTTAGCCAGATATCCTAAAAAAAACACGACACTGACATGCAGTATTAGATTTTCATGAGTCCTTTCATGAAACTCTGGCTTCAGTTAAATGATCCCTCCTTGTGGGATGGGGGAGAGAATTGGAAGGGTAAAAATGCAAAGATGCAAAAAAAATTTGAGTGGAGATATTTTAATCAGGAAGAAAAGGGGAAAAAAAGCAAACAAAACAACAACTCAAAGTAAAACAAAATCAAGAAAAACACATGACATTAAAAACTCCCAATTGTTCACCAGTTGGTCTAAGCCAAATCAGTCTCGGAGCAAAGATAGCCCCCCCAAAACTTAATTTTCCTGGTTTTATTGCTGAGCTAGACGTCATATGCTGTTGGAACACCCCTTTTCTTGCAGCTGGTCTGGGTTCTGTGGCTCAGACCCAGGAAGCCGGGACCAGCCCAGAGAGAGAGTCTGGGGGTCTGCGGCGTTCCCTCGGCTGACAGGGTGGCCCCGCAGGGTGCCTGGGTCAGGAGGCTGAGAGCTCTTTAGTGATTCAGTGAGACAGTGATTTGCAGCCTTGTCCTGCGAGGCAACCCCAGGCTGGACCAGGGGAGAGAGGCGAGGAGTCCTTATGGCTGTTCTGGAAGGATAGCTTTATTGTCCAGCGCCTCACGAAGGGGAGGCCAGGGACGGAGCTCTCCTGAGGTCTGAGGAAGACACAGGGGTTCTTACAGGAATACAAGGGTGGGTGTGAGGGGGTAGGGGCCAATAGGTTACAAAGAATGTACATAGGATCTCCCAGAGGATCGTGGTTCTGTTTTCTCTCACCCTCACCAGAAATGATGCTTTCTCCAAGGGGATCTTGCAGTGAGGTTGTGCAATTCTCTTATCTTTGTCAGGCCTCCCACCATGGCAGGGGCCTGGTGAGTTTATCTGACTCCCCTTATCAGATGTCCCAGCTCTGCCCCCTCCCATCTTCTTGCACACCCCCACCCTACTCACTTGTGGGGCAGATAATGTATAAGCAGAGTTCAGCAATAATAACTAAAATATTAATGTGTTATCAACACTGTTGTCATCACTTAGCCAAACACTCGACCACGTGAGCTACTGTGAAACACTTAACTTTATACCAGCCCAAGCTAGCAAAATGAAATGGGGAAAAAACACCCAGTGACTTTAATGATAAATAGATCTGTATGTGCTTTTTATTCTTTGATTCTTCTGCTGGGATGTGCAGCTATCCAGGTATTGGTTTACAGACAATAAGAATACACGGGGTACCAAATATAATGAACTGATTTTTGTTGCGAGAACTTTCTGTTCTGATGGTTCCATATTTGGACTAAAGTAAGTCATCACTGAAAGGGTTGTCCCACCCTGGCACAGCTGCCCAGTAAAGTGGTGGAGTCATAATTCCTGGAGGGAATTAAAAGCCACATGGGTGTGGCACTTGGGGACGTGGGTTAGTGGTGGCCTTGGCAGTGCTGGGGGAACAGGTGAACTCAAAGATCTCAGTGATCATTTCCAACCTAAACAATTCTATGATTCTATGGTTTATCCAGAAAATTATTTAAAACCAAGTGCAAGTGTTCCTTTTTAATTTTCAACATCTCTTTCACAATCTTGTTTTTCAGAGTATAAATAAGAGGGCTGAAAGTGGGTGTTAAGATGCTCTATTGGATTGAAACTGGTCTATCAAAGCAAATCAAAGTTGATGAAAGCCTTAGTGCAGCACAAATCCAGTAACAGTGGAAGTTCACTGCTGAAATGGCTGACTCCATTGGATTCACACAAGCTTAAATTTCTCAGGAAAATGAATCCACAAACACCAGAGGTTTATGTCCAAAAAGGAGACAGAGGAGTCCTGTTACTTTATTTGAATGAAGGGAGAGGCTATGGGGCATTCCCCAGGGATCTCTCAAATTTTTAGAGGACACAGCCTTCTTTTTATCCTAATTTCCTGGCCACATTTCCCTCTCTCTTTCCCCATTGGCTGAGGTACTTGAGAGGTACAGACTTCCTGAATCACCTAATACAGACTCCCTTCTAATGTAAATCCCCTTTTTTTTGTTTTTCTATGGGATTTATGGTTCCCCATTACTTCTTTCATTTCTCAGTATCTATCTTTACCTACCAGCAGACCCATGGTTTGTTTGTAAAGATTAAACCCTCTCACTCCTTCCATCGGTCAGTGGAATTTCTCCCATTGTTTCTTTCATCTTTCAGTATCTAGCCTTTACGTATCAGCAGATCCACACTTTGTTTGTAAATCAAAACTATCTCATTCCTTTGAAACTGAAAAGTGGAATACTGTCTATACGAGGATAAATCCCATCACCCATACCCCAGATCCAAGCTGGGTACAGTCTTGGCAAAGGAAAGGGTTGCATATGGTCATGAGCACAACAGTCATACAGTCATATGCATATTGGTCATAATCCATTGCTGAAAGTGTAAAAACTTTGCACAAGCTAACAGGTAAAATGCAATAATTATACAGTGCTGTCTTGGGGTGATTTTATGATGATAGTCTATTCCTGATTGCCTGCTTTATGCCCAGAAATGGTTGCTGTAACTTTAAGGTGGGTCCCAGGGAGGGGTGGGAGCCTTGAGACTCCTGTGCGGGCTTTGTTCCAAGACTCTCTCCCTGGCGTGCTCAGTGCTGTGGAGATTGGTGGTTGCTTTGTTGCTTAGCTAGGTCATTTTTCTTGGTAACTGAAGCAAAGAGTTTCTTTTTTCCACCTTTCCCTGGACTGCAGCAGCAATCTTTTAGTGTTTTTTTTTTGAACTGTAGCTGCTTGGTTTTGGTCCAAGACTGCTGAGACGGTCGACCGGGACCTAAGGGAGCCTGTGGGAGCTGCTCTGGTCAGCCCAAGACCTCGGGAAAAGCTGAACCAACAAGAGAAAGAACACCGAAACCCACCAGCTTCATCCACAGTGAGGAGGATGTGAGAAACATACTCACTCTGTAAAAATTTAACAACTTTATTCAGGAGCAACAAAAGACGGGCAACTGAGATAAGCCTGAGGAGCCCAACAGCAAAGAGAAAGTGATTTCAGCATGTGCGCTGCTGGGTGCTCTCCCGCACAGGCACGTGGAGGGTACAGGACCCCGGGTGAGGCACAGCTTCAGTTCTCATACCCTAGTCCGCTTGCCATGATTGGTGCGGTTTTGGATCCATTCAGGGTTGGCCAGATGTCAATGGCATCATCTGATTGGCCCTTTGATGGTTCATTGATGTCCAATCGTTTGCCTAGGGGTCCTTTAGATTGGCTTGTTTTTTGCACCAATCCCCGGTCTCGGATTCCTGTCAGTGAATCCATCAGTGGAATGTTCTAGCCCTCCCTCCTTTCGAGGTTTCATGAGCACCACCCAATATATGTACTACACCCATGACATCGAACACACATGGCTGAGCAGACCATCATTACACTTTTAACACAATCAACACTCAATTAGAACTTATATTATTCTATTTAATTAACAAATTCCCTTGAAAGCCAGCTCATCTATAACAAGGAGACCAATGCCAGAAGTTCAACAGGTTCCCATCTATTTTGCCCAAGCTGCTGCTTGAACTCTTTTTTTTCCCCTTCCCTGAGACAAAGGAGCTGGCCACCATTTTTGCCCCCTTCTGCCACACGGTCGGTTGGTCTTTGTTTTCTTCCCCTGGCATTTTAAGTTTTTTTGTTCTGCTGTGGGTGGGGGGCAGGAGGGTGGGGAGGGGTGGGAAAGGTTCTGAAAGTTCAATATCTAGCATTTACTCTTTTTTTTTTTCCCATGCTGTATGGGCACTTTGGTTTGTCAATAAACAGATTTTTTTCACTTTCACCCACTGGCATTCATTTTTCGCATTGGCAAAAGGTATTACTAAAGCCCTTATCTTTAGAGGAAACACTTATTCCCAGAGCATTTTTTCCTAAATTTGTCTTTAAACCCAGACAAATGCCATTGAGAAAAATGTTTTTTTTCCTTTTTCAGGAAGTTCTTTAGCATCTTTGAGACAGTCACTGTGGAGTAACAGACATAAACAAAAGCTACATAACCCAGAAATATGTGGAGGACTGAAGCTGAGGGTCCAGACCATTTTCTTACCAGTGCAATAAGCGAAGGCCTAGTCACTGCCATTAGATAATTAAATAAAGGCACCAGAAATTGTTAAATCTGGAAGTTGGGAATGCTGGAAAGTCCCAACAGAAGAAACTCAGTCACCACAGTTTCATTTCGCATTACAATTTGATCAGCAGAAGGAGATTACCAAAATGAAAAAAAAATTGTGAATTTGTGAAATAAAAAGATAAAACTTTAGGAAAACAGCAGTTGTACCACAGCCATATATCAGGCAGAGAATTCCCTGTAGGGTGAGGAAAGTAAAGGTTCTGCTTGAAACCTAAGTGGTATGTGTAAGAAACAAGTTCCCAGTAAGCCCCTGCATTGCTCAATTAGAATGTTAAAAGAATCAATCACCCGTTAATTGTCCTGTACTTATCTCCCTAACTGTTGCCAATTATACTCCCTTTTTCCTCAGATCTTGTCTTCACTACTCCCTGAAGTGGTGTTGGACGCTGAGAAGAGGCAGGCGTATGCAAATAACAGAGACCTTCAGCATCATGGGATCATTTTGTGGAATAAAAGCTCCTCAAACAATGAGCTGAGACACAATCAGAACATCTAAAGGACACCCCAAGTTGAGGAAAGGGTAGATGCATCTCCTAATCCTGACCTGGGCTTTTTTTATCCTCTTACCCTGACCTAAGGAACTGGGCTAGTGTGTACCCTGGACTTCAAGCCAGGAAAGCAAGACTTCCTGGGTGTCTATGAGAACAGGATCCTGGCATCTACTGCACTGCACCCTAGAAACAGATCTACACATCTCCTCCTCCTCTGGTTTGCCAGTGAGAGCTACAACAGTGGATATGCATCCAGTTGCCGCCCCCCCCTGCCCAGCTGATTTATTTAATAAAGAGCTGAATATTAATAAAGGCTTTAGCCCTGTTCATTTCAGTATGGAACAAAAGGTTAACCACAAGTAATACTGTAACAAGATGTTATTCATAAAAAACATCTTAGGCCCTTCTCCAAGAAAAAGGCATTCAGACAGAGGTAATCAATGCAAACTGAGTAATTAAATATTAAAACAACCACATCATGTCTGGCTTTGAAAATACGGAATGCACAAATCAACCTCTCACCTAGTGAGGATTAATCTGCAACCACAGGACAGAAATAGATATTTTCTTCACATTTATCTCACGGATGTGGTAAATCATTCTTTTAGAATTCCTGTTGCTCTCTGTAATGACAACCAACAGTCATTAACTGATTGAAATATAAATGGATACTTCTTAAGCAGCCATTTTAAGTTCTGATTTTAATCAGAGTTCAGAAATACCTCCAAAGTGGAAGGATTATACCAGCTCAGAAAGAAAAAGACAGCAATAGTAAAGGGTAGTAATGCTAACAACAAAACTCTGTTGCTGGTCACTCCTAATACCATTGAATCACAGAATCACGGACTGGTTTGGATGGGATCCAACCTGGCCTTGAACACTTCCAGGGATGGGGCAGCCACAGCTTCTTAGGGCAACCTGTACCAGGGCCTCACCACCCTTATAGTAAAGAGATTCTTCCTCATATCTAATATAAACCTAATCTTCTTCAGCTAAAGACAATTTTCCCTTGTTCTGTCACTCCAGACCCTTATCCAAAGTCCCTCTCCAGCTCTCCTGTAGCTCCCTTAGGCACAGTAAGGGGCTCTGAGGTATCCCTCAAGTCTTCTCTACTCCAGCTTGAACAGCCCCAGCTCTCCCAGCCTGACTCCAGAGCAGAGGAGCTCCAGTCCAGAGATCAACTTAGTGGCCTCCTTTGGACTTGTTCCAACTGGTCAATGTCTTACTTCTGTTGGAGGCCCTTTGTTGTATAGGAGGGCTGTTGTCCCTTTCCTACAGGCTCCAACAGTGTCAGCTTCTTAGGCTGGCTCTGAGTTACTGAAGATTTAAACAAGAAAATTAGCTGGAGAAAAGCATGGGATGGGTTCCTTGGAACATTTGCTACACTGATCCTGTTCAAACCCTGTCTTAGTTTGAAAGACAGGTCTGCTAAGGAAGGCAGGAGCCTCCCTTGGAATAGAAGACGTAACCCCCTTCCCTCCAAATTACTATAATTTTGAAATTAAGGGCTTTCAGGCACAGATATGAGGAGTAGGAATAACTGTTCTTTACTATATATATATATATATATATATATGTGTATATGTAAAACCAGGCAAACAAAGAGCAGTAGCTGTGGCAGTGATCACAGACAGAGTAAAGAGAAGTGCAGCCTCTCTGGGCTCTCAGGCCCTGTCCCCTGCGCTGCAGTGCCGCTCACGGCCGGCAGGGGCGCTGGCGGCTCCCGGTGAGCAGGGCGGGTGCGATGTTCCCCCGCGGCTGCAGGGGGCGCTCCGGAGCGAGCTCGGCACCAGGCGGTGATGGAGGAGGAGAAGCTGCTGCACAAACCCCTGGGGCAGAGCGGCAGCGCCCTCGGGAACAGGGGCTGGAGCAGGAGAGATGGACACAAAACCTGGGCTGTAGATGAGATGTATTGATGCCTTAAATGGCTACTTAGAAACAGAGACTAGACAGGAATAAAGGAAAAAAAGGTGGTATTTATTTGAAAGGCCTTCAGGTGCACACTTTGGGCTCCAGAGGTCCTGCCTCAGTGGATCCCAAAAATGGACACCCTGGTCACGAGTGCTTCACACTTTTATAACAACACAAATTCACCAACCAGAACCCAGCCAATAATGTGGTCTCCCCAGCTTGCCTCCCTCTTCTCAAGATGATGGTTTAGAGTTCTTGTTTCTGGATGTCCTTGAAGAACAAGTTAGAGGTTTTGTTATGTCTATCTTAGCACAGAGAACAGCATAGAGAACAGCATTTAACAAGTTACAGAAAACTTCAGAGTTACACTAGCAGTACAGGATTTGAAAAATATAAAAGTTAAAACCTAAGGCATCGTATCAAACTCCTGAGCTGCAGCAGGACCTCGGGAGGTCTCAGCAGGCGGGGGGGTGCCACGGCTACGGTGTAGCAAAAAGCTCAAAGCAGCAGCAGCAGCAGCAGAAACAGCAGCAGAAGCAGCAGAAGCAGAAACAGCAGAAGAAACAGCAGCAGCGGCAGAAGCAGAAGAGCAGCAGGCAGCGCAGCCTCTCTCTCCTCCTGATGTTAGAGAACTAGAGCTGGGCTGTATCTCACTCCCCCTTACCAGTTCCAATCCCACCCAGTTCCAATTTCTGCCCAATGAGAAAACTCCAGGCAAAAAGAGGGCAGCTAGACGGACCTTCCCCCTGTGGCCAGGTCCCTTTGTTTCTCTTAAGTACCCAGCAATTTGTTCCTTAGCAAAAAAAATGGGAAAAATTCCTTTAAGAGGGAGAGAAGAAAGAAAGAATGGGCAACTTCTAAAACCCCAACAAACCCTGATAAACTATTCATGCTGTTTAAGTAAGTCTTGAACTCAGGGTAAAGAGTCTGAACCTGTTCCTGCTGGGGTGACGTCCTACTCTTGCAATGCTTTCCCACTATTGTAAGTCACAAAGTAATAAAAGAGTTAGAGCTTTAAACTGCAGCACAGGTAAAGTCTAAGATTAAGATATTTCTGCCCCCATAGGGGACCCACACTGGAGCAGGAGGGGGAAAGTGTGGAGAGGAAGAAGCTGCAGAAGCAAACTCTTATGAACTGACTGCAACTCCCCATTCCTCTTAGCTCTAAACAGCCTGGGGCTGGGAAGAGGTAGAAGATGTGGGACTGAAGGAGTGAAGTTGAACCTGGGAAGAATGAGGAGGGTTGGGGTCCAAGGTGTTTTACTTGTGTCTTTATTTTTCACCATCCAATTTATTTTGATTGGCAAAGGAGTAAGTTAATTTTTCCCAAAATCAGTTTGGTTTGCCCACATCAGTCAATGATTTCCCTGTATTTCTGTTGACCCATGAGATTTTTCATCTCATTTTCTCTCCCTGTTCTGTCTGATATAAATTGAATAGCCAATAAATTAACCCAGAACCAATTTGGGTTTAACAATAACCCAGAGCCAATTTGGGTTTTACAATTTAAAATTTATTGAAGCAAGCAATCAAGCAGGCAAAAACGGCACCGGGCTACTGGGGCGGTCAGTACCGCCCCTCCAACAGCAGAAAAACTGTCTCTTTGTTTCTGATCTTTATACTTCTCTTGTCCTGTTCATATATGGCATTTTCTATAATTTCTATGTGTTCACAGCTTGTTGCCAGAGGGTTTTTGGAGCAGCCTGGTGCTCGTGAAGATGAAGGGCAGACGTCTTCCTCTCCGGGACTTGTCCTTACATGGTCAGCCTTGGCATCTTATCACACGGCCTTCACTCAAGGCGTACAATCTTTCCTTATATAGTTAATAAACAAGCAATTCAGCATACAAGTTTTCTTTTTGGCAGTCACTAGCATACAGGATACAGCATACATACTGGCCTATTTTAGCATCAGTTAACATAGTACCTTAGCTTGATACAGGCAGTTATTAGCAAACAGCTTCCTTCTATCATAGTACCTTGGCTTCATACTAGCAGTTTAATCACCAAACAGCTTGCATCTACCACACTGTCCTCCTGAGGAGCTGCAATGAGAGAGCACTGGGTGAGAGCCTGGCAGCCAGCAAAGGCAGGCCACTAGACATTTGCATCCACAGGCATGAGAGAATGTACACAAATGGGAGAATTCACACAGATGAGAAAGCCAGAGCTCAGGGCAGGGCAGAAGCAACACCAGAGCTGCCTGGGGCACAGTCAGGGAGGTGGGTGCAAGTCCAACCTCTCCCAATAGGAGAACACTAGTGTTTTCTCTGTGCCATTTCCCAGCTGTGATGCACTGGTACAAGAGTTTTCTTTTGTTCCACTTGTTTGGCTTGTCTTTCCAGGATACAAAGCTTGACTTTGCTGGAGTTGATTTAGTGTTGAATACTTCAGTCTTGAATTCATATCACTTAGTTTTTCACCTGTGTTTAAACTGAGTTTCTATGCCAAAAAGGGAAGTGCTTCAGATGAGCAGCAGACAAGCAGACACCTACCAAAAGGAATTTTTCATTTCCAGAATACACTGGACAAAAGCAGAAAAAAAAAGGTCTAGAAGGCAAGTATTTATTGTACTATTTCTTGCCATATTTCACTAATACATAATTGGTATCATATTGCAATTCTCTAAATTCTTAACATCATTGCTAAATCTTTGGTCCAATTTTCAAAAGCATAAATGGGGGCTGTATCAACAGCCATTGGGATTGACAGTTTAGAGAAGGCTGTGACTGCATTTTGTAAACAGGAGCATAATTCCACACAAAGGCTTTTGACAACTTGCCAGCAAGCCCTCAGACCACCACCAGAAGGATCTGGTCTCTGGATACATGTTTGCAGGATTGACTCTTCATGTTTTTTCTTGATTGCCATATTAAATACTTTAAAAATTATACACATCAGGGGGTTTTGGGCAGAACCAGGTATCACTGGCAAGGGTCTAAACTCTTGTAGGGAGTTCATTCAGAAAGCTTAACCTGTCTAGGGCCCAACAGAGAGGAAGGGAGGGAGTGAGGGCCAGCAGGGCCAGGCAGCATCAGGCTGGCCTGTCAGGGGTGACAGCTAAACTCTGGAGCAGAGTGGTGCATCAGGAGCACTCTGGGCCCATAACCCAGAGGCTGATGAATTAAAAACTTCCTCTCCTAAGGCACTCTTTCGCCAATACTGCCCTCCCAACAGCTTTTACCCTGCCTGGCTCTAGCTCTCTGGGCTTCCTCTAGCCCTAGCCCTCCTCTTCCCACTGCCCCTGCTACCTGGTGTGACTGATAGGTAAAGCTTTGTAAAGGGAAGGCCGGGTAAAATCATGGCTCCGGCCTGTTACTTAGGCTGTGTAGAAAGGGACTGTGGAGAGTGACTCAGCTAGACTGGAGGAAGTGAAGCTTGCCACATGAATGCCTCATGCCCACACGGTGGTGTATGGTGGCTGTTGTGCCTAAAAAGTATGTAAACTGATAATTGACTAATGGCATAAAAAGGCCAGGTTTTTGGTAATAGAGATCCTCATTTGCACCCGCATGGGGTCCCTTCGTTGCTCCTTATTGCTACAACCTGGTACGGCCCACGGGTGGCTGTGCAGCAGCAGGCACAATTCCCCCCACGAGGCCCTGCATGT
>VZTN01016502.1:809-16337 GCA_013400515.1 Erpornis zantholeuca
CAGAAGCAACAAAACTTCACATAATGACTCTTTCTTCTTACAGTCTTTTTTTCAACAGCAGTTATGTTCAGCCCCAAGCTCACTGTGTGAGAGAGTAGTGCAATGTATCGTGCAGGCATATTCCTACTCCCTTTTAGCAATGGCATAGATTAGTCTACACCAATTCAAATTTGCATTTCTATATTAGATTTTAGTGGTTGTGTTCCATTTCCAAATTTTTAAATATATTTAAATAGTATATAAACTAATATGTTATGGAATGCTTGAAAAGGCTGAGGTTTTCCAGTCCTTCTGATCATTCTCATGGAAAGCCGAAAAGAAGCCACCCCCAACTTAATTTTAAATTAGAAAGTAATCAGGTGGTAAAAGTGAGCTCACAAATATGGGAAAATGCAGAGGCTTGCTCAATCACAGTCTGTTCTTCCTTTTTAATTATTGCCCTGTTTTTCATCTTGATAAGTATGTGAATCAATAACCCACCTTCCCTTCCCCACCTTTCACTGTTCTCCCCTTTACGTGCACAGCAATCAGAGAAAAAGACTATGAAAGATAATTTTTCATTATCAAGTATGATTATCAAATTATGTCCAGGGTTAACTAGGAATATTCTGTTCTGCAGGGTAGAAAAAAATCTCAACAACTCATTGCTTGGTACAGGGTTTATTCCACAGTCTCCCACAACGTTCAGGATAACTAGAAAGAAGAGAGTGTCCTTGCACTTCTTTAAAAGTCTGAAAACCTGGATGCAGAGTCCAAGATTGGGTGTTTATGAGGGTACTCAGTCCTACTGCTGGGCTATCTTAATTTCTGCAGAGAGGCTGCTCCTTCCATGACTGAAGAGCTAGGTTCATTTCCTTAAAATGAAGGTTAGAGGAAAAGGTCTTGTAGATCCTTTAATTAGGAAATGAAATAAGTAGTTTCTTGGCATCTGGAGTGGGAATTGAAATAATATTATGCAACATTTCCTCCGGTGATGTTTTGATAGAGTCAAAATCAATGAATTGAATAAATCTCAGACTGCAATTAAAAAAAACAAATTTCAAGAATTATGAAAACCAAAATGGTAATGACTTGATTTCAATTCCAGAGGCAAACATAAATAAAAATTTAAAAGGCGTCCCTTAGGAGCATTTCCAGAACACACTAGGTGGTGCTGTAATTCCAACAGCAATTGTTGAATGTGCTTTATTCCTTCTGCTTTCCTATAAAGTTGGAGCTTGTTGCAGAGAGCTCTTCATAGACTTCTAAGAATTTTGAAATCTTAAATGTTTGCAGTGTACTTTTAAGATGCTGTAACTGATACTTTATTTGTTTGGAACAACACTGAATCCTTTTATGGTTTGTATTTCGATTTTTGGTATGGTGAAATAAAGTCCAAAGATTTTTGATCCTTATTTTACTTAGGACTGAGGTTTCAGATATGGGTTTTCCTTCTGTTTAATGTTTTAGGGAAAATCCTGGATGTCACCCTCAAAAATTTCTACTGGAGAATGCTATAATCTGTGCCTGCATCAGTATCACCACTTTATCAACATCACTGAATCTCACTGCACAGTGTCTGGAATAGGTCTGTCACAAGCACAGGAGAACATGTTGGGTTTAGATTCCCACTACTATCCAGGTTACAGTTATGTAGCCTTGTGGGCCCACACACAGGAGTTGCCATTACTACAACAAGGCCACTGCTCTTTGTGCTAAGCGGACAGCACAGCTTCAGGTTTATCAGGCTCTTTCTGGACCTTGTCTCACTCTTCCTGGAAGCTTGTTTAGCTTGTTTAGCTGCCACAGCAATTACCTAATGAGAAGATGACCATGAATGGCTTGTTCTATCTTTTGCTTAGTTTTGTGCAATTTTGTGGTATGGTGCTTATTGTTACGTAAATTGTCTAATAATAGGCAATAATATAATAAAGCTATTCTATACAGAATGAACTATGTTTGACCCTGGAACAAAATGTAGGGTAGAGGGGACAGGGAATGACAGTAAGGCCTTTTAAATTATACTAGAGGCCCCGTTGCTATAAACCACTCCATGTGGTCAGTCACTGGTCACCACAGAAATGCAGCCTTGGGACTGGTCAAAACCAGTGTTAGGGATTGCAAGGAGAAAAGGGGAGAAGTATCAAACACATGAAAATATGCTATGTATAGGGAATTTGGGGGTACTGTGGAATTGTAAACCAGTGGCATGAGCAACGTGTAGAGCACGTTAGAAAGTGCATCAAAATAGTGCTATATGGATGCTAGAGGTGAGGAAGAAAAGCAACATCACACCTCTCCTCAAGAAGACAAGAAAGCAGTCACCAATTTACACTGTAAACCTTTGTCTTCTCCCAGAGGAAGGGTGTGATAACACCAAAAAAAAGCTGTAGATACTAGTAACTGGGTGGACTCGATTTTAACTTTTACCTTGGAATACTTTTCTATAAAAAAAATCTTTTCTTTGATTATTCTCTTTTTTTTCCTCCCTCTAATAAGAAGACCTTGGCTGACAATACTTCCTTGATCAGACTGATTTGAGACTTATAAAGATGGATTTTCAACACATAAGGTGTTCTTTTATCCCATGCAAGCTGCACAAGTTTTAGCTCAACCACCAGATGGGCAGCTTAGGTTGTGATCTGGAGGCAACATCTCCAGCATTTTGGCAGCACTGTGTTTTACTTCCCCCTCTTGGAGATTGTTGAATGAGACAGGGAAAGAAGTTAAAGAAATAATTTTAAGTGGCAGGATGAGAGATGGAGTCTTCATACCTGCTATGCATGTTTACAGATGATTAGTAACTCTTCCATAGCACTTTCAGTACTCCAAGTGTGTGTCTTTAAGCAAATATTAGTAGGGTACCATTGGCATAGCTAATGTGACTAATTTCATTGTTAGTAAGAAGAATGAAAATTGAGTACAACTCAAAGCAAAAAAAAAAGTCTCTGCAGGGCTGGATGAAATTATCTTGGAAATATTACCCATACTTCTTTTTATGTATGGCTTTAAGAAATGATATGCATTCACAGTGGTTCTATTAACAGATCAGTAACAGCTGGAAATACTCTCCAGCCTTGATGTGAATTAGGAATCATGTGGGAAGATGTGAGAGCATTCCAGCTCAACATTTAGATTAACAATTTTAGACAGTTTGAACCCATACCCCAGGAACAAATCAAAAGATATATATAATTTTTAGCTCTACACAAGTCATATATTACTGTATCAGAGTTTGTTCAGGTTATTTAAATACAGCCCTTCTCTTGTCAAGTATCCTGTATTAAACTATAGTTGCATGCTGACATTCATTAAGAAGGAAAGATTTTGTCAGATGTTTCCTATCATGTCAGAAGGACTTTGCTCTGGGTAGGGAAATATTGCAGAAATTAGCTTAATTAAATCTAAAAATAGTCAAGATTTAGGTGAATACTTTTAAAAATACTTTGCATGCTGTCAGCACTGATTATTTTTGAGTTTTCTAAATTGGTTAAAACACAAAACGTGCCAACTCCCATGTTAGGAAATTCTTCACTCCTACTTTTGCCTTTCAGTTTTCTGTCTGAAAACTTGTTTTATCCAGTGTTTTAATAACCTTATTTATTCAGGGGCATTTCAATTCACCTTTCTAATGGTACTTTCAGCTTGTAAATTCTTTAATTTCTGGAGAATGATTCGTTTTTCATGTTTGAATTACAAAATTATACACAGATGATTTAAAATATGTCTACTTTCGAAATGGAACTAAAAATGGAGCGATGTACCCCATTTTATTACTGTTTTCCATTCTGATTAGAAAGTAATCATGCAGAATCATCTTTTCTGTTATTTCAAACTCCTCATGAGAAAACCCCAAACCTTCCAGCCAAGCATGCTCTCTTTTTCTGAAAAATTTTGAATCAGTTGGCTTACTTCAACTGATTTTGAAAGACTGATAGAAGGTTTGAGGCTATTAAGTTCATACTGGTTCATAAAAATTAACCTAAAACTTGGGTATGGGTGATGTTCCCTGAGTAAAATGCTGTGGTATAAGTTTAGTGAGAGCCATGAGTAGATAAATCTGTAGGAAAAGCCTCAACTCACTGAACATCTAACCATGAGAACCCCGAGCCATAAGAATCTAAGTATACTGAGTTCCACTACTTTTTTAAGAGTTTCAGCAATGTGTCAGGGCCTATCATTTTTTTCTTCTACAGAGGAAGGGGGGAAATATACATATATAAGATTCTCTATTAACTAATTAATTGAAAGTAAATGTTTTTCCCAGCATGCTCTCTCCTACCTGCAAAGCTGCTTCTGCTGGAAACCAAAATCTTTACATCAGTATCTCTGAAGAAAAATATTTTCCTTCAATGTCCCATGAAACCCTAACGTGATTCCTTTTGCATCAACCTAAAGTCTGATTCCTTAAAGTATTGTGGTGTTCCATAAGAGCTGAGATCATGGATCTCTTGCTTTCACTATGTCTGTCTGCCAAGTTCCTCCTCCAGGCTATGTGAGCTCTGTGGCTCACTAAGTACTATCCAGTAACTATGAAAGATTCATTTTTTATCACATCTTTAGGCTAATTTCAGTAGATGAGGAAAATTAGATAACTTTTAATAAGTGGAACGAGATGAATTGTTACATCATGAAATATAACATGCCAAGGTAAGGAAATGCCATTTCCCCATAGGAAGTTAAAACAATGAACACCTTTTTTGAGATGAGAAAGATGCTATCAGCTTATGTAGACAAAAGCTCATCATATCTCATAATTGTATGATTACACAATAAATATCATTAAAGATAAAACAGTATCTTGTAGATAGTATTTTTTACTGATACACTTCTAACAGATAAATGAGCAACATTTAAAAAACCTCTGTAAGCACTTTGGAAAAGTTCATATTGCATCCTTCCTCGTTCCATAACTGGTCCTGCAAATGTTTGCCAAAACCATTTTAGCTTTAATTTCACGTTCTCTATGTTGTTTCCAATGAGTTGACAAAAGGTGAAAGTTCTTTCCCTTGGCTTAAGGAGTAAAACACATCCATATTTATGCTCCTTCTGAATCCAGACAGGACGAGGATTCAGCCATTATAGGGTTTTTCTCTTATATTTTGTCTTTCAAGCAAAGGCTGAACACAGACTGTCATAAGCAGATACCACTCCGGGACAAAGGCTACATCTGTGGTGTCCTTCATACTTCATTCTGTTCTGTGCTTCTCCCTTTGCTATCTCTCATGATACTAATATTCTGCCAGAAAAAAATTGATGCTAATACAGTAAGACTTGAGAATACCTAACGTTTAGAGGAGTTTGACCAAATTTATGGAATTCTTTGTGTGAAAGATGATGATATTCAGTCATTGCCAATCTTCAGTAAAAGCAACCACGTGTGCTCTTTTTAATTTCCTTAGCATATATCAAGGAAAACTTGCTAAGGGTACAAGGAAGCAAAACCAGAGAAATTAGGTTCAGCTTATTTTTCACCTCCTCTGTCTGCCTCTGCCCCTTTCCCCAGGATTGTATAAGATAACAACAAAGATGAGTTTTGTGACTCTAAGACATAAAAGGTTTTGAAAACGCTCAGGTAAGGAGAAGTTTAGATTAGTTATGTTTTCCTAATGCTGCCTTTTAAAACAAATAAAAACATCAGGGATTATTATTTATTTATGACTCATAACTTAGCATAAAGTAAACAAAAACTTAAACTAAACAAGCAATCACCAGCTGTATGAAGCTTGAGAACAACAAGTGCCAGATTCTGTCTCTGGGATGGGGAAACCCTGGATGTGTTTAAAGACTGGGAAATGAGGTACTGGAGAGCAGTGCTGTGGAAAGGGACCTGGGCGTCCTTGTTGATGGCAAGTTGAATCTGAGCCAGCAGTACCCTGGCAGCCAGGAGGGCCAACCCAGTCCTGAGGTGCATCAGGCACAGCATCACCAGCCGGGCAAGGGAGGGATTGTCCTGCTCTGCTCTGCACTGGGGCAGCCTCACCTCCAGTGCTGGGGGCACTTTTGGGCACTCCCATATAAAAATACATCATACTGTTAAAGACCAGTCAGAGACAGTCTATAAAGACAGTGATGGGCTTGTCTTTGGTAGGGGGAACCCGTATGGGGAGCAGCTGAAGTCACTTGATCTGTTCAGCCTGAAGAGGAGGAGACTGAGGGGAGACCTCATTGCAGTGACCTCACGAGGGGAAGAGGAGGGGCAGGCACTGATCTCTGTGGTGACCAGAGACAGGACCCAAGGGAGTGCCCTGAAGTTATGCTAGGGGAGGTTTAGGTTGGATATCAGGAAAAGGGTGTTTGGGCACCCAGAAGGTGTTTGGGCACTGGAAGTGGCTCCCCAGGGCAGTGGTCACAGCACCAAACCTGACAGAGTTCAAGAAGTGTTTGGACAATGCTCTTGGGCACATGGTGTGACCCTTGGGAATGTCCTGTGCAGAGCCAGGAACTGGACTTCGGTGATCTTTGTGGGTCCCTTCCAAATCTGTGGGCCCCTTCCAACTCCAATCACTTTCTGTGATTCTCTGATTTTATAACAAATCCATTGTTAGCTTGAGTAGTAGCAATCCAGATATGCAAACAATAATATTTCCATCTGAGAATAGCTTTTAAATACCTAATTTTAAGTCCTGTTAATGGGTTAATCCTTAATCCTGTTCAGGGATTTTTGTCAAGGTGCCTGCTTAAAATGACATCTTTTCAGTTTAGATTTCTTATAAGATAATAGTAAGATTTTTTTTTTTAAAAAAAGCAGACAACTCTGAGAAAAAATCTGCAGCTTTATAGAAATCTGTTGAATTTAGGGTTGGGAAACTGTGTTCAGCCTCCATGACATAACAAAATTCCTAACATATTTTGCATGCTAATTACAGATATCAAGGTGCCCTAAACACATTGTTCAGGCTTATCCTCTAGCTTACAGTAATTGAAAGTTTAGTTTCCTCCTTTAAGGTCTGTACTTTATTGAAGTTACTTAGAAACTTGCATTAGGAATGCAGGATTGTGGTAACTTTTTTATATATATTTAAAAGTTTTCCAATTTCTTTAGCAGTTCTCAGGTTTTGGAAAACTAGAACCACCCCTAATTCTTTAAAAATCAAAAGAATTTTGGTGATTATTTAAACTCAGCATTGGGCTAGGCTATATACACTTTCAAAAATAGTCATCATTACTGCAAAATAACAATGGATAATCAGGCTACATAATATTTATTGCTCTTACATCTGTAGAGATTAAAACTGAAATTCAAAAGCCCTTAGTGTAGAAGTCCTACAATTCCACTTTTCATCTCTATCAGAGAGATGGTGAACCAGCCCTAGAGAGTTTATTTCTGCAGAAAACATATAATGTACAGGAAATATGCAAATATACTCATTCTGTTAACCATTTTCACTTGCACATTGCCTTTCAACCTAAAAGAGGTTGAAAGTTTTAAAACCTTCCTAAAGCAATTTGTAAGAGCAGCTTAGATGTGAGTTGTGGTCAATTTGCCAGATCTCCATTGTTGTGACACTTTGAGTGTTTTACAGTAATTTAGTTTATTTTAAGGTGCCATAAAAGAGACAGGATGAAAAGCCTTAAGCTGTTAAACTAAATTTTATTTCTGTGGGAGTGATGCTTATGTATTCACTTTATAAAGAAAACTAAGAAGGATTACTAAAACTAAGAGGAGAATTTATTTGAATAAAGCATGTAAAATTGCTTTGAATAAATCCAAGTCTTAAATATTTCAAGCTCTGAAAGTCAGGAAATAACTCACACGATCAGTTTAATTCCTTCTCAAAATATGTAAATGGGGGGTAAGCATGAGTAGAAAGAAGCAAACAAGGATGGAATAAATACTTATATATATGCCTTTTGCACTGGGTTGAAACTTGTAAACTCAAGGTGAACTATTCTGCTTATTCATGAAGATTGAGAATGGACCTTGCATAAATTGGCCTCACATATTTCAGGAGATCTATTGATTTTCTCTTTAATTTATTCCCTAAGAATATCACCAAAGCAGAATAGGCTGTGGCCCATTTTTTGAAGAGTTTTCTGGTTTGTGCAATTGAACTGCAATGATGATAGCTGTGACTATTCCTTGGTTGGAAATGCAACCCTGTTAAATATCAACCAAAGCCTTCCACAGAAGGCTGCTGTCTTCTGCTGGTGCGTGACTTAGCTGTTTACAGAAAACTGACTGGATGTTTCTGGCTGTTTACAAAGTGGCTCTGAAGGTTTACTTAGAATGGTCTGCTTTCAACAAAGTTGTGTGCATGATTTCCAACTGGGTTTGATTTTTTTTTTTTTTGGACTTCCATGAAAAGGGGGAAGAGTTTATTTAGGCCTCTGTTTCACTTGGTTTTAGAGCTTAGTTTGGAAGAAAGCATGTGCCTTTCTAGAGGAATTCTCTTCTGGGCATTTACAAAGGGTTTAGATTTGTTGTTACCTACGTCAGTTTTGGATCCCAAAGATGACCTGAATGGTTTAAACCATTCCAGGTTTATTTTTTATATTTCATTATGTGGATTTTAGTGGGATCTAGTGTTGTTAGAAGATCCTCAGTAAACAAGAAGGTGACAGCAGCACACATTTTTTTACCACTTTCACACCATGATCCATAACAATCAATTATAGTAATTTGTCTTTTTCTTAGATTGTTCTGAAATATAATCCTACATGTCTAAAGATACATTTTACTCCTTAAAAATAGTTCTTCACTTGACTATATTTTTTTCTGCTCTTAAGCTCATTCATCAGTTCACAGCTCTGTGGCATGATACCAGAGATGACTTCTCCTGATATGTCATCTCATGCATTCCTGCAGCAAAATTGTCTCTCCCAATGATAAATTTAGGATACTACAGTCCTCTCCATTCAAAGATTTGACCATAAAAAAAAGAAGTCTGTACTTTCTCCTGTGGGATTAAGTATATGGGGCCTGGATTGTGACAAAAAACCCTCCTTTTGTAAAACAAATACGTTAAATGAATGCATTGCATTGTAGGAAATATCTAACTCTTATATCCTTGATAATACAAATTTTTTTCCCTAGTTTCACTGAACTCAAAGTTAGTCTTTATATGAATTAAGGAGATGATAAAGTGAAAATCAAAGTACACATGCATTACTTGTTTGTTATTCCATCCCTGATGGAATCTGCTGAGGAAACTAGACCCTTTGAGGTGGAGAAGATAGAAACTAGACCCTTTGAGGTAGAGAAGATAGAAACTAGACCCTTTGAGGTGGAGAAGATAGAAACTAGACCCTTTGAGGTGGAGAAGACAGGCTGGAGGGTATAAGAATTATATTTAAGAGAACCTAGCAGTCATATTAGGTAGAACTGTAAAATAAATTATATATTGTGAGAAAAGTATTTTGGATGATTCTGGTTCTTTAATGTTCAGTATTAAAATTTTAAAATTTCTGTATGTGTGAAGAGCTTTGCAACATCTATGATGCTGGATAGCTATTTTGAGATACATTTAACTGTGTGACAAAATGTGATAAATCTATAATCTCATTTAAAAGTTTTGGTCTTTCTTATCCTTATACCTTGGATCTGAGCAGTGAAGGCAAATTGCTTTTACAACATACAATAATATAATTATCATGGAATATCTTGAGTTAAAAGTGGCCTATATGGATCATAGCCATTCTTTGAGTGTGTTTGCTGTTTCAGGCTGTGTATCTGTAGTGAATTTTAAAATTTCCATAGTCTCTTCTTGTAACAAGATACATAATAGAAATTTAAATCTTAAAATATTAAGAAGGAAAAAAATGAATAATAGCAGACATATGCAATTTTAGTTTTTGTTTTTAGAATCATGGCATATTTTCTGAGATTTATCACTTTTAATCACGTGGAATCATGAGCATTATATAAAAAATATGTAGTGGGCAGCAAAAAATAAAAATAATAANATTCAATTAATTGCAATGGAACTTTAAAAATATTAACATATTAATAAATATTAATAATAAATTCAGCATTTGGATTTTCCAGCATTATGAGATTAAATAGGTTAGAGCTGCAATGGGGATATATTAAATGGTATTCCTCAATCATCTAACTTAAATCTGTCACTACTTGATATTAATTAATGTCTTGAATAACAGAATAAAAAGAATATATAACATATTTTCAGATAAAAATTACCTAGAAGAGAGCCATAAAGGATAGAGGGTGAGAGATTAGAATGTTTTTTAAAAACACATGGAAGTATTTCAGAAACATGTAATAGAAGGAAAAGGTTAATAAAAGCTTTGAAGTTGAAATACATTTACTTAAACAGAAACTATGGGGAAATAATCCAAATTTGCACAGATGCTAGTCTAGCTCAATACAAGTATTGAAGAGAAGAAGTATTTGTTGTGAAAAAATACATGTGCATGGAGCTGTACTATGGAGCTGGGAAAAGTGACCTGAACCCACTAAAATGCTGCACTAGGTTACTGACCCTTGGAAAGCAGGTGTTCTTCAGCACTGGCTTATGATTTGTAAATAGCAACATAAAACCAGTTGCAAAGTGTTGTAATCCCAGTCCTGAAAGTCATGTATTTGAGCAGTTTGGAAGTCAAATGTCATTGAAAATGGAAAATAACACTGAAATTTAGGCACATATAAAAATCATACTGTCAGCCCTGTCCATGAAGAACAATGGAGAGTTGACATAGCTTTCAAAAGACAATGGAAGGAAATGCCTTTAAGGGAACTGTTAAAGAAAAGCTTTTTAAAGAGCCTTTAAGCCTTTTTTGATTCTGCCTTCAGCTCTGCTGACAGATGACAGTATCTCAGGACATGACTGTTACGGTGGTGTTGAGGGGTTTTGTGTTTGAATGTTGAATAAGGCTATGGTGTAACTTTAGATTGCAAGGGAGCACGAGCTATTTCTTCATGAAGTCATAGACATGAAGAGGAAAATTCGAGCCCATTTTCCTATGGCTGATAAAATCAAATATTTGCCTTGATGAAGTCATCTATGGGGTAAGAAATATGCTTAGACAGAGCAATCCATTTAGTAGGCCTCTACTCCTGTTAACCCCATTCAGCTGTTGGTATGAGTCTGTGTCACCTGCAGATAACTTCTTCTCACTGCTGTTTAGTGACTCTCTCTTGAGGTCATCACAGTGTATCAATATGTAACTGAAAACATAATTTAGTTCATAGGCAAAATGATAATTGATATAAATTTTAAAAAGTATCGTCAATTAATTAACAAAAACCAGAATTTATCAGAGCTCAACAGCATTTCTGATCAGACCGTGTGCAATCAGTGTTGCAACCTATAAACTTTTGAACACAATTTTCTTAACTCCTTTCTCCTCTCTACTGGGAAGCTTTAAAAAATAATTGCACTTACTGTCTTTACTCAGTAGAATATGTACAAACAAAGATTTGGGAGATTAATTGTATTTCATTTCTCCCCTCTGAGTAGCTTTTTGAGAGTCCTTCTTTGCTTCTNAGCAGGCATAGGAAGTTTCACTTACTCCAAATAAATATGGATGCCAGGTGCCCACCAAAGCCACCTTATCACTCCCTTTCTCAACAGGAAAGGAGAGAGAAAATATAATGAAAAACTTGTGGGTTGAGATAAGAGGAGGCAGAGATCATTCAGGAGGTACCCTCATGAGCAAAACAGACTAGACTCAGGGAAGTTAGTTTAATTTATAACCAATCAAATCAGAATAGGATAATGAGAAATAAAACAAGTAGGACTAGTCATAATTAGGATTGTTAATTTCTGTGAAACCAGCCTGTTGGTTGGGTTCACATGTGAATATCAGTATTTTGAATAGCTCCATGGGGTGAAAATGCGAGGGGAAGTAAGATCTCTGACAGCATATGCAAGGTCTTTAGATTCTGGCCTTTAAAATTCAGTTTTAGACTTGCTTTTGGATAATAATTCAAATGAGTCCTTTACCAGCAAAAAATGAATACAGTGTAGAGCTTAGCTTATGATTGTAGTTCAGGTGCTTAATTTCGTTAACCAGATTTTAAACCATGTTCTCCACTTGCTGCTTTGTCTGAAACAATGGTGGATCCTCTGGAAGGATGAATATCTTCAGTTCCTCTTTTGAAATGCATTTCACAAATCTTCTTGGCAAAATGTACTACTCCTTTTCTGCAGAGGCAGCATCCTGTGAGGTAGTTCTTCTTGCTCTTTCCATTTTATTTACTTTCAAAACAAAAGGTCTACTACTGTGGTTTTTTTATTATTTTGGGGGCTTTTCCAACATCTCTCCCATAGCATGTATGAGATACATGAAAAAGCCAAGATGATACATATTCTGGAAAAGCAGCAGCATAAAACATGGCTCCTATTTCCACTAAAAATATGTATTTATATTCACTTTAATTTTAATTTAAATTTTAAGGCTAAGAGATTGCCTCAGAAGAGATTTGCTTAAATACTTAGATTAGTGATTTGTTTCTGTAATTGTCTTCAGAAGTTCCTTAATTAAACAAATGCTTATCCTTGCTTTAGAAGCTGTCAGAATACTTTTAAAGGTCAGCACTTAGGTAGTTTCCTTCTTAATTTTGTGGGGAGGGAAAAAGAGGAACAAAGATCACTGCTTGGGTACTTTGCCTCGCTTTGAATGGAAAGAAAAACCCAAACAAACCATAAAGTCTTAACAATCATTTTGCTTTCATCATGTTTTAAAAGGCTTGCACAAAGCCTTTCTCCGTCGCAAAGCCAAGCTGGATTTGTCCCTGTATGATGATTGTCTTAGAACATTTAAAATGAAGGAAAACGAGTTTAGCAGCTGTCAAAATTAGTGCAACTCCTGGGACTAATAAAAAGAAAAACTGTAATGTTGACACATCAAATAACATCCTCGGGATGTGGGACAACACCTAATGTGCGTTTTGTCTGACCTACAAGATGCCTGTGGGGCAGCCCTTGTTCGCAGTCATTAACTTGAAGAGGGACTTTATGCTTAGGTCTCAAGTTGTATATGCCTCTTAAAGGAGAATAAACATTATACTGTAAGTGTGGGGGACCAAAACAAACCCTGAATTTGTGGAGAGCTGCATTGCAGTACTGATGTGTGCTTAAATACCCCTTATAACATGTGTGGGCATAGGTTATTTCGTCAGTGTGTGGGTGTGGATATGTCTAATTATGCTCATATTTATAAAATTTTTATTGGCGTAGATACATATATATTCAATGTATAGTGAGAAACTATAAGAATTACGAAGTATATGTTTTTAAAAAAATATTTCCAGATGATAAAACAGACAAAAATATCAATGAAAAATAGAAGTTTGAAAAAAGCAAAATGATGTCTTAAGAGAAAATTTCCAATATGCTGATTTAATTACCTTGAACTAAATAGGTCAAGGACTCGAATGCAGAAAAGGATTGCAAGTCAAAATTTAAAACACGCCAAACCCATCACCCTTCAAAGAAAGGTTTCCAGGCTTATCTGGATGGATAGTGACCTGAGAAAGAACCTCTTCCCTCCTGCCCTAAAGACAGCATGAAAGAAAGCTTTATCTTGTAGGTCAGAGAAAGTAGGAAGAGGTTAGAATTGCCAGAAGTCAAGCTGAAGCGACCTTTGCAAGAAAATTAAAACAAATAAACAAAAAGATTCTTTAGATAAAGAGAAGAGAACAAGATCTGTTTGCACGAGGTAACCTGTACTGGCCCCTGATTTTGAATCACTTTTAAATAGTGATGCTAAAAATCTGCACAAGCCAGATAGCTAATGACTATGGACATGTGGCAATGGAAACCACTTCCCTAATGATGTTAAATAAGCTCAGTGTGTAACATATGCTAAATGGATTATGGGTGGAAATTGGATAGGTGCTCTCAAGAGTTTTCCATTTCAATCTGGCAGCAGCTATTTAAGAAAATGGGATGGGAAATAAAAGGGAAAAAAAGTAGAATAAAGAATAATGTATGTTTTCCAATGATGCATCTTCCTAAAGTAATGTAATCTTAGATAAGATACCTGATCACATTACTAGAATTGGAAGGGGTTTTTTTAATGTCCCTAACTCAGTTCAAGCATAAGGCATATGCCTTCTGTGCCAGCTGTGGACCTTGTGGTTTGTTTTTTGTATTAAACACTCTAAACATGCTGTGGAACAGTCGAGTGTTTTACAGCTTGTTTTGTGCTGAGTGAATTAAAACTTTTGTTCCATGGACTCACAAACTGAGTCAATTTGCTGAGTCAATTTGATTCTGGGGATGAAATCTGATGTAGTATGGAGTTCCCATCTGGGGAACTTCCCCTCCTTTGCATAGGGTGCTACACAGATTCTCCATTTTCCTCTGACCAAAAGACATGTTCTGTGTATGTTCTAGGTCTTTTCTATGGGGGTCCATCCCAGGTAACAAGCAATAAGACAAGCTCATATTGTGCCAAGGGAGGTTTAGATATTGAAATATTAGAAAAAAAATATTCTTTATTGAAAAGGTGGTCAAGCATTGGATCAGGATGCTCAGGGAAGTGGGAGAATCCCTGTCCTTGGAAGTGTTCACAAACATCTACACTTGGTGCTGGATGTGGTTTAGTAGTGGACATGGCAGTGCTGGGTTGATGGTTGGACTCAATAATCTTAGAAGTGTGTTCCAACCTAAATGATTCTCTGTACAAATTTATAAACAGCTAGCCTTGCCTTTGCTGCTGTGGCCCAATGTTTCCTGAATGTCATTCTTGGACAACTCATGGATACAAAATGATAGTAAATGGCTTCTTGCTGGCAGGAACCAAGCAGTGACACCTGGAAGGGGTTTAAAGGCTGTGTTATGAGTGCATTATATACACTGGTTGTTAATAGAAGTTACTGCGCTGGCTTTAGTGAGGAAGTACTGTTCTCCAAAGAACTTGGAGAAAATCTGCTTTCCAAAGGCAGAATTTAAGACACTGTGGAAAAGAGCCAACAGCTCTGAACTACTATTGCCTTTTCACAAGCAACTGGAGACAAATTTTATTAGACCTTTGTTTTCCAGGAGGTATTAGCTACTGTTGACTCACTGTATTCAGAGAAAGGAGAGGATAGGCAACTCAACAAGAAAAGCTTTCATAATATTTTCACCAAGGGCTGGGGTGCCTGCAAATTTGTATATATTCTATTTTTGACAATTATCTGCCTGTCAGCGTGGAAGTGCCACATAAAGGCGAGAAAGAGATCACCCCCTCTATGTGACTGGCAGCCAGCTTGTTCCCTAACATCACCCAAAGTTATAATTCTTGCCATGGTGGAGAAATATACTTTGTCTTCCTAGAACAACTTTACAGTTTATATAAGTTTTGGTGGGATTGACCCTCCTCCTTGCTGATGATAGATAGATAGATGTGCTAACCCTTAAAACTCCTGTGTGTCCTACTGTGCACTGTGCCACAGCATTTTAGCACTAGGAAAAGATCTGCCTTATCTAAATCTCTGTGCTCTGCTGTCTCAAGACATCCTTTTATCCCAGATTCTGCAAGAGTCGTTCCAGAAGGCTTGTTTGTGGGTGCCAGTGGATGCAGGAGGAGTATGCCTGGTAAGCCATTACAGGTGTGATTCTTTAAAGTTCACTACCTGCAATGCAGAGAAAAAATTAC
>VZTN01016502.1:19187-35653 GCA_013400515.1 Erpornis zantholeuca
CCACATCTACACGTCTTTTAAATACCTCCAGCAATGGCGACTCAACCAATTCCCTGTGGCATCCTGTTCCAGGGCTTGAAAACCCTTTTGGTGAAGACATTTTTTATAATATCCAATCTAAACCTCCCCTGGTTCGATGTGAGGCCATTTTCTCTCAGCTTTTTGCTTATTTCAGAGAGCTATTCCCACTAAAACTCTTTTCAGGCAGTTGCAGAGAGCCAGATCATCTCCCCAAGCCTCCTTTCTCCAGTTCCTTCAGCCGCTCCTCAGAAAACTTGTTCTCCAGACCCTTCACCAGATTCACTGCCTTTCTCTGGACCT
Organism: Erpornis zantholeuca; assembly: GCA_013400515.1. Taxonomy (NCBI): domain Eukaryota; kingdom Metazoa; phylum Chordata; class Aves; order Passeriformes; family Timaliidae; genus Erpornis; species Erpornis zantholeuca. The sequence goes on from VZTN01016502.1 coordinate 19,509, forward strand.
GCTCCAGCACCTCAAAGTCTTACTAATGCTGAGGGGCCCAGAACTGTTTCTGTGATGGAACTGAATCAGTTTTCCAGATACACAATGCCTTCCAACTCCTCTTGGTTTTTGGCCTGCATTGGTGCAGATGTACTTCTGTTAGGCTATTGATCCCATCATCTTTTATGAGTTTTTTGGATGTCTAATTTGGATTTCCTATTGACTTTTGAAATGCTTTAATTAATTAGAGGGTTTCTCTGGAGCCAACTTGGCACATAATCTGGGTTGGACTCTATTGCCCTATAAGATCTTATAGGCAGCTTTTTTTAAGAAGCTAATTTTTGCCAATACTTTGAAGCTGAAAATGAGATTGTTCAGTCGTTTCCTATTCCAAATATTGGGTATAAGTGGATTAAATATTTAAAGATGGTAATTGCTAAAAAATATGTTTTGTTATGCTGAATGATGCATAATTAGCATTCCTAGAATCACTATTTAAGATACTTCTGGAAGGCGTACTAAGTGACGCAGAAGTAAGTGTCAAATATGCATTTAATTTATGTAAAAAAAATGCTGCTGGCACAGTCATCCACTTAGAAACAAGTGGTTATTTAACTACTGAGCAAACGTGATGCTAATGAATGGAGAATAAAATCACATAATTTTCCTATGTTCCTACCACAGAAAAAAAGTGGAGGGCTTTGATCCAAAGTAATAATTTTTCCTGTTTTCATCCCCAAGTTGAACAGTTTCACCATGCTGTGTGGAAAGACAGCTGGAATTACATACCCTGTGTAAGCAACTACTATACAAGTTTGTACTTGGGAAGTAAATGAGCTTAGAAATATTTTGTGTTCGCTTAAAAGAATGAAAACTACTTAATAATTTGTCACTGTGTCTATGTCCTATATAATCATTACAATCATGCTAATTTAATCATAGTTTTATGCCCAGTGGCATAACTTTCAGTTTTCAGTTGTAACTAATGTGCAACTAATACCTAAAATGAAATTGGAAAGGCAAAACTGCGTTCAGCAGAGTACCTTTTCTTATCCACCTGCACAGATTCGGAAAATTGCTACAGAGACCAGAACTGAGAGCTTAATCTCCATTTTCTCAACAACTAATTCAAAGTGAGAGAAGCTGTGTGTAGAATAGTGGGGAGACCGATATTTTCATTACTTCATTATTAAAGAGAGGGTAAGTCTCATTAGAGGAGATGCGAAATGTCCTGCAATGTCATTCAAAGTTCAAAATCACTGTACTCAATTTTGAGTCTGAGCTGCTTTATTAGGAGAGAAACTATGTGATGCCACATTCAGTGGCACATCACCATGTGATGTCATTTCTTATGACAGCTCACTGTAATTGTAGGCAGAAAAAATATCCAAGAGGCTGGATGCTCCAATACTGGCTGTGGTATGATCCAGGGGTAAACAGCAGTTGGTCTCAGTTTTGGAAGTGGAGAGATGAACAGGGAATCAAATAACAACTACAGAAACAATGGTGGGAGAGAAATCTCTATACAGTGATTGCACAAGAAATTAAGTGCTGAAGTAAAAGGTGACAGAAACTCAAGAGAGACTTGATGTACCTTTTTACATAAAATTAACTTCAGGTAATACTACTTAAAATACAATTTCTTACAAAAAGCTAAAGCTATGTTCTCTTACCAATTGTATTATAATAAGTAAAAAAACCCCATTTTCTCTAATTCATTCATAATAGGTACAGAGGAGATGATGTATCACAGGATACACTTGAAAACATTTGCAAACTGCTGCAGTATCTGAGATTACCAGTTTTGCTCTAAGACCTAGCAGAGGTTTGTTTCTTTTCTCAGGTTACAACGTTGTCATTCTTACTGTAAGGAAATTATGATATTTGGAAAGAGATATTTTCTGTTCCTGGCAATCTTATTTTTGTATGCACCTGTAATGGTATTTTATCTAACAAAATATGAAGGAGTACAAAACCACAGTTTTCCCCTCCATTTCCCTCCAAAATCAAATCTCTGTTTTTTTTTTTTTTTTGCTTTTATTCTAGTTACCTGTAAACTATACATATTTCATGTAAATATATATAGATATATATGCACATTTATGCATATCTTTATTTCTACAGAGGTATATAAGATTTATTGGTTATCTAAATATATCTGTAGGAAAAAGGAACTGTTGTTAATATTTAGAAAAAACAGCTATATTCTATACTTTGAAGAGAATATTCAATTTCTTTTTATTTCTTTCTTCTAAGCAATAAATAAGAACATAATTCATCTCTTGATCTTCCACTAAAAAAAGGACATAATTGTGAGAGGTCATCAAGAACTATGCTACAGTTTAAGCATCTTTTTGCTTGACTTGGATGCTAGTATCTAAATTCTGCCTAAGAAACACTTCCCAATTAAAGCATGCTAGAATTCAAGACCTACTTCTCAATACAAAGTTACTGAAATAATTGATTTCAATAGAAAGCAATGAGAAGAAAAAAAAAGTGCCTTACTGAGATACAATTCTGGCACCTTCGGGGGAATGGGAACAGATGGTTTTACTACAGATCCAGGACTGTTATGAATTATTTTTTCTCACTGTCTCTCATCCTGTCTTTCAAAGACAACAATTTCCCCTTTCTGGACTGTGATACAGATTTTTTTGGATGTTGCTTAGCAGGATGTGTATAGATGTGGGGTTATGAGAGTCCATACAGAAGGATGCATGAACCAAACTTAGCCAGAAGAGAGATTATTGCTTTGCTCTTGTGAAGACACTGGTGTTCCTCACAGAAACTGTAGCTGCAGGTAAAAAATAGAAATGGATCAGAAAAGCTGCCAGTTGCTGTATTGTTAACATTATGGGGGATCAGACTACATATAAACCACATATTAGATATGAATTAGACAAAATATAGTGAGACAGCCTATTGCACTAGTGCTGGATACCAGATTTTAGCACCTGGTTGTGCAGAACTTCATGGATTTTTAATTCACATCAAAGTTTGCAGTGAAACAGAGGATATGTCTTGTTTGCATCTTGTCACGGGAATTAGTCTGCAGTTTATGGACTGCTTAGAAAACAGTCTAATTCTGGTCTGAAATGCAAGAGAAAGCTATATCTATTGTGTTTATTTTTCAATGCATCTGTCATTAAATATATTTTTTCATCTGTTGAAAATGAATGAAATACATGAATGGTACTGGAATGATGATTTTATGGAGTTATATGAAAACCTTGCAGTGCTCTTTGTCTTATTTGCAGCTAAGTATTTGTAGACAATATGTTTAACTTTTTTTTTTCTGTATTTTGGCACATGAGGGAGAATAGAACTGTTAAAAATGCATACTGTTTGGTGTAACCTGGAAGTAAAACAGAATGTGTCAGAATTCTAATCAAGAAAGAAATTCTCTTTTGCAGCATTATTTTTTAAATGCATTAAGGGCATATTTGATGCTTTTCTCATACACCGTGTGTGTCAGCAAATGGAAAGATCCAGCTGAGAAACTTTCTCTGCTTATAGTTGTCTACTCAGCAGATGAAAGTTTAGGTCAATGATTGTTTTCTTTGGTGAAAACACAAAAGAAAATGTAGGCAATTCAAGTAATAAGGATAAATTAACAATATCAAAGGGGAAAAACAAACCGTCAAGGATTTAGAGGTAGAACAGATCAGCTCTCATCAATTCCTGAATGTTCTTCTGTCTTTGAAAGACACTTTTTTTTTTTTTTTTAATTTCTGCTAAGATAAATTTGGGCATGTGACTGTTAAGTATTAATTTACACATTTGGGTCTTGAAGATAGCCAAGCAGAACATTTATCTAATTAAATCAATGGCAGGTTTTTACTGCAAGAAAATGTCAAATTAAAAGTATTCTCATTAAACATACAGCTTCACCAGAAACAATGCAAATAAGATGCAAAATAGTTTCATGATCAACTGTAGATCTTTATCTCACATAAATTCCGATTAAGTATTTTTGAACCCCACTAAGAGAATTGCTAGTTTTATGAATCTAGCCCTTTCCTTAGATTCCTGTATTTTCTTTAGTATTCAAAGTGTGGGATGAGAAGTAAAAAGATGGATTTTCCACCTTTTTTCTCACATCAGAAAACAAGTTAAACATTCATCACCTCAAGTCATACCACCAGAATGTGATGTGTCAATGACTTGGTATTGCTGCTAAGCACTGTGAAAATACATAAGTGTGTTTCATTCTTTCATGCCCAGCCCCACACTGAAATGTGTTCTTGGTTTGTATGAGCACCTATAAATCCTTACGGTAGTCATTTCAAGAAAGCATCTTTGTTACGTGAAAGGAAGATACAGAGCTCCCTGTGCAGATTGGCCAAAATGCCTAGAACACAGTGATGCCTTAGTTTTTAACTTTTATATTTTTCAAATCCTGTACTGTCAGTGTAACTCTGAAGTTTCCTGTAGCTTGTTAAGTGCTGTTCTCTCATGCTAAGATAGACATAACAAAGCCTCTCTAGCTTGCTCTCCAAGGACACCCAGACTGTTCTAGGCCCAAGAACTGTAAATCATCATCTTGGGGAGAGGGGGGCAAGCTTGGGAAATTCCATCATTGGCTGGGTTCAGGTTGGTGAATTTATGCTGATATAAAAGTGTGAAGAGCTCATGACCTGTCATTGTCCATTTTGTGATCCACTGGGGCAGGACCCTCTGGAGCCCAGAGTGTGCCTCTGAAGGCCTTTCAAATAAATCCCTCCTTTATTCCTTTATTCCTGTCTAGTCTCTGTTTCTAGGTAGTCATTTCAGGCATCAACAGCAGCTGTTAGCCCTGAGCTCTGCCCCGGCTTGCAGAGGGAGCAGGGAGTGCAGTGGCCTGCAGGACTCAAGGGCAGGTTATCCCAGCCAGCCAAAGGGGAATATCTGTTACTCCACTCACATCACATTGGAACTTGCCCTGGCTTTAGCCCCAAGTCTTTGCCATGAAATTGCTGATAGTCTTGGGGACGAATGCTTGACAGACTGCTTATGTACATAAATAATGTAGTATTTTGCTTTACAGACCTCTGATTTTCCTGGAAGCTTTGAAGAAAAAAAAATTCAGACTTTTATTACTGACGTAAGTTGAATAACTACTGTCCTATTCACCTCTTTAATAGATTTTAAACCATTGAAGTTTAATTAAAGAGGCTTTTTTATCCAAAATGGTTTTCTTTTCTGAATTCTTTTCATGGTTATACCTCACTGCATGTGAAGATGACAGCTTAGGAAAGGGAAATACATTGCCCTCGTCGAGGTATGTAAAGTATTAAATAATCATTAAATAAGCATTGTAAACCAAGAAACACTCCAAAATAATCAAGTGCACACCTGGCAAGGCAGCTGGAAATTTTAGTATAAATAAGATATAACTGTGTCATTTTATCCTACAAATTAATGAAATCACAGCAAAAATACAAAAAGATGTGGAGTTTCTTTGTACACTGAAGAGCCATTGCATCTCACTTACCAAAAGAGAGTAAGCATGTCATATCCTACAGAAAAGAAGCATGAAAAAAGTGAGAAATGGGAAATAGTCACATGAACTAGATGGAAAGGATTTATTCCATACTTGTCAAATTTCCAGAACTACTGGCTTATAGCAGAAGGTAACATAGCAGGACAGCTCAGTCCCTTCTCTAACATCTAGTGTTCTGTTACAAGAACATGATAGCCAAATAGTACTGGAATCCTGGTCAAGTCAACCACAGTAGTTTAGAATATTATGTTCTCCATTTCTGACTTGAATCTTACTTACTTATTTCATATAAAGTATAATAACTTAAACAGAAGGAAGAAAATCTTTCACTTGACTTTTGGGCATAAAGCTGTTAGAACTTTATGAATAACTTCTGAATTTTACTTCACAGAATAAATAGAAAAGTAATGAGTTTACATGCCTTGATAGAGTTTAGGGATATATACTGCATTCTAGGCATTTGCCAAAGTGCATCTTCAGGTTAGGGAAAATTACTTCGGAATTGCCTCCTACGAATTAGGAGCAAATTAACAAGGAATTTTTTTGGTCTAAATTTAGGGTTTAGGTATTGCTCACAATGATTATATAACCACTTGTGGATCTAATCCCATGTATGTTTTCTCTTTATGTATCCTTTCATCCTACTCTTTACAGATTGTTCAGTGAGAAGGAAATTTTAAGCACTGACTGGTGAGTGTGCTCAATGCTTAGCTGTTTTAGTATGGCATTTCACTGTGTTGCAAGCTCTTGTGGCAAGAACAATACAGTGGAGACCACAATTTTGTTTAAGCTGTGTGTTGCACAACCTCCCAAACCTTATATAAATGGTTTTGCTGTCAGTGGAAGTTATTTTAAGTGCTCTTAATCTTAATTAACATTTCATAAATGGTGAGATTTTCAATTTTCTCTGTCTTATGTTTTCAGTCCTTTTTTCCATGGGGCATGCTTTGAGCTTCACAGTGTTGCTGGCTCTCTGGGAGAGCTAACAAGAATCCTAGTAGATATCTTCTGCTTCATTTTGCATGAAAACAGGAACAAAACTTATGGAAGATGTCTTCTCAAGCTAGGGAGTTGTAACAGCTATAGTTACCTATCTGCAAAACCTGGGGTTTTCAGGTAAAATATTTCTGAGTATATTCCCTTCTTCAGTAATCAATGATGTTAGAACAACCTGTAAAGAACAATAATTCTTGATGACATTTACCAGGCCTTGCTACTCTGAAGACTGGTTACAGTCTTACAGTGATGCCATTAATAATGAATAATACCATTTAAATCAGAAGAAAGAATCAGTGATGTCAGCAACAAGCCTCTTCCTGCAGATGTACGGTATTGACTCGCCTTTAGCTAACCTCTTCTTGATAGTCTTCTCAGAGGCCAAGATTATTATTTATTTTTTAGTAATTCATTTTCTTTTACTTTTTTGAGTATTGATTTTTCTTCCTTTAGGGAGTTTGAGGAACCCCCTATTACAGATGATCTTCATTCCAAGCTGGTCCTGGAAGCTGTCTGATGGGCAAGTCACAGAAGAGGCCAGAATCTGTCGGTGCTGGTGGCTGCAGCTGCATTCCTGATTTGAAACCACCCAGAGAGAGGATGCTGGTTTAGGAATCCATGTGCACAGTTCTCAGGACCCTGACTGGGCAGAGAGTGAGTAACTGAACTGGGACCGTAGGAGGGGAAAGGAGAAGTTTTATTCACCTGCTGGTTGTTTATCATTGTTAGAGTTACTAAAATAAAAATAGTTATTTTAGAACTGTTTTTCAAATTAAGTTACAGTTAAAGAACATAAGACATACTTTTTCTACATTTTTCAAAGAACAATGTCATAATAAAAGGAAATGTTAACTCGTAGATCTTTTAAACATAAAGACTTAAAATTATGAAAGCCTAATGTTTTTAAACTTAATGCAGTAATGTACTGAATTAACAAATAAACTTCTACAACTTGGATTCTCTAAAGCGTAACCGACTATTATTAATCTTTCAAAAGGATACTGATCTTTTAGACATATACTTGCAGCAATATCAAACATCTTATTGCTGCACAGCATGTTCTTTCAAATAAATATATGAGTATGCTGTCAGACAGCTTTCTAGTTTCCTGAGAGATGACACCATTTGTATTAGAAAACTCACTCTCTTATTTTTAGAAATTACATTTGATAAAAGCCTAATCCCTACATAAAGCATATAATTATATTTTGTTCATAGTTTGGAAATTAAATTAAATGTTAGTACTAGCTCTTCCTCTAGTGGATGTAACTGACTTGACTTAGCATCAGAAATATATTTTGGTGTCTGTTTTTTTAAACTTAATTTTGCTTGAGTGTATTTCAAGCTAAGCTTCCAGGCAGCATGTCTGCACATATGATTAGATTTTTTTTTTTTTTTTGAAAGGAATAAAAGTCCAAGGTGTTTTTGTGCTTTAATTAGAGGTTCTTTGCTGTATTTTATAATAAATATCTCTTAAATGGTTTACAAAAACTGATTGGATAAGCTGAAACCAATAGTATCTACCTTGATGATAACCCATGGGCTACATTGAGCCAAAAGTGTTCTGTGATTTTGTAGCTCTCTGCATCCAAATTACTAGACAGGGTGAAGGCTAGTGAAAAATACATCCATAAGATGTAAGATTTGAGCTTAAAAATAGTATTGATCTTTAAAAATGGCATTATCCTTCTGGGAAACATTCCATAACCCCATTTTGTCTGTCTTCACAGCACTGCAAAGCAGGCGGTGGGTACATCTGTGCTAAGGAAGAGCACAGACCTCATAGTTTTTGTGGCATATATGAGAAGTCTCCTTACCTGCCCTTGAACCCAAGATTTTTTTCCCCTCACAGCATGAATGAGATGAGAACATAAACTCAATTACAAGGCTGAATTAAGTTCCAAAATGCTGTGCTGGACAGAGGACTGGGTGAGTGCACTCTTAGGCTGCAGGGGTAGTATGCAGAATCCAGAATAATTAAAGCGAGGCAGAGTGACATAGGTTTTTTTGTTGTTGTTTATCAATTATCCTTTATGTTTTGTGTGGTATCTGCTGAGTAATCAATACATCTGGTTTGTTTGGTTTTTTTTTTTTTTGCAAGCTTGCTTTGGGAAGCTCTTAACTGTAATAATTTTTTGTTTTTGTTTTCTTGGACAAATTACATTTGCAAATGTGGAATGTGAAGTTTCAGACTTCTTTTTAACACTTGCTTTTGTGTATGTGTAGTGAAGAGTAACTCCAGGTGTCTAAAATGAGATTAATCCCCATGTTATTTAACAGAGAGAGAAGAAAGAGGTTTTAACGATAATAGACAAGAAAGCAACGCTATTTTTAGTGAGAGATTGGATATAAAGGGGAAATAGAAGAGTTAGAGTTAACAGTGATATGTGAGAAAGGCTGACAGGGAAATATAGATATTTTTACAGGGAGACTGAGATATGGTCCAGAAATCTAAGAGAAGTAATTTGAGAATGGGGGCAAAGGGGAAGAGTTCAGTGACCATGTATGTCTGATTATAAATGTAGAAAACGGAAAAAGAGTTTGCTGAAACTCAGTTGAAAAGTCAGTGTCTGTCAGGAGTGGATATAATATCCTTACCCAGGAACAGAAAAAATATCTGAATCTACAAGGTGTTATTTTTATGACAGCGTGTTGCTGAGAACAAAAGAGAATAAATGGTAATACATAATTATTAGAGGTTTCTGTAGTTGTTTTCCAGAAGTAGAAACACTTATACAGAAGAGCAAAGCACTGTGTTTTAAGATTTTATTATTTTTTCTGGAATATGCTATTCCTTGTAATTCAGTACATTCTCAAGCTGAAATAAAGTCCCCAGATTCATAGATTCAGACTACAGATAAAATATATTTTTAAAATGATAAATTACTGAAATTTTAGAACTTGTAATTGTAAAATTGGTGATCTCCTAATGCTTTCTACTGTCCACATTCCATTACAACATTTGGACAAGAAAGTATAGATAAAATGAGTCCAGATATGTGTTCTATAAAAAAGTTTTCATTTCTCCAGAGCTTTTAAGACCACTAGTGTATTGCAGAGTCTTAAACCTGCATTTATTGTATTTCTTAAAAATTTAATTTAAAAAATTAAATACCTGGTCCATTTGATCTTATTATTTCATCACTCAATTAGAAAGTTTTCCTGTGTTTCTTCCCATTGGTTTTATCTGCAATGCAAAAGGAAAAGAGAAAGAGAACAAAAAGAAGTTAATAAATAAATTACCAACTATTATTTTCAGTTTTTTTCAAGGAAGCAAAAAAGAATTATTACTATATCATATTTTTTAAATAAAAAAGTTCTGAAAATTCTGAATTGACCACTTTTAAACTTTTCTACCTGACAGCAACCTTTTGAACTTCCAAATAATGCAAAATTAACTGTATTTTAAAATCATAATATTTTAAGACTATATCCTTAAATTAAATAAAAAATAAATAATATTTGAAAGAATATAGTCTATTCCTCAGGCTAATCTGTTGATAAGCTTACTGACTGCATAAATGATTCCTGTCTTTTGGCATAGATGTGATAGCTGGTTATGCTTCAAAAAAATAGGAGATATGTTAAAATTCAAGGGCATCTGGAGTTGTAACTGAGATCTAAAGACTGAAAATGAGCATACTGAAAGCAATCTTGACACTAAGCCTTTCAAGATGATACAGTACATATGCAAGATTTCATGCTGGTCTTTCAAATAGAGCTGAGAGAACTGATTTACTATCAACTTGTTCAGCATGAATTAAACAAACATGTCAGCTGACTAACAACACTCGTACTGTAAATAGCATGTCCCTCTGGTAGTGCAGGTAGAGAAGACTTACTCTGCATAATTTATGGTCTCCCTAGAGTACAATATTGAAAGAGTACAGAAACTGCTGTAAATTCCCGATGAAATGCAAGTGTAAGTCTGTTTACTATTAAATGTGATTTACTGCACTTACATGCACTTTCCCTCTCCCAACCACCTTGTAATTTTTGTACAAGGTACGGGGATTTTAGACAAATAACAATGAAAGCTTTTTATTTGGAGTTAGTGCAGAATAACTTGCATATAGAATTATCATCCATCTTTTCAAACCTCCTTTTAAGCCATACAACCTATTTTTATAGTTTTTAAAGAATATTAAGATTTGAAGTGAAGATGAAAATTTTGAGGAGATCACTATCAAATATCTCTTCAAAACTGAAAATGGTATAGACCTATAAGCTTCTTTATGTAATAGATGCAAGAAAGACCTGTCCTACAGACTATTTCATGACAGTATGGAAATAAATGGAATCACATTATATCACATAGAATCTGTAATTTGTATCCAATACTAATGATAATAATTCTGACATTTGTGTTCTTTTTTATAATTCATTCTTATAACATTGTTCTCATGGAATGTAGACTTGGAGAGCCTGATTATCAGAAAATGCTACCAACTGCTTGTATTTATTACTCTATGCACCTACGTTATTTTGAAAATGGTTAACTAGTCACTTTGCTCAGACATAAACCGGATTTGTGGCAGCTTTTACAAGTCAGGAATTTGCTCTTTATAAATCTCAGTTTTACTTAAAGCTCAGCATAATTTATTCCCAAAAGTCTCAGTACTTGGAAAGTTAAGAAACAGAAAAAAACCTGTGCTAAAGAAAGTAAGTCTTATTGAATGCTGATGTTTGTGATAAAGTTGAAGCTTCTTGTTCGTTGGTGTCATTTTCAAACTTCCTGTCTGCCCTTCCCTACTCAGATGGGTTTCACCATTTTGGAGTGTGGTATGCTCACTCAGTAGAAACCCAAGTACCTGCCTAGCCACAGTGGGTTTATTAGCTGTTTTCATTAACCCTTTAAAAAAATTTAGACATGTGATCATTGCTCAGCTTAGCAGGGTTTGGGTTTTTTATTTGCATAGTATTGTAACATGCACATTTTATAATTTACATGGAATTATTTGATGAAATACAGGTTTTGTTCTGCCTTCACTTGTGCCCTCCTCCTTTGTAACCACAAGCACATTTTTTATCTGTTAGATACCTGCTTACTTAGGCTCTGCTCCTGGTACCAGATTTGTTTTGTCTTTCCCTTCACTGCCTCTCTTCTGCATTGGGCTGGGACAGAAATTTAAAATCTTCAAGTACAGTTTTGTTTGGTTGTTTTTTTTTTCCTCAAGTCTTCATAAAAATTTGTTATTTAATTGATTTCTTAAGCTAGTTTATGTTTCCTTTAAGCAGTTAAAATACAGAAGCTGATGCTTGGATTTTTTGGAATACTGAATTAAGTTTGATCATTATCCTCTTGCTATTATGTTGTCATTGCCAATTTAGACACTGATGATTTGCATCACTACTAATCCCACTGATGGGAAGCGTGAGTTGTCATAATAGCTGCAGTTGTACACCAATATTAAATTGTTGTCCAAATTTCTACATGCATTTGATTGCTGAAGCAATATAGTAATAAAGACATTGTTTGGTATTTGCACACCTAAAGTTCACCCTGTATTCCTATTTGGATAATAAATATCTGGCCTCTTAGGAAGAACACTGAGCAGAGCAGGCATACAGTGGAAAGTGTGAAGTCTCGAAGTGTCTCTCATCCTGTTAGCCTGCCTCAACCCATGATGGGGACTGAGTAAATAATAGGAACTTTCACTCGGTTTTAGGAACGATGAAATACAAAGAATCTAGAAAAGCAACTGCTCCTGGCCAACTTTCTAGGATGTAATACTATTTCATTAATAACTCTTTTAAGAACAGCTGCTTAGATCCAGCACTGATGTCTACAATTATTTTTACAGATCTGACCATTCCTGTCACAAAAATCTTGCTTTGCAGCTTTGCCTGTTCCACTTCTGCACCCAATAAAGTTTCTACAAGTAAAGAACTTCCTTCCAACTTCTTACATATTTTAACTTTGAATAGACTGCTCTTCCCATGCAAGTTAAAAATCTTACCTTGTTTTAAAATTGTAGATGTTTGATTTCATATTTTCTGAAAGAGCCTTTTTTTTAATATAGAGACTGTGTCAATCCACAGCAGACTTGTACAAGTCCTTTCATGTCCCCATTGGAATACATTTTTTCCCCTTCAAAATATTTGCATCTGTAGACATTGACCAAGAGATCTGATTGACTACATAAGAGTAAAGCTCATCAAAGCATTTGGAATGATTTAGCTGTAAAATTTATAATGTAGCTTGTAACACTAAATAAAAAGCAGTGGTGGCATTTCCACTTTCATACCAATAACTGTGAATGGACATTACTTTATACTTTTCCTTGGGAATGCTGCCAAGAAATAAAATAGGAGATGAATATATTGGAATGTGAGTAATTGCTCCTATGCTTTAAACATAGTCCTTATACTTGGGCAATGTATGGAATCTCCAATGTTTTCATTGTTATTAATGATACCTTCTTTGCTACTTTCATTCTAGATACAGAAATACCACTGGCTCACACAACCCTCAGTGTAACTCGCTTCCAAATGGAAACCAAAGAGAAAATGTCTCCAGTCTTCCTTCATAAAAGTGCTTTCTCATTGTCTTTTTCTGTGTTAAGAACCCTGAAAATAGAGCTGAATTTGAGTTCCTTTTTAGGCAGATGATTAAACATTCTCACCATTATATAATACAATTTCCATTTTATTTTAAACATACTTTGCATGATATAAAAATATTGATCACAGTGAGCTTTAACAATTGTTACTGCTATAAACAGAAATGCTGCACGATGGTTTTAGTGGAAATAAATTATATAGTCATTATCTCTTAAAAAAAAATCACAAGAAGGAGAACCTAGGCTGTTTGGTCATTGACAGAAAATAAGTCCTTATTGAGTTCTTTACAAAATGTGAGCCCCAGTTGTTTTCTACATTTGCTTTCCGCATCTTGAGAAAAGCACGAGTCTGTCTCTGAAAGCCCCACAGGGTCTCTGGTGAACATTTAATTCCAAATATTAGCAAAGTTTCTGTTGTTCTTCTGTTCTATTGGAAAAATGTACACCAACATAGCGAGTAGTGCTCTCTTCACTAATTCATAAGTGGTCTTTTCCAATATGTAGGTACACAGCGGCACACTTCTTCACTAAAGTAAAATCCAGCATCGCAGCGTTTCGTTCGCACTGTACAGGGAGGTCTGTAACAGCTAAAGAAAGGGAAAAAAAAATTAATATTTATATTTAACTGGAGCAGAAATCTGTGTGCCTTCACACTGCCATTTCTCAGTGGGATATTTAATTCCTACAAGTAGATATATTTTCATTCTTTATGTTCTTGCAACAATTTTAGTCAGACTATCCTTCCCAAAAGACAATGAAATAATAATGAATTATACTTAAGAGAAATTATTCTGTTGCAATGAGTACACATGGATCTTTTTTACCACACTGCTGGTTGTAGTCACATTCTAATCTTGAGTAGTATTTTTTTAAGTTTTGTTTTGAAAATATGATACATTTCTGTACTCAAATTGGCTTGTTGTTACCTACTGCATTCTGCAAAGTGGAGGTGGCCATCTAGAATAAGGTGATAATTAAATCTCTCATCCTCCTACCCAGAACTGTTTCTCACCTTATTGACTACTGTAAAGAGCCTGAGAGAAGTTTCTCTATGTATGTTACACTGTGACTCTGATCTTGAAAATGAGAACATACTTCCTTCCAAGTTGCAAACTCCCACAGCCAGTCTCTGAGGCCAGTGGGAATATATCTACATTCATATGGCATCTGTGTGCATCCTGAAGAAAAACCAGAGCTGATTTATCACGTTTCTGATAAATCTTAATGGAAACAGAACAGAATTAGTGTCTACCTGATTAAAATAAGTTTAATAGAAATATAGCATTGAACCACAAATCACATCTACCTGTGCAGCAGCAGAATTTTTCCTCACCAATTCCTTGACTGAAAAATAGAACGTATTTATGCAAAGATAATATCTCTGGTTGTCCCTGAACCCTTCCTTTTCCTATTTAGTTTTTCTATTAAAACAAGAACTTGACCCAAAATAACCTTACAATAACAATGCTAAATACTTTCTGGTGTATAATGGAGACAAAGTACAAGTCTGGGATTTTTTTCAGACACTGGCAATGAGTCAAAAGACAAAAGTATATGTCTTGAATTTCAGCATAGTTATACTTAAAACTTGTACTTAAATAATGTGTGCCTGTTTGTGAAACACTAACATTATGATCTATTACACAAATATAGAGCACACTAAACTGCGCAATGTCACTCTCCTCTGCCCTAAGTAATTCTTGTTTCAGGCTTGTGGCTACTCTTACTGTTGTTGCAAATAAGTTAATATGTTGTGTGCTTGTTTTGGACACTAAGTTACTACTTTGCAAGAATTTGTTTATGATATGAGGTCTGCACTACAGTTACATTAATTCACACCATCTAGTCCAACCAAGGAATCTGGCTATGAGGAAAGCAATAAGGAATGAGGAAGACTGCAAATGTGACATTTATTAACTAGTCACATCTTGTTCAGTGTTTTCAGTGTCATTTATCATAGATTAGTTCACCACTGTGATCTCTGTAATTAGGGAAGTAACACTATTTTGTTCCACTTAATAGATATTTAAAACCAGTGTAGCAGCTCATGGGAATCTCTCAAAGCCCTACTGATCTTTTCCCCCCTAAGCTGGGAAACGATGGTAAAAGGCAAAAAAAAGGTTTGTGAAAGGATCTAATATTGTGAGCAAATAGGCAACCAGCAGTAGGTCTAGTCTGAGAAAACGGTGGATAGAAGATGAAGTGGATGAAACTCTGAACTCACCTTTTTGCTGTCTCTGCCATGAAAGTTCAGACCATTTCATGTACTGAATGACAGTAAAATGAAGTAAGATAAGAAGAAAAAGAGGCAAAGCCAGACTCTTCCACACACCTATGACCACACACAATGAAAAGCTGTCATGCAAACATTAAGCATGAGGAGGTCACTTTGTTTAGGATTCATGCCTCCTTGTGAACTTCAACTTGCAGCTGAGACTGCTACCCAGCACCTCTCCCATGTGAATTTGTGTCCAGCAGCAGTCAAGGTCAGGTTACTTCAGTCTTATCCTTATTTGGGACATTCCAACACAGCAAGAAGGCCCTTCTCCTCTTCTAAAAGTGCTTAGCAGATGAAGTTCCTAGTTATCTGGCCCAGCCAAAACTGACCAAAATAAATTTTAGAGGTGGTAGCACAGGGTGAATAGCAGCAGTCATTGTAACTACATAAATGTGGTTTCCTTAGGAAACTGCTGAACAATAGACCAGGTCTTTCAAAAGATTTGGTCTGAATGCTGTTTACGGAGTGTTTTCACGTGACAGAGGTCTGTTTCAATGAGCATAATCTGAGCACACTGGAGCTGAGACAGATGGTCAGTCACTATTCATAGTGCTGGGAAAAGCAGCAGCATCTTTCTCTTTAAGGTCAATGATTGTGATTTTTAGCTGCAAAATGCCCAGATTGTCACTGTTGGCAGTCTAACAAGTCCACAGATGAAACAAGTGGAATAAATTACCTTAAAAGTCAGTATGCTGAGGTTTGCTTTTTCCCCCATCCTTTGCTTTGTAGATGATTTTGTATTCCTTTCATCTGAAGCATGGTGTAACATTAGAGGTAGAGGCATTTTAGGTACAGAGCATAAAAGTATTAGTGCTTCAAAACCAGAAGCTACAAGGACTACTTGTCT
>VZTN01016502.1:35798-66354 GCA_013400515.1 Erpornis zantholeuca
TATAAATCCAATTGCATAATTGATGCTGTTATAAACCAGCAAGGGATCTTTCAGAGATTAAAAGGATGTTGCAGAATGTTTTTCCCTTTAGAGCAGCTTGTGCTGGACAGAGCCAAAATGTGAGAAACCTATGCTAAGTCTTTTCTTAAGGAGGAGAGATGGTTCCCTCTATTTCCCTCGAAAGTGCTAACATCTACAGGACTACTAGTTCCAGATGTATTAAGTAACAGCACATACAAATCTTTCTTTCTCCACACGAAGTCAAAAGAATAACAGCTTAGAAAAGAGAAAAAGGTAAAAGCATCCTATAACATACTGTCCCTTGGAAGTGAGAAAGTGATTCAAACTCTTTATCATACAAAACCACAACACAATGGAGAAAGGCTGAACTCAATTTCCTCCTTCAAATACTAAGTTTTTAAATCAACAGAGATAGTGAAATCAACATCAGATTTTCATTATGGCATTTCTTAGCTTCTTAACTGCCTGACTTCTCCAGTTGTGAATGTACACAAAATGTACATGGTTTATATTTGTAGCACTGCTGGAAGTGAAATCTATAGTGCAAAGGCTTTGTATATGTAAAGCTGATGTAACCAGGCTTTTAGTTTTTTCATTTTAACCATGAAACCTTATGGTTTCTTTTCCTCTGCAAATATAAAATTGAAATTATGTGAATTGAATTATAGAGAAAAAATAGTTTCTGATGTTTATAACAACTCTTCTATTTCACTTCAAAGGCCAAATATTGGAAAACAAGTAATGACAGTTTTTTCCCCCACTTTAAAGACTTCAACAGAAATGTCACTATTTATATTTGACTTTTTTTCATTATGAAGATGAAATAATGTCTATATATCTAGAAATATATTTATTCCAACTAATTACATGTCAGATTAAAAATGACATAAGTTTTATCTTTGAAAAGTATCAGGTTACTAGAGACATTTAAATGTTCCAATTTACTATTTTCCATTTGAAGTTGTCTGAATTTTTATTTGCCATTCATATAATAAAAATTCTTCCCCTGTATTGAAAATAACTGATCTTTTTACTCCAAATGGCATTATTTAAGAAATTTAAAAAAAATTAATTTAAAAAGAAATTTGTTTAAGAAATTTACAAGAAAACTTTACAGGAAAATTCTCTTCACATAATATACAAAACAAAAATAATACTCTTTTTATATATAGACTGCTAATGCTATGGGTGCAACAGTCATGGAAGAAAAAGGCCCTAGGGTATATAAAGAAATTACAGAATTTTCTTCCTGACTAAATTTTATTTTAAATGGTGATGTGGGCAGTCTGTTTTACAGTTATACATGTCTCCTTGGCAAAAATCACCAAGAGCTAGGTGATTTCAAAATTTAGGAAGTGGAAATGAATGATGGTATCTCTAGAACTAAACCCTGAAATCTAATTAGGAATATTTGACTTATGTGAATATTTGTGTTACATGAATTGCAATATTCAGTTCTTGGGGGAAAACAGAGTGGGATTTTAAACACCGTAAGGTATAGGGAGGTTGAACTTAGAGTTCATTTTCACCAGAAGGAAAATAAGTCTCAGGAAGTAGTAGTAAGACTACTAGAAACTAAACACATTTTAAAATACTTATTACACCTAGTAGCTTCCTCTTAGAGATTATCGAAGTCATAGAAGATAAAATTGAACTGCAGACAGGCTTTCTGTTTACTTAAGACTACCAAGCAATTCAACAAGACAGCTAATGGCACAACTCAAAATTTTATGCCTTGAACACAATAAAAGAAAAACAGAGGTTTTACCTGCATGTCTGGTGATGGAACCTTTTTCCTTTCAAGAAGCATTTATTGGGAGATTCTATACATTCACAGATGCATTTTGCAGGATTTAGCGGCTGATGTCTAGGACAGGACTTTCTACATACACACTGGCACTTCTCTTCATCAAATTCCTTGTTGGGCCCACAGGAAGCAGGGCTAAGTTTGTTTTTGCACATGCACTGACATGATGATCTGTCCAATTCTTTGTGAGGTCCACAGCTCAAGGGCCGCACGCCTCCTTTGCAGACACACTGACACGTTTCTTCATCCAGCTCTTTGTTGGGTCCACAGATATGGAACCCGTCAGATGGGTCTACAAAAGCAGCAGAGAAGTCACACTATTACCAGAACTTTGTGTCTACTCTCCCACCTACTTTTATGTGAAGAAACAAGCAAATCCATAGCTTTTATGGTCTTTCAAAAACAAGCATATGTCAAAAGACAGGCAACAATCAGCAGTAGCATCAATACAGAAAAATATACAAATAATTACTTCTACTTCTTTGTCTTTAGATGAATCTAAACTTAGAACTACATTAAATCCTTTAAGCAAAAGTTCTTACCAGAATCTCCAAGTTGAGAAGAGAAATCAAAATCATGCTGTGACAAACATCTGCAAATTTGATTATTCCAAATATGATTTTTTGGACAGGTCTTGTTTGCCACATGACACCTGTGAAATTAAAAAGTGCTGTTGATTTACTACCATAGGAGCTCAAGGAGAAAAAAAAAAATCAATTTTAGCTTTTGATTGGTTTAGTTTCCCTCCATTGCAAATATCTTCTAAGAGTGTCAGCTCATTCATAATCTTTTTTTTTTATTCCCATCAAATCTGTTACTAAGGGTTCTACCCATTACAGAGATTTTCAACCATTTCTTGAAGAAACTTTCTCACATTTCAAATTTTAGCTCTAACTTCTAGAAGCTGATATTTTTAATTTGCTAATGTAGTTTTGAAACAGGCCTATCTCTAGAACATAAACCTCATATAGAAAAAAGAATGGTATAAAAACTTATTTGCATGCCAAATATGGCATGGTAACAGATGTCATTTTATGTGTTGTTTTTTGAAGTACAAAAATGTTTTCAAACTTAAGATGTCAAAAGACAGCAGATAAATTTTCTAATGAAAATGAGAAAACTTTAAAAAATAAAATCAGTTTATCAGATTGCTTTCCACTTTATGTGAAATTATGTGCCATTGGCTGACACTTTCTCATTAGTCACTCAGATTCTGGCCAGCTTTCATGAACCTAAAGATTTGAACATTGGCAACGATGCCTTTAAAAATAAAGACAATAAACAAGTTAACACTTTAGTCCTATTTCTGCTACAGTTTGCAGCCAAGGTAGTGGTACCAAAGAAAGCAAAAAATCCAAAGGCAGCAGCTGTTGCCTTTTTAAAGAATGAGTCAACTGAGCTATCTGGTGAATCACTGATAGAATATTTATGTGTATTATCTCATCTTCCTCACTTGCAATTTCTTTATCACCACAGCTGACATTACATCTTTGAACAAGTCAAGCCCAACTCTGTGCATCCGGGCTGTGTCATTTATTCATTGTTTCCGTAGTATTTCTAAAATCCTACCAATCTGTTAAGACAACACCTATATTACACAGTTGATGCACTTTTCATTCCCCTGAGCACCATTACTCACACATTCAAAAATGCAGGTGCTGGGACATTTTTCTGTGATCATCATTCAAGCACACCACTCCCCTTCAACACACTAAATCACTCTGCTTGTAAGGACTGCTGTAGTTTGACGTCACCCTGCTTCACCTCACATTTTGTCAAACTGGTGCTTCCTGATTTCATTCCACTAATGGTCTCACTCTTGCTGCCTCCCTTGGCATACGTTTCCTTTAGCCTGCCTTCTGATTCCGCTTGAGAAATAGTATGGATAATTTACAGATATACTGTATTCTGTTAAAAAAACCCAAATCAAACCAACAACAACAAAAAAACAAACCCTTAGGCCTGTTTTACTTAGATTTTAAACTTAAAGACAGCAGGTTACAGTAGAGAGGACCTTTATATATCTGGCCTCGTACTATGTTGTCTTACCTTTGTTGAAGTGTGATTCCTTAGTCACAGGACAAACAGCTACCTGTGAGAGCTGGTCCAAGTCTGGTATCTGTACTCTCTCCTCCCTCAAATACAGGTAAGCTGTTTCCTGGCTAGAATAAACTCTTTCACTGGCCATTACAACTGCTCTTAATTTAGAAACACTGAGAAGCTGGAGAGAGTCAACATAATTTGACTTTATTATTGACTCCTGGGTTTGGATATTTTTAACAATCTGTTAATTATGTAATTAAACTAATTATTAATAGATTTATTTCCAAGCCACTGTTTATGACCCATGTTTTGATGAACAAATGAAATAAATTAAACTCAAATATAATATAATCTATGTTTGGGAATGTGTCAGAAAACATCTACACTTAAACTGAATGAAACCACTGAGGAAAATGCTTAACGCCTCTGAGAAATTTGTTCTGCTCACTCACCTTATTAAAAATGTCAGTTCATTCCAGTTTGGCTTCTAATTATTGAGTCTTCCTTAAAGCAACTGTTAGTCTATTATGTATTTTTGACCTCCTAAATATTTATACATTATAAAATCATCACTCAGACCTCTAAATTAAGGAAGGAGATCTTCAAGTGTTTTAATAACTTAAAACCAGATTTCTGGTGTCAGATTTGTTCTGTGACATTCTTCATTCAAAATCACACACACAAAAAAATCAATATGCTACTCCTATGGAATGCCAATTAACCCTTTATTCCCCCCTCCTATTCTGTTTCATGTGCACCTTCGGCATATGAAGATGTCAAAAAAGATTTGTAAATTAAAGATTCCCTAAAAATCAAGCCTTAAAAAAAAAAAGCATTTTAAGTAAAATAAGCATTTTAAATATAAAAGTATAGATTGAGAGAGAAATATTGTCTCCTAATTATTTGCGAAGTTATTTCTAGCTTTTCTTTTCAAAAGAAATTGATTTTGCTGATGTTTTCTTTAAGTCTAAATTGGATTGTAGCTCTTTCATCATGCAAATCCCACACACTTTATTCTTCAGTTTTAAATCATTTGCTCCAGTTTATCTACTGGGTAAGAAGGTAACATTAATTTAGTAACATTCTCTTTGTGTAAAATAATGGCAGCTGCTTGCAGGATGCATTCTGCTACTGCTATGTACAGCTCACCTAGCCTAACTGTGAAAACTTCCCAGCAGTATTTTCAGGCTGATTATACAGGCTTGCCCATAAGGTGAAAGGAAAGACAAGCCTCCTACTTACTGAGTCTGTGCTGCTGGCAAGGAACGTCTTATGATAGAGTGGACTTGTCTGTAGACATCCAGCTTGGACATGCAGCGGCAGGACGTGTGGTTGGCAAAGCTGACCGTGACGGGCTTGGGGCCATGGGACAGGGGCACCGTGATCTCAAACAGCTACAAAAGGCAAAGCAAAGCAAAACACTTCTTATCTGGATCAGAAATAGTCCAGCTAAAACTAATACAGGACACATGAAAAACCTGTCACGAATTTACGTTCAGATTTTGTGTTGTCTTCCAGCATTCGATTATACTGCGAAAAAATTATTATGTGCAAAATGAATGCAATAGCTATGATATGACAACTAACATTTTGAGTGTTAAACCGTGTTAAATGCCTGCGTGCTTACTATAACCTTTAACAAACAAGAGGAAAGCACAAAGAACTCATTTTTCTAGAAGAGATGGCTTAGAATTGGCAGCCTTTTAAAAAAATCCAAAATGAAACATTTGGAAGGTGCTTTGAAAAGCTGAAGATCAAGAATAATATAAAGAAGACAGTAAGTTACAACCTAAGACATCAGTTGCACAATTACAAAAGTTTATGTAAAACATCAATATAGTGGACTTTGATCAAAGTATGAATATGTATGAATTGATGGACAGAACAAAGATTATTAAATTAATTACATTATTAGACACGTAAGGAAAATCTTGTTTTTTCTGCTCTCTCATGACAAAACGAACTTGCTTTTCTGAAGCTGAAATATAAACCCACTACAGAGAGAACTGATATATCTCAGGAAATAAAATAAGCATGAATGAGTCTGTGAATGGACCTAACTGCAGCTGGGAAACAAGTGCATGTTCTTTGTCTATTGCAGAAGATCAATTTGCCTTGCTGCAAAGCACAGCAGACTCCAGACCACTGGAGATGGCAGCATAGGACTATTTCTACATTTCTGAAGCACCTAAAAGAGGCAGGTCCTTGTCCTGTTCAGCTTCAGGAGATCACAGAGAGAAATTCCACAAAAACAGCTGAGATGTATCAATCATGGGTGGTAGTGACGACAAACATGAATTGCTCCTAATTTACATTTATCCTTCCATTAAAAAAGTGAAAGGTATCAGTTTGGAGATGAATATTGCTAGCAACTATTCCCATCAACACTTCAGTGGCAGAAAAAAGTCTAGTTCAACAACAAAAAGGTAGACTAGCTTCCTCGACCTCCTTACATTACCTTCAGTTTGTTCAAACTAATTCTCCTAATGGTAATGTATTTTTTTACATTACCCAACAGTTGCTACTGTTTATTCAGTGAAACTATTTAAGTGAATAAACTCTCAACATGCGTAAGTTATGTTTGAATCTTCATCTAAGTAAAAAGATTTCAGATTAGGTTATACATGACCATGAGCAATGCTTTATGGTTTTGATAACAATCTCCCATTTATTTTTTGCTCACCTTCCTCATCCAACAGAACAATAAGCTGAACATCTGCTGTCACTACAGGGCACGCCTGGCAACATTTAACAGCCAAATGTCAATACCTAGAATGGATATGTCTATGAAAAATGCCTCATTACATCTATATAATGTTTTTCTGGCAACATTGTCAGTTGCGGCCACTATTGCTGGTACCCACACGGCCCAAATGAGTAACTCTTCTAGAACACCAAATGGCTTACATTTCTTTTTGACCCTTCATTCTCTAAAAAATTGGCATTCTTAGAAGCCCAAATCTTCTCTTTCTTTACTGTAATAAAAAACAAACTAATTCACTCTACAGGCAAAAGGGAAAAGCCATTTCCTTCAGGGACCAACACCCAAAGAGAGAGATTCAGTACCAAAGACTACAAAGAATGAGCTTCAATACCCAGAAAAACATAAGATCTGATAGCAGTAGAGATTAGAGCAGTTTTTCAAAGTGTAGTACTTTTATTGCTCTGAAAAATGCTATTATAATAAATAAAACAGCAAATTAAAGTATATTAAATGAGTATCACTCCAGTCAGAGGCAAATAAAAAAAAAATAAATTCTGTTTGCTCTTCTGTACCTTTTTGCCACCAACACTGCATTGTCAGGAAACCAGTGGAAAGCAACAACAGAAGCAGTGAGTGATTGTATAACCAGAGAGCATTATATATATAAAAAAAAAACCCCAAAATACCCCACAAAATCACATAGCTCTGTCCTCCTCCAGAGAAGTTGCTAATTGTAAACATAAATCAGTAACACACTGTTAATCTCAGAGTACAACATGTACTAACAGAAGCTCTGGGTAATTGAAGAACATTTGCAAGCCATATGAATAAATTAATAATTAATGCATTTAATTAGAACTCAACTCAACACCTGCCATTCAGCCAGTTTAAGGCTGTTTTGTCATAGAAAGTCAGATAGCAGGTCTGTCAGTCTTTCGCATTCTTTCTAAGATTTCTCTTCCAAGTACTGCCCACAACCTAGAACTTAGTATGATTTTAAACTTTAAAAAAAAAGGAAAAAAAGAAAAAAAATCTAACAGAAGATGGGAATCTCTGACTGTGTTGATAAAAAGCACTATCAGAACTCCATATAAAAAAGCAATTTTCCATATATTCCTTCTCACTGATCCTTAGAATCATAGAATGGTTTGGGTTGGAAAGAACCTTAGAAATCATCTAATTAGAGCCCCTCTGCAACGGGCGGGGACACCCTTCACTAGACCAGGTTACTCAAAGCCCCAAAAGTCAGGTAATTTTGATTAATGGCATTCATTGAAAGCTTTTATTTTTTATGCTAGAAGGACTTCATGCCATACTTTCCAGAAAAATTGAGGATTTCCATACAAAGTATTTCTTTGCTTCAGTGGCTAAATTAATTTATTCAGCACTACCATCTTATGTGCCAATGTCCATTGTATCAGCACACATAAATTATTATTATGATCACTGACTTCTGAAATATATCAAAACTGTTATTATGTGGGAAGGCCATTATTCTTGATACTTTTCAAATACAGGATTTATGTATTTTTTTTTCCCAAGATTTACATTAACTACATTATGTTCTTCTGATGGACTGTGGTTTATTTTGGCAAGTTTCCCTTAAATTGATTGAGTCTAAGTTTCCATCACTTGTGATCTTTGCACTTTCTAAAGTGTCAGTAAGGCCAGCCAAATACAACAAGTGTAACAGAGTACAATGTGTCTAGAGAGATTTTTAAGCTAAGGGTATAAGACTGATCTGAAAACTAAACATCTCTATATTGAAAAGAATGAAAATAAATTATTTGAGAAATGGAACATGATCATTATTTTACTATCTAACTTTCAAGGCTTATGTGGGATATAACAACAGGTGTTTTATATAATAATTTCATATTTATTAAATATGCTTGGGTTCCTTTTGCTATCTTTTTCTATTTTAATCCCTTTCCTTTCCCAGAAATATTAACAAAAAAAAATTGGAAATTATATCTTTCCCACTATTGATAGTACCTACTATATCACTACAATAATCAGTCTAACAGAAAAATGCACGGGAAAAGGTAGAAATGGTAATGTTCAAATCAACTGAATATTCTTGTGGCATATCTCTGAACTGTGAAAAAGAGCACCATGCACATCCCAAACTGGGCAAAGAATTTCGAGCTGTTAACTTGCTTCCTGTGAGAAAATCTCCTCTAAATCTAATTTTGATCTGCTTGGATAGACGTTTTCCCTTGAGGGACTGTAACTGTAACCATGAAACAAGAAGATTTAGGACCTTTACAACAAGTGATCTGAAAGAAGCAAAAAAATTGTCCGTCCAGGCAGCCAAGAGGGAGAATGGGATGAGACAGCTCTTTGACATCTGCTCTCTGCTTCCCTTCAACCCAGAAGCAAGTGCCTATAGGTGTGGCATAAAAAAGTGCTGCTGAGGGACAGCACCAGGTAGTTCCACAATCTTTGTAACCACTGGTGAATTTTTTGTGCCATGGTGACAGAGAACAGCTGTTTGATAATGAATTAGAGAAAAAAACCCAACAGAACCACACCAGCCACATTTCCCACAGATCCTTACTAGACAAGTCACCACTTACAAACTGGGCTACTGCAGTCAGGAGATCTACTGCAGTTAGTGAATTAGCCTAGGGAGTCTTCAAATTTTGTCATAGACCTTGTACAGTATCTTAACTAAGAAATTTCTCATATCTCAATCCTGGTTGTATAAACATCCCTCAGCAACTACAAAAACAGGTTTGGGGAAAAAATGATATTAAAAACAAAGCAAAATACTCTTCTACTTTTCTCTCAATAAAGTTGAGTATCTAGAAAGAAGGGACACAGCCTGAACTAGAGAACTATTGACCTCGCTCTGGATCACCACTGCGTTCCACAAAGCCATCCAGGAACTTCTGACCAGGTCCATTCTCCTGGAAATCAATGATTTTCCCCTATAAAAAGAATTTCTGTGCTTAGTTCTTTTATTTTTAATTAATTTTGATGAAAGCTGATATCAGCTTTCTTTATATTTTGATGTCTGGAACCAATGCTAGAGCTTGCCCTCACAGCAAGAACTCCAGCTGAAAAATTAGTTTCCCATTAAGCACGTTTTCTGCAGGGTGAACAGTTTGAACTTATGGAGTTTATGCACAAAAAATAAAGCTAAAAATTGGTGAATTATGAAAAAACTATTTGTTCTAATTTCTTTCAGGAAATAAAGAAACTGTGATGAAAATAGATGTGTAGGGTACCTGAATTCCACAGAAGGTCTTGAATCCAATACTTTGGATAATTCTCATCTGATATGGGGTAAACTGTTGTCACATAATTTTAAAAAAATTGAGATGGTGACAGATGAAGAGATATAGCTATAGGTCTGTTCCTTTATTAAGGGTTTTTTAAAACTGCATTCTGTCAAGGACCAGATAAAACTGGAAAGCAGAAGAAAGACAGAAAACTCAAGAGATAAAATTGCTTGCTTTTACAGAATAAGTAACAAAACAAAGCAGAGTTATTGCCTCTTTTTTCATTCTAATAATCTTTAAGATATTCCTTTTCAGAGTCTCTTGAATCTTTGACTACTCCTACGTCATATCATCACCAAGAACTTCAAAAGGAAACTCAGTGCTACACATCATTTTCTGCTGGGTAAAAAATGGATGAAAGAACTTCACTCAATGGATGTGAACACTACGATGAAGAGAAAGATATGATTTACCCCAAACTGACATTGTGCTCAAAAACTAAGAAATCTGTGTTATATGGAACAACTCTCTCTGTGACTGGACAATCCTTTATTTTGGTAAGCTAAGCTTTACCAATACATGCAAACAAACAAAAAAAGAAAGTCCTATTCGTTGGGTTTTAAAATGAAAATTATATTTGCATCTTTCAAGCAACTGGAATGGAGACAATGGTTTCCCCTAATAATGAGAAAAACAATAGGGCTTGAACAAAGTCAGTGTTGTGGTTGTCCTCATTTAAGTTATTTGAGTTACACTACTCCTGTGCTGTGTGGTTGTCTACCACTAAATTTAGGATTGAAAATTCTTGGAAGGATATACCATTTCAGACATACAGATCTGGTGAGAAATGAGGGCAGAAAATGCACTCTAAAAATTAGTGGGTTTTGCTGTTTTCTTTACATTCTCTTTTCCAATTCCCCCCTAAAAAGGCTCAGAGCACTAAGAAGTTTTATGATAAAGGAGTGAAAGGGCTACAGTTTTACAACTAGCTCTGCAGTTTTAGGTCTTCATTATAAATATGTACTGCAGCTTCAGTTAGATGAATCCTGTTGAAAAAGGAAGCAATATTTAATTTAAAAAGCGAAATAGCCCCCAACCAAAAAAAAACCCTACAAAATACTACAAGAACAGGAAAAGTTTGTATTACTATTTTTACAGGATTTTTGATGGAAATGTTGAAAGATAATTGTGATAATTCCTGTATCTACTTAGAATAATGTAGTATATGCTTCTTTAAAGGCAGCTCATAGGCTTAGAGCATGATCTCTGCAAACTCCCACCTGATCCCTAGCCCTGAACTTGAAGAACAAAACCTGCACATATACCTGGAAGAAGATGTACTACAACAAAATAAATAGGTACGTTTTACTAGTATTAATATAGTAAAATGCAGTTCCTAAAAGGCTTTATTTGAAACATGAATCCTGTCTGCACATGTCCTACAGCAGTCTACACTAATAAAATTACAGGTTGGTTTTCCACAGAGTGCTTGCCTCATACAGGAATATGGTAGATAAAAAAAAAAAAAAAAAAAAAAGACAGACCCAAGTTTCATGGACAATATCAAAACTGAGAAAGATCATAATGTATCTTTACCCCTGAAAAATAAAGATATTTTGCGGAGAAGAGTGTTAAACACATTTTATCCAGGCAGTTGTTTCTTCAGCTATTTTCCTGTGTATTTTGGAATCAACTATTTCCTTTGTCGTAGTAGCAGTAAGAAGGTTTAAAATATGCATGAACATGAATGTATTTGCAAGGAGCTTTTGAACTGTAATAAAAGAGTGAGAACTTACTGTCTTGCTGATGTAATTTGTGCTGATATTCATACATTGAAGTCCTTCACTATTGCAGCAACCTCCACATCTGTAGATGGATACACATGGGGGTTTAAAGAAGGTGTTTGTAGTTGCTCCAAACTCTTTTCCCACATCCACACACACTTCACGTGGCATGCACTGAGTTTTTCTCCATTCAGTATCAATACCTGCCAAGTTACAGGGAATTTCATATGTTATAGAGTAACTGTTTAAAACCAAAACTGCCCTGCAGTAAATTAGGATTCCTTTTCAAACTTCAAAACCAGAATATAAATTTCTAGAGTCACACCCTTTAGTCAGTGAAATACACATTTCTCTATGTTACCCTCTAGCTGATTTTTCTTCTTCACAGGGACATAACATATTGTTATGTAGCAGAAGAAAAGTCACAGTGGAGCTAAAAGGGAACCTAACAGGCAGGGGGAGACCTTAGAGCACAGAATCATAGCCTAGCTTGTGTTGGAAAGGACCTTTAAAGTTCACCTGTCATCTAGTCCCTTGGACTATGAGCAAGGACATCTTGGACAACCAGATCAGGTTGCTCAGAGCCCCATCCAAACCTGAATGACTTTGAATGTTTGCAGGGATGAGCCATCTGCTACCTCACCAGGCTACCTGTTCCAGTAGTTCACCATCCTTATTGTAAAAAATTTCTTCCTTTTATCTAGTGTGAATCTACTTTCTTTAGTTTAAAATTATTACCTTTCTCCTTTGCCCAGGGCAAGCCTCATCTTGAGTAAAGTCTGCACTTTAGTACTGCACACCTCTGCAAAGTAATTTTAACCAGCCCCACACAGTACTTCACTTGGATGTGATATACTGGAAATGTTAAATTTTATACACTTACTGTGAAATAATTTAAATACATGTTAAGGTAGTTAAATAGAAGAGTATAATTTAAAGCAAAACCTTACAAATAAGGAATTATGTACAGCATGTGATTTAATCTGATGGATGATTTTTGTGCCCAGATTATCTACACAAATTTGGGCAAAAACTTTGTATCATGTTATACAGCCTTTGACCAAATATAAACTTACACTAAACAGCCCCAAGATCTGCAGATGTATGAGTCCCCTTTCCCCCTTTTGGCACTAGAATTTGGTAGGCTATTCAACAAAAAAGGAAATCTTTCCTTATGTGTACTTTAAAGCCTCCATTAAGGTACATGGTTTCCAATATCATGCCAAAAAATACACCTTCTGCAATAAATCCTGCATTTCTCTGCCTACAAGCACTTGCTTAAACTGTAAGCTAATATATTTTTATCCAAGCTATCTGAAAAACAGAAAAGTATTCCAACACATTGGTTTGAAAGCTGTTTTGCTCATTTTATCATAACATCATTACAACTATCCTCTTGTAACAGGAAAGTTACAAGTGGATTATTTGGCATTCCAAAGCCATAATGCATAAGAGAAGAAATCATTACCAGCCATGATGCAATTGCAGAAAATGAGAAAAAACAGTTCATTGAGTCCAACTATTAGCATCCTCTTTGCTTTCTGCAAAATTGTTACAGCCTCCACAAAGTAGGATTCCTTATACTTGAGGACAAGCACTTCACTTCCCCTATTTACTGAGCTGAGAAAGCAACGTTCTTACAATGGGCATACCTAAAATATGTCTGCAGAGTGATTTTTTTCATTGAAAGGCTGACTATCAAAGATTTGATACTAGAGACAACACATCCTATCAAACTGCTGAGGTTGGTTTACTGACAATGCTTAGCTTTTAAAATACTTTTGACCCAACTGAAAAGCCTTCAGATTTCAATTTACTGTGTGTTGGAACGCGGATTGTGTCCTGTACTTACTTTTCAGGATCTCTGCATTATAGTGTGCTGCGGCAAATTTCAGGGAATCATCTGATCTTGTGTCAAAGCTGGAGTGTTCCCTGTTGTGTTGCCAACTTCCTCTCCTCAGCTGACATTTGAACATTTTCCAGTATTCTGGGTAAAGTACTGTCATGAGTTCATCCACACTGGACACGGACCGCAACTGCTCCTCCAGGTCTTTGCTTGCGTGAGCCTGTCGAAGTAACATGCAAGAATTATTACTTTCTCTAGGACACAAGGTTTGCTGGAAACCAGCCTGAAAAGCAACTCACACATTGTAAAATAAAGTTGTGCTCAAAGGGGTCCTCTTTATAAAAACTGCTTCTGTCAGTCAATGCCAACAGTAGTATATTGGCAAATAATTAAGTGTTTTGCTTCTTCCACCACTTCTTTATCACCCTTGGAGCTCAAAACATTGGTGTGAGAAAGGAGCTATATAATTAAGCCTATACAAACACAGTTTGCAGATTATATATAAAAAAAGCATTTTTATCCTGGGAAGATAAGTTCTTATGATAAAATTTTGAATGCTTACACCCCAAAATATTTAAATTATGTTCATGTTATTTAATACCACATGCTCTCTTACAGTAACACCAAGTTTTTCCCTTTTTCCCTTAATCCCGGAAAATCAAAACACCCAGAAATGCAAAACCAGTTAAAAAAACCCAAAACCCACCAAACCAAGAAACTAATTAGTGTTATTTAGTACTTTTCTAGGGTACTAGAATCTTAACAAGCAAAATCTATTATAAAACACTAATCTTTAAATCAGTAGGACGTGAGGACTTTGGTACCCTGAAGAATCTAAACCTCACAGTCCCTTGCTGCTTGAGGAGTAGCCTCAAATCCTGTAATCTTTCTTTCTTATTTGCTGGCCTTTACAAAAAAACTCTTTGCAATCGCAGTTTTCCCAATGACTGCGATTTGCATTCCAATTTATCAATTATCAGGAAGATTCCTCTGTTTCTCTCAGACGAAACATATTGCATCAAAGGACTGGTGTTATCCCCTGCTCACCTTTCTCATCCATGAATTGTTGACTTCCCAAAGGGAAAGCCAGTATGGAGAAAGTATTGAAGAAACTTTAGCCACCTTCTCAGCATGCATGGCCCTTAGATGGCAGTATGAGACACAAAATATAGAGGTACACTTTGTACAAAATGCATCAACTGGCTGGAGATTCTCTGCAGTTTACCACAAAACTGTTGCTCTAGTCAAAAAACCACCAGGCTGTAAGAGTGCAAACCACATCTAAATGCAGAACTATATAAACTGAAATTTACAAATTCTTATCTAGCTCCCCTACTAATAAAAAATAAACTTTGAGTTCAATGATTTTGAACATTATGTGAGTAAAACAGGTAGTTCAGAACTAGCTCACCTGAATCAAAACCGTTCCTTGTCTCACAAACAACTACAAGGGTACAAAATGGCAGGTGTGGTTGGATCTACTCCCTTATCCAGTGTCAAATATGGCCAAAACACCTTAGGAGAAGGGAAATTCACAGAACTCATTTCTATAAACACACTTAGATACAGCACTGTGAAGGTGGTGAGGCACTGGCATAGGTCACCCAGAGAAGTTGTGGATGTCCCGTCCCTGGAATTGTTCAAGGGCAGGCTGGATGTAGCTCTGGGCAACCTGGTGTAGTGAAAGATGTGCCTGTCCATGGCAGGGGAGCTGGAGTTAGATGATCTTTAAGGTCCCTTCCAAGTCAGGCCATTATGTGATTCCATGATTCTAACACCAATTTTAAATTCATTTTATATGATGAAGTGTTACGAAGCCTCGCTAACTACAGTTGTCCTGGGAGGTTTCAACAACCAAGCTATTGCCTCAGAAATGTCCCCATGCAGGTCTTCATCTCTTTCCTTGCCACCATAGAAATGGCCATCCCTGACCCAATCCATGCATCAAGAAGTTTCCAGGGGCTTTGCCCTCAAATTTACTGGTAACACAGAGAATTTCACTCCCCTCACCCCTGTTCTCCTTGCAGAATGCCATTTAGGGTCTCCATCAGGGGGTCACAGACAAAAATCCAAGCTTAACAAACAACTAATTTGGCTACTCACTGCTTGCACCTCCTGAGAGGTGAGAAGTGCAGGGTTTGAGCAGCCTCACTCCTGAGGGTGCTGCTGCACATGGCCCTTGAGTAATGGGAAGCAAGTTGCTGCACCAGCACAATGCCAGAGTTGCAAATGCCTGTCTGCCACGTGATGGGAATGCGCATGGCACAGCGTGTATATCCTGTCACAAGGCTGGGAGCCAGTCTATTATGTAAAAGGCACAGGAATAAAACCTGTACTTAGCCATCCAGTACTCATCCTAGGAAGTCCTAGCAGATCATGCAGGTAATATGGAAAGAATTCTACCAAAACTTTGCCACCTTTGATGAATCCTTAAAAGCCTGTGCAGCCTACAGTAGACAAAATGTTGGCTATTGCTGTTGCAGATATTCAAAGTACAGGCCTAGAGCATCAGGAAAATAAGTAATGAAACTCAGTATTACTTTGTTGATAAGCCAGGCATCAAGCAGGAAAGAGTGAAATTGTTAGAAATAATACCTGCTGATGAATTCCTCTTTAGTCAGGCAGTCAAGTCATGTATTTTCAGCTGGACACAGAATTTGTTATACATATTAAATATGTATGAATAAAACTCAGAATCTGAAGAAAATAATGGCTTTAATTAAGCATTTAATTAAATGTAATATAGAATTGTTTTACCCTGGATATTCCATGGGCTACAGAACCATGTGCCTACAACCCAAGATAAGGCAGCCCTGGTTGTAAGCATAGATTAAGGAAGGAGAGGCTGGAGAGCAGCGCTGTGGAAAGGGACCTGGGGGTCCTGGTCAAAGGCAAGTTGAACCTGAACCACCCATCCTGGCAGCCAGGAAGTCCAACCCTGTCCTGGGGTGCATCAGGCACAGCATCGCCAGCCGGGCAAGGGAGGGGATTGTCCTGCTCTGCTCTGCACTGGGACGGCCTCAGCTCGAGTGCTGGGAGCAGTTTTGGGTGCCACAACATAAAAAATACAACAAGCTATTAGACAGTGTCCAAAGGAGGGCCACAAGGTTGGTGAAAGTTCTGAAGTGACTGAGGACACTTGGTTTGTTCAGCCTAATGGAGACTGAGGGGAGACCTCATTGTGGTCTTCAACATCCTCACAAGGGGAAGCAGAGGGGCAGACATTGATCTCGTCATGAGACCAGTGACAGGATTTGAGGAAACAGCATGAAGCTGTGTCAGGGGAGGTTAAGGCTGGATATCAGGAAAAGGTTCTACATCCTGAGGGTGGCTGGACACTGGAACAGGCTCCCCAGGACATGGTCACAGCACCAAACCTGACAGAGTTCAGGGAGACACTGGACAGTGTTCTCTGGCACATGGTGTGACTCTTGGGGTGTACTGTGCAGGCCAGGAGTTGGACTTTGATGATCTTTGTGGGTCCCTCCCAACTCAGCATATTCTATGATTCTCTGAAGTACTCAATATGAGCAAAAGGAAAACAATGTCTGGAGTAGATATAAAAAATTACTTTAAAAAAATCATCATTCTTGAATCTGAATTATTTTTTGCTTATTTTGATAAAGCCATGCATTTGTAAAGATGGCTTCAATTCAAATTTACACCATGGAAAACTTTTGTTCTCTCCCCTCTTCCAATTTAGAAAGAAAAGGAGAAGGAAATACATATACCTATACTAAATACACTACACCTAGTGTCCAGAGTTACAAAAAAAAAATAGAAATATATGTTGATTTTTCATTATGCTTCCAGTGTTACCTTGAGACACAGATCGATCTCTGCCCTTGTAGCTATGTACCTTTTAACTGCAGCAAATTACTCTTGTCTGTGAAAAACTGTTTAGAGGAACATTTGTTTAAGGAACTTGTGATTTTATTTTGTAGAACAGCCAAACGTCTTGCTGACATGAACATCAAACAAAATCTTAAGTTCTGGATGAGCATAAGAGTATGTCCTGAATACAGGATAAGAACCAAATCGTTAAGGATCATTAGAAAGAGTTTATTTATTTTTAAGAGAAGAATTAATCTGCTTCTGTAAACATAATATTAGTCTGGCAACATTTTTGGTTTTGTGCAAACTTTGGTAATTTCACAAAAATGTACTCTCTTGGTCCACATCTTTTATTCTTTGCTCTTTCTTAATTATGCATTGGCTTGCAGTGTAGGACACTGGATTTACACTGCAAATCAATTTTGAGACTTAAATGCCTATTTAGAATATATGACGAGACAAAGAAACATCAACAAAAATGTACTAGAGACCAGAGGAGCTCTCATTTTTCATTCTTCTTATGCAAGTGCACATTAAGAAGTTAAGAAAGAAATATGGTTTGTAGCTGCAATTACTGTCACCAAGCTAGTTATTTCCAAATGTTAAGTTCAAAGGGAGGAAAAAAAAATTACAGAACATTAACATAGGCTGTAACAAGAATAACTCTATTACTTTTAGGACTGAAGAAAGCTTTCTGATAAATGTGAACAGTCAGTTGATTTTCATATAATTACAGAGCGCTCCTGATGAAATTGTGGACCAATTACTTAATGTTTTACTGGTAATGCATTCTGGGATCTATGTTCTGCATTAAGAAAGAAGCAGGAAATAGTGCCCAGAGTGACTGCTCAGGAAGGCATTTTCTCTATCCTGTGCTTTCTATTTTCTTTGCATTTTCAAGTCAGTTGAGAGATTGGGGTTTGAACTTTTTTTTTTTAAATCACCACACTCCATCAGTGTTTATCTCCATGTTTTGGTTGACCATTCTACTATGTTTTGTCATTTTTACCTATTATCAGTGTTTTCCTGCATGAAGACCTAAAAACTCTAGAAGGTATATTCTAAAGAAAGACACTGATTAAATCTTCGACTAGCCAAACTCTACAAGATGATAGGTGGTATTAAACAAAGTAACAACCTAAAAATACAAGAAAGAATGGAGAATACTATAAAGATACACTTCTCAATTTCATTAATTTCACATTTTTCATGAGGAACAGGGGAAAGGACAAATACATATAAATAAAGGAGTAAAGCTTGATGACAAGTGCTGTCTTGCTATTACTTATTTAACTTCAGAGCATTTTGTTCTATCAAAGTATTTTTTCCACAATGTATCTTTCCATTACATGGTATGCCCAGTTTTTCATAAAATTATGGCTTGCAAGGGAAAGGGCAGGATACCAAATAGGCTCTATAGCCATTAATAAAGTCAAACATATACCAGATTTTCCATGCATTAAATTACTTATCTTTCATAGGTCCCCAGTGTTTGCCTCTATTATTAATAACAAAGGTCAGAACACTTAATATTTGGCAGCATGCTTGACACATAATTGATGGTGCAATATGCTATAATGGTACTTTATGTATCTGCTCTGACTACAGTTGTCAGCTCATTTCATTTTCAAGGATTTTGTTGACAATTCTCAATAGGAAAATGCTGTCTATAAAACCCTCCATTTTAAGATGCTTATATTCTGTATTTATTGATTGACAGAAATGGATTAAAAATCAAGTACTTAAATCTGAATGTTGAAATGATTTGAAAGCAAATGGAAATATTGCAAGAGACAAGTATTTATAAACACTTCACTTGCATAATAATTTATTGGAATTTTCATGTATTTCAGTGCTAGGTTTTTTGGAAATTGATGCTAGTAAAAAAAATAAATAAATCCTAATTGAAAATTGTAACTATAGTTAAGAATCAAATTCCACTTTTATGTCCACTTCTATGATTTTACTAGAAAAGCCCTGATTTCAATCTTCCATGCACCCATTTGTCACCAGCAAACCTGGATGACTGTAGTTGCAAACTTAAGTTACCATTCAATAGAGAGGTAACAAAACAGTGCCTTACAGAAGCCAAACAGCAACAGTGAACAGAAATTTTATTTCACATCGAATACATAGAAGAACCACTGCAGTTAATATCAACCAAATCAAAACACCATGAGAACAGCAGAGAGATTAGAATCTGTCTCTGCTCCAAAGAGACTACAAAGCACATCAGACAAATGTAAAAAGTAAGAATCTATTTTTAGATAAATTACAAAATAGATAAATAAAACAGTCTGAACTATATCATGCTTTAAGTGACTTCTATTCACTATGGCATTTTAAATACTATGACAAACATCAGGGAAAGAAAATAAATAAATGGGAGGAGCAACGGGAGAGAATGTACAAAGTAGATAGGCAGGGGAAAATTAATTATTTGGGAAGATATTCAAAAGAGTATTTGCTAAGAAGGAAGAAGAAGACATTGACTATAAGGATAAGCTTAAGACTACAGAAGTTTCACTTCTATATCAAATCTTTTTTCTCTTGTTTGGATCATTTCTTGAGAAGAAGATGTATAAACTGCTAGAATACCATTCTAGGCTTATACTGTTTAATATTGCTCCTCCTGTTTATAAGTACCAGCTGAGCATGTCATCATTTTTAGGGTAATATTTTATTTAGATATTGTTAGACAATGCTGGAAAATATAGATTTGCACAAAGGTACTTACATTAAATCCTTTAGTGAAACATTGAGCTGCTGTTGAGGTTTTGAAACATGCTTCTTGGCTGGTACTTATTCTTCAAGTACCTACATTCCTCAGTGGTTCTCAACCGTTACTAAAAAAATGTCAGTACTTTCATATATGCAGTGGGAATTACTTATGAAAATACCTGTTTTTTTAATCTTTATTTGAATTCCCTGGGAAGCAGAGAGAAAAAAAATTCTAGTTGCTTTCTAGAGCAACTCAGTAGTCTGCTGCCTGATTGCTTTAGAAATTCATTTCGGACAGCCAGTTCTCACAGGTTTCTACAAATTTGGGCAATTAATACTATTCCAGACTATAACAGAGAGCTGTTTTGAGAAAGAGGATTTGTGGTACCTTAGCTAGACTCTTTTTGGAAGCAATTTCACAACTAGATTATAGTAACAGAAAAGGTTTAGTTTTCACACCCTTCAGCCTGACCTTTAAAATCTGCATTGCTCCAAAGCAGCCATCTTTAACTTGTGTTCCTAAATCCCTGCAGACTGTTAGGACTATAGCAAATTGTAATTTCAACTAAAATACAGCAATCAAACCCATTATCAATAGACTTAATTCACTATTCAGGAGCTTTCACTAGATAAGCCCACAAAAAGGTCAAAGGCTGCAAATATGTGGGGTAAACCATTTGCTGCCTAAGTGCAGCTGCATCTGGATTCTTTAATTGATTCAGAGGCTTGTAGTGAAGCTTCCAGCTAGCATTACAGATAGATTTGGAATCGATGAGGATTTGGATTATTGCTGCTGAAAGGCTTACATCTGATTAAATCTTGGAGACATCAGGCAGTGCAATCTGCACCAGATGAGATTTGTGTATTATTTTCTTGGCCATCAGCAGCTCCAGCGACCAGTGGTAACAAATGTGTGGATCGCCATGCATGACCAGATGCATGACTAGAAGAAAGGGGAAACCCTTTGTAAGTCAAAAACATTTGTAAAGTGAAAATAAAGGGCAACACTGTGATGATTGCTGGGATATCAAGGTGATTATCAGACACAGAACCCTGCCAGAAAGGAGACAGCTAACAGAACGAGAATGCCAGGGCCCTGTACAGAGCAGCCACCCCAGCCAGCAAGGTTCTGGTGCTGACTGTGTGTGCTCCACCCACAAGACACCTGCGCTGATGTCACATGGCAGTTCTGCAGAATTTGACACATTAAAAAAGCAATACGTTCATTTTGAATACTTTAAAGGAACTTTTAATTAACTTTGACAAAAGCAAACCACACAATTCTGAAAAGAAAAACTTGCACTCCTACTAGAAATCCTCCTAATTATAAGACCTCACTCTCTCGGAAAAAGATGAAATGTCAGTTAAGCTTTTTTTTCTGTAATATGGTCTGAATATGGCTGTTTTTTAGAAAATACCCTGCAATCTCTTGTTTTCCTTTCAGCAGCCACATGTATCCCATCAAAATCAGTACAAAAGAATAAACTATCAGGCCTTTCAAAGAAGATTGCTTGTTCTCAGTCTTTGTTTAGCTTTCACTGGCATTACTTTTATTAACGACTACCATTAACTTTGTCAAAAAGACCTCAAACAAATATAGATTGTTTTCCTTAAGAAAATTGTTAACATAGTAGCACTGCAATGAGCTGTCATCACTTGAGCCAGTGTAACACAGGCAGTAAGAAATAAAACCTTTCTCAGTATCAAGTTGAGAGTTACTGAGTGGAGCGGTAAGGGGCACCTCCTCCATTTTAATTTGAATTCTGAGACTGCTTGAGCACAGTACCTATGCTACATGAATACATCCCAAACCCTGATCAGTCAGTGAGCAGTTCTGGCTACGTATCAAGTGAGTGGCTTCAAGAAGGCAGTAGGCAGTTTTTACATCATTATTTCTATTTACAGGTCAATTGTTTGTAAAAAAAGGTTTCACTAAGCAGGAATAATAAGTTGCACATCTGTAAGAACATTTCTGAGTTATGCTGAACACACAGGTTCTCATTGTGATGAGAGTATTTAGTTTTCAATTCTGCACTTTTGCTTATTCTTGAATTTTTGAAAATGTAGTCATTTATAGGAGAGAAAGATTGCATGAACACATGTTCATGCACATGTGCATGAACACATCTCACCATCGTTGAATAATTTCTCTTGCTACTAAGTGACTTTCCTTTTCACCAAGTTTTTAAAATCCCTCTTTGAAACACTGGGCAAATAAAATAAATCTGTGGTCTAAATATTTAGCAAAAGGTCACCGAAATTTCTTGAATTAATTACACCTTTAAAATGGTTCATAAAACAAATAATTTCACAGGCCATGAAACTAGATCATTGAATTTCAAAGACAACTTTAACTTTATTCCTAAACAAATGTCTTAATCTAAAAGGATATGATTTCTGTTTTTTAAACAAATCTTGGACAGTTTACAGATCTGTACAGAAATATTAATTACAAGACCACCTACTTTGTCACTATTTCAAAATATATTCCAGCCATAAACACAACACACTACTTAAAATTCAAGAAAACCCGAAAGAATAATGAACAAATTATAACACAGCAATTCTAGTTGTAAAATCTTAGTGTTAAATTATTACAAACAAGTTTTGTATATATGAAAGAGGAAACACTTAAAGGTCCTCAGAAACCAGTGTATTTTATTAAATTTTAGGGTTTCTAAGTATATGGCATTAAAATTACATTATTATTGGTTAATGCTATTTAGCATCATGTTTTTTCAGTTCATGTGACACAAGTCTATTTAATAAGCCAAAGTCACACACCAGACTAACATATCAGACAAGTTTTGGAAACTAAGGTATTACATTGTGAGATTTCATTAATAAAATGAAGGTTTTATTTTTGTTACCAAGCTATTACTTAAATATTTTATGCAAAGGATCTTTGCTAATCCAGGCAAAAGAAAGAGATCATCTGAATTTTTTTATCCTAGTAGATATACAATTCAGAGGAGCTGCTACACACAACCCGCTTATGCCTGCCCTGATAATTTGAGTTGGAAATTTGTTCCACTCTAAATTCCTTGTGGGACATCATTGGGACCACAATTTGACACCTGTTAGAGATAAGTTATGCAGAGACAAATCCATTTGTTTAGACATTGAGCCTGTCATATATTTTTTTCATTTTTGCTTTCCCTGATTGGTAACTTCATTGCAAACTACAGTATAAAAGATCAGTAGTTCTGTGGAGCTGCCATGTTTCCTCTGAACTATGGGGAGCAAAAAACAAATTATAAAAAAAAAAAGAAAAAAGGAAAAAGAAAAAAGAAAAAGAGAGTCTTTGATCACAAAACAAGAAATAATGCTTGTGTATCACTAAAGGAGAAAGCTTATTGTACCATGCAAAACCTGACAGGTATTAAGAGATTTGCCAGCAAGGCATGAGAGGTAGGGAAAGGCAAATGAAACCTTGAGACTGGCAAATCCAAGAACTAAATTGAGACTTGGTCACAATTCCCTTTCATGCAACTAAATCAGGGGAAATGTACGTTGCCCATTATTTTTGGCTTAAATTATTCTGAATAGCATATTGTACAGCAATGTTACTTAAAAAGGATCAGGGAACATCAGCAGTATTAAAATGGATCCTAATTTACACTGACAGGACATAGAGTAATCCAATGCTGAACACAGTATGCTATCAGAAGAGTTTTTGAATGAGGCTTGACTGCAGAATGAAGTTATTGCAAAAAGTATGCCCTGAGGTATCAACTTCCATTGAACAGCAAGAACACATGTGGCCCCTGACGGAAGATACAACATTTTATCTTGAAATCCATGATAATTGCCATTAGTGGAAACTTGTCCTATACCACCTTGCTGAGCTGCCTCCGTTCTTATCCAGGCCCAGAAACTAATGAAAAATAAAACAGATTTATATGGATTATATATATTAAAAGGAGGCATACAGAGAGCAGGAAAAAGGGAGAAAGACGCTCTAGTTATTCCAAGTCTGTGGAGAGATGTAAGGAAGATGTTTAAAATTATGCTAAGCATAGGCATAAACCTTACTGTTATATTGAAATATTTACTCATGTTAAGCTTTTTATCTGCTCTTAGAAGTAAACAATTTTTAAATTAAAATAATGGGTTTGTGTCATTGCATTTTGTAGTCACTTTGTCACAGAGTCTTGAACAGAACTTTAGGTAAAGAAACCCAGCCAGGTTTGTGACATGAAAACAGGAATGGGAGAAGAGATAAGGGAGTGAAAACGGGTTAGTACTATGATTATGCAACACCCAGTCTCCAACTAGGAGCATCCTTAGATTTTATTCTTCAGCAGTAAAGGTACTTGTCTTGAGATGACAGATTCTAACACAAAAAGTAGAAAAAACCCAACAAAAGGCTCTCTACTTTCTAAAAAAAATAGATCCTATTATCTTTGTCATCTTCTTCAATATCAAAGGTTCTAGAAGTTTTCTTAGACTTTAGCAGGAAAAAGTGCCAAAACAGGAGAAGTCATGGAGAGAAATTTCAAATTCTCCAGCACTACTGGCAACCTTTCAGGAAGTGCTTTTTCAACCATATGAAACCACATCCTAAAGACAATCTGGAGAGATTACTTATAATGGTTTTCATATAAAACAATGATGGAGTTATGTGCACACAAAAAAAATGCATTAGAAGGATTCCTTTGAATTTTTTCCCCAGTAGCTTATTGCACGTACCACAAAGCACACAAACGTCTTTACAGGATTGCAGTCCTGGACACAGGAATTTTGGACACACACTTAGTAATACCAAGAGCCTATTGTAAATTCACCATTTACAGGACCAGACCATGAAACAACTTCTATCTGTTCTTGCATGTTTCTAACTTTTCTTTTACTGAGAACTGCAATTTCCTCAATGCTTTAACAGCAGCCCTTTTCAAACAAAGCAGATTCAGACTCAAGGAACACATGTCTCATTAGAGTAACAGGCAGTGAGAATGACGTTTCTGGTATGCTGAATTAAATTTTGTTTCAAAAGAAAGTGTTTTGTTTATTTTCAAATTTATTTTAACTAGGATCGCAAAAGAAGGAAAGATATAAATGGATTAATTTTAAGGACATTTTGTTTCAGACTGGAAGAATTCTAAAACAATTTGGAGAGCAATTATTAATTTAGCTTTATAAACGTGTATGGCAGATGCTATTATATATTTATTAGTTTAACTAGAGGCTTTTTCTGACACCTCACACAATAATCTCCCATGCTCTATTACATTTAAGAAAAGTCAAATAGCTGCCACTCTCAATTACAAGTGGCAAAACTTGAGCAGTATCTATTAAATTCCTGTTTTTTCTGAGAAGGAAAGGCATAAAGAACACAGAATTTGTTGTTTCAAAAGACTAACATAATAGAAGTGTTGCCTTAATATATCTCCTTGCAATTACTTGCATTTGTCATTTGGATCCATTAGAACGTAAACTATGGCATAATGGTATTTCTTTTTTGAGATACCATTAAAATTGACTGTGCCTTTAAAAAAATGTGCCCAGATGCTCTGAGTACAGCTAATCACAGGCACAAAGGCCCAGTCAAGGTCAGGCTGCAACTTTGTCTCTAATTGCCCAGTTATACATTCCTTGTTCACACAAATCTTCTACTGACTTCAATGGGATTTTTGTTTAGTGAGGATTACAGGATTCAGCCTCCTAGCTTAACTACTGCATCTATACATCACTGTGTGTAATATCAGTCCCTACAGTTACAGTAGCTGTATTTTTACCAGCCCTAAATATCATGTTGAGCTTTTTAAGACTTTTACTGTCCCAAAGCCTTAAAATGCAGGCTTCCCTTTTTTATCCTTTTTTTTCTTTGGCTCTTCCATGGAGACTTCAAAAAAAAGTTCCCTGGTAACTCATGTTTGTCTTACTGCTGCTATACTTTTCATTTCAAACATGCTAATTTGCTTTCTAAACCTATAGACCTAACTACTATATCAGCCATTCTGCTAAAACACAAAGACAGTATGTGTCCTACTCCAAAGTCTTTCTCTTAAATTCTTGGTTTCATTTCAATGCAATCTGGTGATTTTTACATGATAATACCAATGCTCATAATAGCTTTTCTTGACTTCTCCAAACATTTTTGCTTGCCACAGCATGCTTTATGATTAATTCTCAATTCCACTTTTTTTTTACATGTTTACATCAGGTTGCATGCAGTCCCCCTAGTTTACCTCACAATATATGTTCATGAAGCATTTTTTTATCATTATGCAAACACTACACTCTAGACAAAGCACATGCCATCATTTTTTATCAGACCAGCTGTACTACTCAAAGACAAGGGTGTTTCTAAGGGTGTCACTTCAGGCCCGTTGGTCTCTTCCTCATCCAAACTGAACACTTGAGGAAACCCAGACACAGCTGACAAGACAGCTCACTCAAGTGCCTGATTCTAACAGCACAAAACAAAACGCCACGAGCTTGTCCCCAGCACATCCCAGCTGCTCTAGCCACAAAAAATCCCCTTTGTCACCTCCCAGAGCATGCAACAGACACCTGCAGTATCTCACTACTCAAACATCTTTCCAAGGGGCCAAAACACATACTTTGACAATTTAAAATCCAAAATATACTCAAAAACCCCAACAAAACCAAATTCCTCTGAACTAATGGACCCTCCAAAGCAACAAAACCAGCAATTATGCCTCATAGACATTAAATGGGAGCTGAGGATACTGACAAAAAGCTCTGTCAAGTGTGTGTGCTCATCCTGTTCTGGGCAGCATTGACATTGGGTGGGGCCCATAACCAAGGGGCCCAAGAGCTGGAGTTTGCTCTCTACTACAGCCCACAAAGCCCACCTGGATGGAGTCTTTCCTTCCTTAAGAATTGCCATGAACGTGAGATACATTTGGTTCGACCCTTGTCAAAATCTTGATTAACTTCTAACACCTCTTCAAGTAAAGCCTGGCACATGGATTGCCTGGAGAGTGAAAAGGGAGCAGTGAAACTACAGGACAGCAAATACAATTTACAACACAGTAGCTCCCCAAGCAAGTCATATCACAAGGAAGCCAAGCAACTTCAGGGTGCTACAGTTTAGTCTAATCAACTTTATTGACACATATTAAATCCCTGTTGCATTTTTGTATTTACCAGATAAATTTTTAGGAAATGGGCTTTTCTCCATACTCACTTCCCATGCAAGGACTTTGTGAAAATTTAGCTATCTCAAGCTCTCTGACCCCTGTATTCTAAACTGTCTGCTGGATTAAACAGAAGAACATTAATGATGGAAAACTTTATACATCACAAACTTAGCCTCTACTGTTGCAAACTTTTCAAGCAAAATACCAAAAATAACCCAAACAAAGCTGTCCAGGTAGAAAGCCAAGCACTTACTGGTCTTACCACAGGAAGCCATTACTTGAGTCCCACCCCCTGAACTCCCTAATGCTTGTCTCCTACCTCAGGTCACAATACCTACAACTGTGTTCTCAGTGATACCTTCTCCATTTTTGCAGCACAATACTTCTGATACAGATGTAGAAAAATAAAATATTACGTTAAAGAAATACATGCCTCCTTAATGCATTGTCAAGAAGAATTTTTTTTTTCCTATTGATTAGAAAGATACACTGGTGAGAACTCAATATTTTGATTATGTTAAACATTTAGATTTTTAAACCTCATAGACTTTGTTTCTACCCAGGCCAGTGGTCTTTAGCTCATGTGGGTCTTTGGGTAACTTCAAATGTTTCTGTTAGCCTCAATTCTAAATATTAATTTCTGAGTTGTGAGTAACACATCAACTGTGA
The DNA here is from genome assembly GCA_013400515.1 of Erpornis zantholeuca. Lineage (NCBI taxonomy): Eukaryota > Metazoa > Chordata > Aves > Passeriformes > Timaliidae > Erpornis > Erpornis zantholeuca. The sequence goes on from VZTN01016502.1 coordinate 63,564, forward strand.
GGCACAGACTGAGAAACTGTGAGTTCACTGACTGATTTTGTCTTATGAGAGGCCAGTGCTCTAACATGCTTTTAATAGCATTTAACTGCAATTTGGACAAAATTTCTTGAGCAGCAGATAAAAGACGAAGAATTCCTTACATGAGGATCAGAAGCATAAAATGAAGTAACACACTGGGTAAAGCATATTCATTTAGTTAAAAATTCTCTAGTGAGTTGCAAGCAGCAGCAAGTATATAATTGCTGCTCAAGGTTTGCATTTTCTGTGACATCACTATATGAGTGATAAGAATACTATTTAATGGGGTCCACTTTCAAGGTTACCTTATGTTCCAACTGAGTTCGAAACAGTCACTGCCAAATGACATACAAACTGGTATTTTTCATGCTTGAAAGGCACATGCTAGTCAGAAGATTTTATCAGCTATTTACTTGAAATGCAAAAGAGCACTTAGAGCACTTAACTCCCACTGATAGAAAAGGGATGCAAACTCGGTAAGTTTAAGACACTGCTACAAGGCTACAGTCAAGAGCTGCTAGACAGTAGTTATTAGACAATATGCATAAAGAGTAGTTAACTTTTGGGGCTCAAGCAGCAGCCTGAGCACTGTACTCTTTTAGCCACTGGCACATACAACAGCTGTAAGGAGCACTGCTGATTGCCAGATGAGGTACAGATCAGCACATGCTTGAGGGCTTTGCATAAGGACCTCTGAGTCTCCTTCAGGACCATGGCACTCTGTTCCATCAAATAAGGGAGGCTGGATAACAGAACCAGCAGACTGATGAAGTTCAAAATCTAGACTGCTGTAATTTAAATGAAATATGTGCTGTCTCACTATCCTTTCTGTAAGCAACATGAAGCACGTACATGGAGAGTATGAATTAGAACTGGACAATCCAAATTTTGGAAAGTAACTAGCCCTGCCAAAAAGCACATGTTTTTAAACTGAACTCAAACCCATGTCTTTTCTGTGAATTGAAATTCTTGTGTGTCTTATTTTGACTTTCTTTCAGTAAAGCCTGCACTAAGCCATGCTACTTTGCAGCCTGCACTCAGAACAGAAAATAATTCTCTGAAGTGTCCAGATACATACTTTCCATTCTCAGCCTTTTTCAGATTTTCAACAAATCCTCAGCATTTAAGGATGGATCCCTGTTCTCTGCAACCCCATGTGGTTGGCTTTCTGAGCTCACTGCCAACATTTCCTCAGAGCATTCCTTACATGAGTAGCCGAAAACTCCTCACAACCATCCTTAAGACCAAATGACACGTGCATTGAAGCCTCCCAGCTCTGGCTGTCGATACAGCAAAGCAATTTCTGCTTACTGATTCTTTCTACAGACAGACCAGTGCCTCCAAACTCAGCACCCTTCTTGGGGTAAAGCTAAGAAACTCTTCTTAGGGCTACACACACTTGAAGGTAATTTTGAAGAGCACATAAACATTCCTTACATGGACAGCAATATTTCATGATGCTCTCCCTGAACAATATTAGTAAAAAAATGCATAGTAACCATTAATCCCATAGTAACTGCAGGAAATATATGGGAAAGGGAGCAATTATCAATGTCTTCAGTTCCTACAGCTTTATCCAGTGCCAGTATGAAAGTCCACACACACTAAAGCCCCAAGTCCATTGACTGACATGGTCATGTCAGGCCATCACATCACTAGCAGGCAAAATTATAGCTATTTAGTAGTATTTCCATATTTAAAGCCACAGAACTTATGGGAAAAACAAACAGAAAGTGGTCTTTAACTGACTGTAGCAATATTCCTGATAAAAGGCCTTACATCTGCTAATAAAACGTAGAAGTTACACTTGGTATCATATCCTGAATCACAAGGTATAGTATATCAAAAAGATGTTTATTTGCCATTATATTTAAAGTGATTGCCTCAGGTTTTATACTTAATCTGGTGTTCAGGAAGCATGAGCTATTCTAGATAGAAACAAACATCAGAAAATGCATTGTCAGACAGAAAATATGGCACATTATTCTAAAAAAATAGCTTGCTTATGATTCTTTTCAAAGAAAAATTAAATAGAAAATGCAGTATAGTCGAATCCAGCAATGGTATAAATGGCATAAATGAATATATAGTTATGGATGTGCTCTTTCATGACTTCAGACTTATCACAGGTATGTTAGTCCCATTTTCATGGTTTCAGATATATTAGTGGGTCATATGGTAATATTTTTATAAGTAAGAGAAGAATTAAAGAATTTTCATTTAAAAGAATAAAAAAGAATCTTCATTTAAAAAATGAAAATTTATGATTTATGAGCCTGGTTGGGAACGGGGAGTATGTGTGGGTTTGGTTGTTTTTTTTTTTTCCTGTTTTATTTGCTTGCTTATGGACAACTAGTACTTGTTACCTTCTAATCCTCCTTGAATAACAGATTGGAAAGGTCCCCAGTAGCCATCTAGTCCAACATGCCCATTAAACTTTCAAAGACAAAAGTGTTCACAGTCTCTCTACAACACTAGTTCTAATGCTTTGCTATCCCCATAGAAAACTTATTTTCCCCCTTATAACCTTTGGAAGCCTCTGCTGTTTCAACACATGGTCATTGTCTCTCGTTCTAAGCCTGTGCACCTCAGTGAAAAGCCTGGCTCTGTATTTGAAGTAACGTCTAGGTGGAAGACCACTATTTGTTCCAGTCCTCTCAGACCCTTCTCACAGAGCAGATGTTTCAGCCCATCTTGGTGGCCCACTGCTAGACTCAGTCAAGTTTATTAACATCTTTCTAGTGTTTTTTTTTTTTTTTATTTTTTCTTCTAA
>VZTN01016502.1:70255-102508 GCA_013400515.1 Erpornis zantholeuca
CATTTTACATAGTTCACAACCCTTTACATGATGCAAACACAACATTTTATTTTTAGATCCTGTTACGTCACAGGTGACATTTATCAACGTGTCAATTAGTTACAGCAAACTGAGGAGTATGGAAATGCAGTCTCCTTAAGGGCTAAAGAGACCAGATAAATCAAGAGTTTATGACAGCTACTTGTAGCATGTAATTCACTAGATTTATCTGACATTACATCAAAACTCTGAATTTTTTCATGCCAAATATGTAAATTTGTTATTTTACAGTTGCTATCAAAGAAGGAACTTTCAAAGAGGAGATAAAAAGGAATAGAATAGCCAAATCTGTTTGAGATCATTAACAAAAACATCATGCTTCCATATACAGCTAAAGTACCAAATGATGTGTAGCCAAAACCACATCAGCTTTAATGGAGAAAGACAGAAATATGTATTTCTGAAGCATGGGCAGAAATGGAAAAATGCTTTTGATCTAGCTCATGAAGGATAATAAAACCTGATCATACACATTTGGGATACTGCTCTCAGGTTCCATTATAGTATTATAGTGCAATGTTTCTAATTTGTTTGTGTAGAAATATTTCTAATTTGTAACTGCAAATACAAAGTCTTTTGAGTTAAAAAGGAATTCAAGCAAGTCAGATAGTTCACACTGAAATAAAAGGAAATATTATTGTATGTGATTTACAGAGGAGTAACAGCTGGCACTTATTAAGTCTATGTACTGCATCAATCACCAAAAACACAAACTCCAATAAATCTACCTTATGTCCTTATAAATAGGACATGTCCTGTTTTTCCTTTCCTAGACCAGATTGCTAGCTTATGTAAAGTGGTACAGCTCTAAATCCAGCCCTCTATCTTCTAATCAGTTCAAATTATGTACCAGACACAAATTTATCTAGTTTAGCTTTCACAAATAGGGGGGGATTTCTGTCTTTTTGTTGTTGTTGTTTTATGGGGTTTTTGTTTGTTTCTTTTTTTTTTCCCCCAAGTGATTGACATCCACACAGAACACACTTATGTGTGACACAGCACCAGTACATCAGAGTATCAGTAAGTACTGCTGGGTTTTTTGGTCAAAGCTCTATCTGAAGTAGATCCCAATTTGTGCATCGTTATCTCTACTACAGCATGTGCTGTTCTTAAACAGACAAATCACTGCAACTGGATAGTGACAAGAATAAAAAGAATAAAGGAAAAAAGCGGAAAGAAAGTTAACCACAAAAAGATGAGTAGGACTTGGCCTCTCATGATCCGACCACCCAATGTATGGGACATTAGTACTGAGAAACAAACATGCTTTAACTTTTCCATCTGATGAGGAAAGAATGAAGCAGAACAGATTGTCCAGCAAGCTTCTGTTAAGTGCTTATCACAATTTTCAGTACAGAGGATAGAGCAAACCACTAGAGAGCAAGCATTTCTAAAGCCCACTCAAACTACATGGAGGACTTCATCCAGACGGTGAAGGAGAAGAGTTTTTGACAAAAGGAACAACAGAGCTATTACTTGCCATCTTTGAGGCCAACCAGTCAGGAGCACTGCTGGTTTCAGGAGACTAGAAAAGAAAACCGGAGTTCCTACCCCAGGCTCAATTCCAATTGCACAAACACTAGAGCAAATGATAAACAAACAAGCTATTTGCAAGTTCTTAGGGAGGAAAATGAAGAATCATCCTTATCCTTTACCCCCCAAGAGACTGTAAACATCTGTTAGAGCTGTGTGTGTCACACACCAGTCATGTCAAATCAGTAGCATTATCTTTTCCTGTTATGGCAGAGAAATGGTTTTCTGATAAGGAAGCAGCAATATGGATTAGATGAGTTGGGATAAACCTTCTACATGGTAATAAGCAGCACTGTGGCATTGTCACATGGGGAAGAGCCATGCTTTCTCTCTGCTTGCCTGCAACCCAGCCTCACTGCTGCAAACACCCTTCTCCCAACCTTGCACCATCTCTGCATGCACACAATGCAGCCACAACTCAGATCCAGACAGCTTCTGCTGCAAGACAGATCATACACACTTTCAAACTCGCTATTCCTGCAGCCGAAATAAAGCCAGAAACCAAAATCTGATAGAGCTGCACAGGATATTTGTGCAACAGCTTCCCCAACCCCTGCTCCCATGATCCTTCCCCACGAATGATTTTGTGAGGTTCTGTGGTTAAAGGGACCTGCTAAAAGATACTGATTAGCAAACTTGGCCCTTTTTCCAATGTGTTGCACTGGTTAAGGACTACAACAAATACAAACAGTTGTCATGGAGCTGAAGTTCCTCTTACAACTATTCTTGAGAAAAAAAATCCATGTAATTTTTTCTGCCAGCTCAGTTTTCTTGGAAAGCTTGTGACCTCAGTGTGAATTACAAGCCTCATCTTGTCCACTCTGTAATTTATTTTGACTTTAGTAAGGCTTTTTCCTTGATATTCTAAGACACAGGAAATATGGTCTAGAGGAAGTTACTACAAAGAGGGAAGCAAAACTGCCGGAAAACTGTACCCTACATTGTTTGTCAATGTTTCGCTGTCAAAGTGAACACACTTGTTGCTGTGCAGCTGAATGTATTCATTGTGGATTTGGGTGGCTGAAGAGGGAGATGCTTACCCAAATATGCTTCTGACTGCTTAGTCCGTAAAAGACTTTTGGACCATAAAATGCTGTTTAGACTTTTTAGGCTGTAAAAAGTCTGGATGCTGGGATCAGAATTCAACAGAAACTTTGTTGATATGAGAAATACTCATAGGAAAAAAATGATTATGATATTTTGTTAGGACACTTCTATTCTTCAGAATCTTTTACGTTCTGTCCTTCAAGCAGGAATAGTCAACTGGACAAACACAATTGAAGAAGTTCTAACTTTGTAGCAGGTCTCCAGTAAAGTCACAAGCTGAACATGAGTTAAAACCTAAAAAGAACACACTGGAGAGACCAGTGTTTAGTCTAAATAAGAGGAGCTTGAGGGAAGTTAAGAGCTAAATACAAGGAAGGAGGAAATAAGTAATGTTCCACATCCACAGTATCTTGGACAAAGAGTAACAGATTTATATTTACAGCGCACACTATTTACACCGGATATAACGAAAAAGAATCCTGTTGAATCTTCTTTTCTAAAGATCTATATGCAAAACTACATTAACCAAGTTCTCCTTTTGTCTGTTAATAGTCTCCCTTTGCTGTGCCACACAAACACTTATTGAGGCTTATTTGATTGCTTTGAATCTAGCCAGCATCTTGCTTTCTGCCAATCTTGTCATCAAACAGTACTGCCACAGCTGAAGTTGGAGAAAGCAAACAAGTCAAACTTCTCTAATGGAACCAGATGAGCACATCTCATTAGAAAATTTTGTAAATATTCCGAGTTTATGAACAAAATAAGGACATGTTGATTCAACATTTCTTTTACTGTGAAGTTTCAGCCAGATCGAGTGGACCAAATAACTCCTTCACAGTTCATGTGGTCCTCTATATGTGAATCTGATTCCAAGAAAAATGTCCTTTTGTATATATATTATATATGTTAGAAGGAAAGCACAGTTAGTTAAAAATGCCAAAGAAATAATCCAATAGACTGATTTTTCCTTAAAGGTGTTGGATATAACGAGCCAACAAAATCACCTTGTGAAAATACATAAAGTACTTCTAAATTATTTGTGTTACAGTAATAAAACAGTGTAACAAATGCTGTTGGGAAACCTGTTCCGAAATCAGGACTCTCTCTACCATATTGCCACCCAGTACTTTAAGAGGATGGGGGAGAGGAAGGGAGTAAAAGGGAAATCAGGTCTTCTTCTGACTAATGGATCAATTCTGAATGCTTTGAAATTTAGGAACTCTTTCTTTTTTTTTTTGTTTTTTTGTTTTTTTGGTTTTTTTTTTGTTTGTTTTCTTAGTAGTGCAAAATTTATGATGACTTCCAGACAAAATACACTTCAATCATATAAGGCTGCATCTATAAATGTATATAAAAGCAAACATGAAAAAAGACAAAAATCGAACTAGGCTTTAAGAAGACAAAACACAACGGGAGCCACAGCAGTGCTATGTAATCTTTCGGTGAGCAGAACACGCTGCCATTTCTGACTAACTTTCCCATTCGTGAATTCAAATATAAGCCACCCATTCCTGCACTGGGTCTACACAAAAATGGATCCTATGGTTTCCATTCCTAAAAATGACATTCCTTTTTAGGTTGCTTCATGCAGACATTCACCAGAAGCCAGTCCTTTGTGTAAGAGACACTTGATTTGCTTGACATGGTTGATTTCTTGACCAACTGCAAAAATCTCAAGATTTTGGGTTTTTTTAAGGTTGTTCAAAAAGAGAAAAAAATGTAGTCTTGAAATAATACATTCATAATATATGCATCCCAATACCAACTTTTCTAAGTCTCTTACACATACCCCTGGGGATCATTCTTAAGTTGAAGCTTTGAATTTAGAATTATGATAATTCACTAAACAAATAGAAAGAACATATGGCATTATTTTTAAAATTATTTTGCCCTTTTTTAAAATAAAATGTTTCATGATAATGAGCTACACTTATACTAAAGCAATGAAAAATGTAGATTTCATCAGTTTATATTACAATTTACCTTGTATTTCACCAAATATAAAACTATATCTTGTTTTCACACAAAGTAAGGTAGTTTAAGGCACAAAAAAACCCAGAAACTGTTTCTCTGAAAAACAAAACCCCATAACGTTGGTATCTCACTCTAAACAATGCAAAAACTCAAACCCCATACTTATACAAGTAAAGCTTCTGAGTAGAAAGAGACCAATTTTCAAGGAAAGAGATCACTGTGCTAGTGCAGAATCTTGGTCCAACCCCACTGAAATCAATAATGAAATATTCGCTAACTTTTGGTGGACAATGAACCACAGATACAAGAGACGCCTGTATCTGCAGAACTAGATTTGAGCCATGGTAAGCATGAATATTGCCTTCCTGACTTACCATCCTCCAATATTCTCCAGCCTGTTGATTATACAGAAAGTGATCTGAAGTGGAAGACAGAAGAAGAGGAAATGACAGGAGGGAATTAACCAAACTCCTTCAGCCCGGCTGCCATTTGCAATAACTCATACGGCCAAATCCAGAGTTAGTCATCTCCTCAAGGCCATTCACAGGAGCACCCAAAGGAGCCTTTGCTATAGATCTTAGCTGTTTAAAAGCCCATAATGTAGCGATAATTTGTATTTACACTTAGTCTATCTTTGTGGCCACAAGTTTTTTTTCTTACCTATCATCACGGTAAGCAAAAAATTCAAGCAAAACCAAGTTAAGCAGCAATTGTAAGATTGATAAAAATTCTTAAAAATGTTAGTAATTCGAAAAGAGCCAGAGTGCTAATTTTAGATTGCTGATTGTCAGAAAGACATCAGTGGGAACTGCAAAACTTTTATTCAAAACAATTTTTTAAAGCAACTAAATGTTTAACTGCATTAGTGGTTTAAACCATAGTATCAGAAACAGTCCACTTGTATATCAAGAGCTAAAAAGTGAATCAGATAGAAAACTAAACACTGCATTTAAATAAGGTGGTTTTTTGAAACCATAATTTTCTAATCAGAAAACCTATTTTAAAGTTCTGAAAATTATATTACTATGAATTAATCCCATCAAAACCTACTCAGTACCATATTATGGCTTTAACCTCAAGCAGGGCTATGGAAATCAAATCAATCTATTTGATTAGCATGACAATTTACAATAAGACTCTTTTTTAAACATGAAGTCATAAAAAGATGCAATATTTGGTTTTTCAGAAAGAATTTCCCCAATAATAAAGACATTAGGTCTCCAGCTCTGGTTGAGGTTACATTTATGTAACTGAGCTTAAATGTTTTTTGGTTTTAAACTACTTAGTTTTAGGGAGAATAAAGAAGAAAATTATTATTGGTCCCACTTTAAATAAAATTAAATTTTAATTTAAAGCAATTGCAAAAAATTTTGAACCCTCCAAACTCTTAAAGACACAATTTAAAATTCTCACTGAAAAAACTCCATATTGAATCTTAATTCTAGCTAACTTCTCAATAAATTAAAAGATTAAGTTCCAAAGACTAAGCTCATTTTCTGCATGTAAAAAATTCCACTGCAAAAAAGTATCAAACTCCTATTCATTCAAGGTGCATAATCCAATTGCTGAGCAACAACTTCCTTCCTTCCTCTTAGTTACACTCAAGAAACCTACCTAGGTTTTGACTAAGCAGAAAAGAAAGCTTTGTTAGTAAGAAAAGAAAGTTGAGTCAATTAAAATGTGTGATGCATATCACTTGTTTGCGGACATTTACTTGGCCTACACAGTAATTTTTAAAATACTTCCTGATATTTTTGTTTTTATTTTGGAGAAGCTGGAAATTAGTTACATAACTCACGATATGGTAGGACTTAGATTGTAGGGGCAATGAGCTCTCAGAAGATTTAAGCTTATAAAGGCATTTTTTTTTAAAAAAGTAGAGATACGAGAATTTTAAGGAAGATAAAATGCATTTGGATTGGCTAACTATCTACAAAAAATGTCTCAACAGAAGATCAAAATCACAGAAGCAAATATATGGACAAAAATCTGATTAAATACATTACCTAAAGCTGGTTTAATGAAATACTAAGGTTAAATGAATGGTTGCATTAGATATAGCGTAGTAAGTCCATATTGCAGCCCATTTTACCCACTTCTCAGGATGTCATCAAGGAACAGAGAGTGAAGGAACATAGTTTCATAGCAGAATGGTTTTTAGACTACTGCAGCTCCACCTGAGGAAGAAGGAACTTCCATCTCAGCAGGCACGGGGAAGCAGAGAACTCTTGGCTGCCCTCTGTGCGTAGTGGGGAAGAACTAAAGCAGAAAAGAACATGCTCAGGGCTCTCTAATAGTGCCTCAGCTTATCTTTTTTTTATGTTTAGGACCCAAACATCTTAGAAAGCTCTATAAAGCCTCAAGCTCTTCATTGACTCATCTATCTCAGGGGAAGTGAAGAAACCTCTCTGAAAGCAGATGTTTAAGCTACTGGATGCCCAGAGCATCTGGAAGTCCTGCTGTAAGAGATGAGAGGTATACCATGACAAGATACAGTGTTTCTTCAGCCTACCTTGATTAACAGAAATCTATGCAGACTCATCCTAGTGAGATCAAGGCAGAGCAAACCCATGATTAGGGCATTCTTAAACAAACAAACAAAAAAAAACCAAACAAAACCCCTGGAAACCCAAGCAAATAAAAAATTGATTCAAATCATGAACCAAAAAGGTCAATATTTTTAAATCTACCTCAGTAGAAATTGTATGTATGAAATAAACTTGACCTTTATTATCGAAAAAAAGGAACATTTAGTAACAAGTTAAAAAAAAAAAAAAAATCCAACATAGACATACATTCCACTTCAGGCACTAAGTAATCTCAAATTTCCCAGTGATTTAGTCCATGCAGAGAGAACTTCCAGGGGCTAATTTAGATTTTGACTGGGTTTATCCTTTGAAGCTGTTCCCTCTCCCCAATCTCTCACAACAGCTTTGGGTGACCAAGTTTCTAATACAGCACATGGCTAAATGCCCATAGATGCTGGACTGTGTTCAAAACACAATTCAGTTAACAAGCACATTAAAGTCCTCAAATGGTAACAACTATTGCTTTACTCAAAAACTTGCAAATCCCTCATTTTCCAAAGATTACTGAGTTTTTCTAGACTGTGGAAAAAAAGTTGACACTACTAACTTGAAATTATACTGTAGTGCCTTTTAAAAAAAGGATACTAAAAAGAAAACAAGTAGCTTAATATATTTTCACATATCCCTATGTAGTTGTCTAATAATATAAATGTACTTCAATCTTTAACTGGGTCTTATAAGTAATGGCAAAAGAACTTCTTGGCAATAATTTTTAATTCTCATAAGACCTTGAAGTATACATTTTATTCCCACTAAAGTAACAATTTACGCACACTAGGACTAACTCACAGCCTACTAAATCCATTGTCAGCTTTGGAAACTCTGAATCAGCTCCTGAATCTCATAACTATCAGAGAGCTCATAATCTTCATGTACCAGAACATCAGTTCAAAATTCAACACACAAATTTAGCTAGTAAACTCAAAGTGTTTAGAGAACTCAAAATTACAGCTGCTAGAAGAAAAAATCTGAAGTTGCCAGTTTGCAGTTTGAATAGGCAATGCTACATATACAGAGATAAGAGAAGTACACCTCTGCATTTATGCTTTTTTTGTTTGGAACTAAAATTCCGAGCATATACCACAGCTGTTATTCAATGCCTGAATATCCAAAGTAGGTCTCCAAACCAGTAGTGAGACACCTGAATTAAGACAGCCTGTCACTGTCTTCATGGTACCTACCATACATGCAACCACAGCAGCTATTTCAAGTTCAAACAGAAAATGAAGGTAGTTTGTGATGATGCACGAGTTAACAGCAAGTTAGCCACCTGGTGAAAACACTAACAGGTGAAGCACTGACAGTGAAGTGGCTGTTGCAAAAAAGAACTAAGCATGGATAAAATCCTTCCCAGAAACTTCATCCAGGCTCTCCCAGAGATCCATCCTGTCCCACCTACATGCCTAGAAATAAAAATCATTAGTTATCTTAATCAAGAACAGATGTCCTCTGATAAATTCAAGACACTGCTTTCTAAACTTCCCTTCCTACTGTGATCCTTAGCTAAAAGGTTGTTGGAAATTACAGAAGCAAAACAAAAGGAGCTTCTTTGGGTCTCCACTTTCTGTAGCAGTTATTATGGCTTTATGTATATATGTTGAGCAATGCAGCAGTGCTGGTGTTTGTGGTTTTTTGTTTTCCATAAATAAAAAGAGAATTACACCAACTCTCACTACTGTGTCCATGACTTCTCCAAAACTAGCTTCTTTCATATTTCAAGTCTCTGGCTGGTCCCCATGCTTCCCAAAGAGGGAATTAGTCTGACCTGGTCTGCCCTCTGTACGTGACATTGCAGCTGCATTTGCAGGCTAGGAAGGTGACTCTGTAGCTCTAAGGAGCATTTTCTTGAGCAGAAGTGTTTTATATGAAGTGCTACAGGGTTTTCTAAGTAGAGCCTCTTAGCAAGGGAATGGAAGGAGGAGGAGAAATGCCCACAGAAGAACTTCCATGCCATAGTTACTGTGTCCTGAAAGTCTGAAGCAGCTCTGAGTTACTCAGGAGGCTGCTGCAGAGCATGGCAATGTGAATTAGAGGCAGAGGGCCTTAAGGCTGGCCATTACCCTGCACTCACCTACACCATCTCTGTGCTTCTCAGAAGGTGAAAACTAAAAATACCTCCTAACAGTTTTCTTCTGGCCTGTGACAGAAAACGATGTACACCAAAGATGCACCTAACACACTTCAATTACATGCCACACAAAACAGCATTCCATCTGGCTACATTTAGAGGGACAATAAAATAACCTGAAGTTGCAAGTTCTGTCTAACCACGCTCAGTACCTGCAGGTGTTTCACCACGCTTACCCACGTCTGCCCACCAGCTTGAAAAAATGCATGTCCTAGCACCATTTGCACTCATGAAGTTATTTGGGACCCACAAAGGCGGTCACCAGGGAGAATCTCCCCAGGAAGCTGATCACTTTGGCACACCTCTGAAAGCATTCCACAAGCTTCAGTTTTTTGCAAAGTGCTACAAGTCCTTCCATGTAAAAACCACGCTTAGTAGAGGGGATCAGTGACCACTCTTTATGTATGGTCTGGTATCCTTAATGCCTTCCTAGGACATGGGGATCAATTATCACAAGTGCAGTTTCTATCAGAAGTTCAAAACCACCCAGCAGTCTTAGCAGCTACCCAATCCCCCAGGGTGTCTTGCTTCACACTGGGCTGCCACCCAGCATCTCAGTGCCAAGAGGCCAGGCATGGATACCCTGAGTGCAGTCATGCTGGATCACAGGATCTGGTCCATAGCAGCTTGTTGCCCTTTTTCCCCATGGTGTTGCCACAAAGATCAGATCCTTGATATTTTACCCAAAAGTATAACCAAGAGTAAAGGCTTGAGATTTGTACTAGGGATGCTGGCCACATATTTTGTTTCTACGTGTGGATCTGACATAAGTCTGCAGACTGGGCCAAAAACATGGATTGCATTCTATTTCCACATAAGTGCAAGCCCAGAGTAACTACTGACTTAAAACATTTATTTGGGATATAAAACTGAGTAAATAAGAGAATGGAAGCCAAAATAACTCTCAGATTTATAGATCTTTAGTTTATGACTTTTAAACTCCTTAACAAATCAGAACAGCCACATATTTTTGATATGCAAAGTATAATCCGGGTTGTTTAGCATGCTCAGTTGAGGAAAAGCGCATTTACATTTAATTATAAAATAAATTATCTTTGTTCCCTAAATACACTGCTTGAAAGCTTTTCTTTTCCTGTTAGCAATATTGCCAAATTTCCATCTTCAAACAGAACTTTTACTGTTTTATTTAAACTCCTAGAGGCACAATTCAAACTTTCACATATGTTTCTATACAAAACCCAGCAATGACAAAAAACTCTAAAAAAATTAAATATTTCTTCCAAAGCCAGCAAGGCCATTTGGACTGAGATGCCCAATGACTGGATTTGGCTCACTAGAGTAATTCCTTCTGCACGTAGCTACAGCTTCGTCCATCCAGTGCTCTTTTTCAGATACTTCAAGATGTAAATAAGGGCAAGCTGGGGCTGCATAAATTACTCACACAGCTTGCTCTCTGTCATAACATTTACGGAAAGATCACAGCTCTTCTCTCTTCACTTAAATAGAAACAGGCATGCCATGATGATACCTGCTCTGGTTTACTGATCTGTGATAGATGAATGTACACTCACATAAAAGCAGCATGTGTGCTTGTAGGAGGACAGTAAAGGACATGAAGGACATGCAAGAGGTAGCACCCAATCTCCAATCACATGATGAGATATATGATCATTACAATTAAGAGAGACAGTCGGATGTTACTTGCTGATGAGGATCATAGGGCTGAAATCATGTTCAGGTCCATCACTTGACTAAAACAGAATGCTATTACAAGCTGCTTCAACAAGATATAACCATATTTTGGTCTTGTATGATTGTACCTCATTAATTGCTCACTCTCCCTTCACAAATCGGTAATCAGATCACCCCACTTCAAAATGCAAGGAGGATCTGATAAGTGGACACTAAATGACAAGAAAAACAAGCCACAACCCCAAGGTGTTTCAGTATGAGAGTTGTAAAATAAAAAATAGTTTCATGAATAGCAATACACAAATAATTATACACTATTTATTACAAAACCAGAACTGTGTGAAATGCAGAAAAGCAATCAAATAACAGTTAAAAGCGGTGGAGTTCCACCTCCCTTCCAAGACTCCTTTCCATGATCCAACAAACTCATTGCTGTGGAGGAAACAGCTAGAAGCAACCACAACAAACGAATTCAGCAAACTTGGGGGGATAATTTATCCAAGTCTGGATAACAAACTTGGTGGTCTAATTACCCTGGCTCAGGCCTCATCTGCTGCCTGATGGAAGCCAAATGATAAAACTGGAAAAAAATCATCTTCGCTTCAGACACTGAAATGTTAATACTGTCTTTCAGTATTAACATCATAATCAGATGAAATACTAACACAGACTTGGTATCTCCAAGGCTTTTTTGTACTTGTCATCATATCAGAGAGGATTTTGGCATCCCCTGCTATACATGTTGGTACAAAGGTCTCCTCCTTGAAAAGCTAGATACACCCAAGGGTCGACTCCAACCTCTTCCTTGCAATGGCCATTTTCATCTATGTCATCTCAGCACTGAATCACACATCTTGAAACATAAAGGCTCCAGTCTTAGAGCCTCTAAAGTTAAGGATCAGAATAGATGTAAAAGTCACCATTTCCCTCGGTGATTTTTTTCCAAACATTAGTCATTCTCACAGTTCAGAAGGAAAAAAACTCACACCAATGTCTTTGGCTTCAGTTTTATGCCTTCTGCTATGTTATATTTTCTCTTTTTCAAGGACTCCTATATGGTTTACCCAGTCACCTTTTGATCTGAAACACCTTAAGCTCTTACTAGAAGTTATTTCCCTCTCTATTATTATACATCTCTTTCTCCCAACACAGTTTTTCAATACAAGTTCATTGGTAGACATTGAAATTGGAGACAGTAGCTCAGTACCTGCCTTACTAGTGTATTCAATCCTAAATACTAGAAGGCAAATCACAGTTTTATTTCAATTATCACAAGTTTAAAGTTTCATTATTTTGCTCTGCTGGCATCATGATTTTTCACATTTGGGAGTGCTGGCACTTTACTTCTAGCAGGTAGAAAAGGGTTCCCTACGTGATGCAGCAGATAGCAATGACATAGGAAGCACTTCTGCAGCAGTAATGTGCATTTGTTTATCACTCTCCCTATCTTTATAGGTTGTTATTTTACAGACCATATAAAATGCTCACAATTTATTAGTAAGACCATTTAAATTAGCATGGTAGGACAGTTGAAACATTCTCCAAATTATAGTTTCCAGGCATTCAAGAAGACATTTTCTCCAATGCTTTGTTTCCTGTCAATGCACATTAGCAATCATAAATTTGAGACTGATTATCAAATTGAAAAAAATCAAGGTATTCCACTAGATGTGAGGTAAGGGTTTTAATTGATTCATTTTCACTTTCTAATGAAATCAAACAGCCTTTTGCCATAAAAATATGAATGGGAAATATAGTGAGCTGCATTCAGTGTTCCTCATTGGTCATATTTTCTATGAAACTATCATACTGAGGCAAAGAGCTGCACTTCAAATCACCTGGGTTTTATTGTAATCACAGTCTACTGAAAGCAACTTTTTTTCCATTTAAAGCAGAGAGATGCATATTACATGCATATTAGACTTCACAATTTGTAGAAAATATGACAAAAAGATGAGGTAACTACGAAGCCTCCTGACTCAGATGAGATGAGTGTGAGAGAGGTGACTCAGGTCTCACTTCCCACTTAGAAAAAAACTAATAAAGGAGGATGGAAATGAAGCAAGAAGGTAGGGGAAGGCATGAAAGAGACCCCACTTTTGGCATCTGAGAGCACAGGTAACTGTTTCATTGGCATTGCCACAAGGGCCTTTCAGTCTATCCAAAGGTATACTTGTGGACAGTCACATTTCGATATCAAACAACTTATAGTCATGCATGTACTTCAGACTGTGCAGATCAGGGAATAAAGACCTGGAAAACTACTTAAAAGTACCTCATTAATAAAAGGAAGGTTACTATGTCAGTTGCTTCTGTCTTCTGCATATCTTTATCAACTTATATAGTATGAAGTGATACAGAACACAATAAAATACTTTAAGTGGAAGCAGTCAGTCTTCTGCTCATCCACATCAGATAGTGTGCACCCTGTGATTTGACTGTATGGTAATTCAGGCAGCTAACAATCACAAGATCTTCTCTAAATGAAGACATGGTTTTGGCTTGAAAATATGTTTAATTCTAAATAAAAACAGTTCTCCTGATAATGCAGATTTGCTGCATTCTACTACCCTGAGATTCCAACTGTCAAGGAGTGCACAGACTTCAGATCTTATGACAATAAAGCATTAACAAGCATAAGAAGTAAACATCCTGGAGTCTCAACATACACCTAGGTAAGATACACCAAGATTGCAACAACTGTAAGCTCCAGGTTCTGAAAAACAGCTTATTGATCTGCAATTTGAGTCTCTCTTCTCATTTAACAGAGTCAGCATCCTACTTTTAGCTGGGACAGAGTTCATTCCATCTTAGCAGCTGGTACAGGGTTGTGTTTTGAATTTGGTATGAGATTGACACAGAAAACACACCGTGTTGCTGGGCAGGGATTAACCTAAGCCAAGGACATTCTAGTTTCCTTTGCTCTGACAGTGAACAGGTGCACAAGAGGCTGTGAGGGAGCACAGCCACAACAGCTGCCCCGAAGTGGCCAAAGGGATATTCCATACCAGGAAACATCACAAACAGTATAGAAACAGGGAGGAGCCAGTCACTGCTCGAGGATGGGCTGGGCATCAGGCGGGAAGCAATTGTGTTGTGCATCACTTGCTTGTCTTTGCTTTTAGTCCTCTCTTCCTTTCTCTTTTCCATTAGAATTAATTTTACTGTGGTTCAATTATTAAACTGTTCTTATCTCAACCCATGAGTTTTACCTTTCTTTTTCCAGATTCTCCTCACCATCCCACTAGGAGTTGGGGGCAGCTGGGACTGAGTAGCTGTGTGGTACTTAGTTGGCAGCTGGGGTTAAACCATGACAATCACTATGAAAGTTTTAGACACTGTGTAAAAATAGGCAGTTAAAAAAAAAATTAAAATTGGAAGTAAATGCTTTTTTTCAGACTATTTTTATTTTAATTTTTTTTCTGTGGATTCTGTATTTTCTAAATTGCAATTGACCTACTGGAAACAAAACCATAAAATTAGGAGAGATTAAGTAATGGAAAAAACTTTACTTCAGCTATAGAAGAATTGTTAGCTGACAGTTTTAAATATGTATTCTTATTTTCAAGTAATTTAAAGAACCTATGTGTATGTATAGATATAGACACATATTGTAAATGTGCTTGCATGTGTTGGTGCATCTATACATAAAAGGGTGGAAACAGCATGAATATGTTCTATAGCTAGAGCTAAATTAAGCAACAGCATCCGGATACAGAACAATACCTTATAATAACACTATATGATCTCAGGAAATTCCATACTAAAATTGTCTCTCCTTTAATTCCACTGTATTAGCACTGAATGGGAATCAAGAAAACAGCTGTGCTAGGTATCAGATGCATTGATCTATACACAGTTTTATTTTTAAAAATAATTCATATATGCTTTAGACTCTCTCAACATAGAGTATGTTATATAGTGTTCCTACTAACCTTAATTTCTGCATACATGTTACTGGAGCAGTAGGAATAAATTGGATAGCAGATCCCATCTCTTTATTGCTGCTTTTCTTTATCTCTTTCACCTTCAGCTACTTGCTACACATAACTTGGCACCAGCCAACAGGATTTAAACACTAAGCAAAGGTTCAGTCCTGCAGAAACCTGAGCTTGATCTGAGGACAAAAGTTTCATATACTTCAGAAAAATCCCTCAGCAGTTTCACCAAAGAAACTATGGAAAACATCAAACGCAACTGAAAAGAGTTGCTCTAGTCATACAGGATAAAGGTGCGAGTGCACACTTATTTCATTTAACTCCCCCTCAATTGGCCTGCCCATTTAAAGGAGGTAACTTTTGAAAACTGAAATTTGTAACTATACCTTGAAACTGTGGTTAATGAGGCCATGCCATGTATTCCACATAGCTGCCAGTCTCTGTCTCGTAGCTACAACAAGAGACCAGACAGCGTGACTCAGCTGCTTAAACTTTGAGCAGTTAAGGTGCCATAATCACAGATGTTTTTCAAAGAATCACTGCCTCCTTCAAGACGTGTTCTGCTCTAAGGCTATTTTTCCATAGGACATTGCAAAGTGAAAAGAAAACATCCTCACAGCTGGGTTAACAGTACCACTGTAATCAAAGTTTTTGATCAACAAATGTCCCAGACTGTCACAAAAAAACCCCACATCCACTCTTTCTATTCCCAACTGCTTATTCATGCCCTCCCACAAATTCTTGCCTCCTGTGTAGACGCAGGCACACATGAAGCCAAGAAGTAAACCAGACTGAAAAAAAATCAGTTCAACTGAGTACTCCTCAACCCTCACACCTTTCCCCTAAGCTCTCATTTGGATCGTGCTCCTTATTCAGCTCCTCACATACTCCTGCTGGCACTCATGAAGGGACAATGCAGGTGACAAACAAGCAAGTGGGCAACAGCAATACCATTTGGGCTAGTGGCACCAAACTATGCAGGCTCTGGCAGTTAACTTCAGCTGGAACTTCTTCAGTTTTTCCACTTGTAAGACCTTGTTTCTAGCTGTTTATTCAAGGTTTTGACAGACTTTAACCTGAAGCTTGATTTTCCACTGAGGAACTGTCCTAATGCCTGTTTCTTGTCCACATTAATATAGCGCAGGCTCCTCAATGAAGATTTGCAGCACCTTAAACTGACAAGGAGGAATGATATGGAGTGAAGAGAAGAGAAAGAAAAAATGGAGGGTGCCTTAGGGGCATACTTTTAATTTCTCCAGCAAAATTTACCCAACAAATAAGCACCACATCTTATGAATTTCCAGTAGACTTTGGCACATTACTCTGCTAAAACACAAAAAGGTTTAAGGAACAATCAGCATATGTTCCCTGCAGCTGCTGAACAAGACATGCTGTCCAGGTAGAGCAATAAAATGAGAAAAAGAAAGGACACAGAGAGGGAAGAGCGCTGGAGTCTGCAGCTGAAACCTGAATCTCAGAGAAGAGAGTGGGAGAAAGAGGAAAAAAGCTGTGATCTGAAGCTAGTGAGGGAGACTGGGGAGAGACACACACTGAGGCTGGCTGGCACTAATTTGCTGTGCAGAGAAAAAGTGGAAAAGGAATCAAAGAGCCGTGACAGCTTGGTGCAACTTCATTGCCATTTATTCACATGAGAAAGGGCAATTAAAATTACAATAAAGGGTACAAAGAGTGGAAGGGAGAGATAATAAAATTTCACAGTTTGGTGAAGAAGAGAAGCAAGGTGTAGAGAAAACACAGTGAGAAACTAGAGATAGATTTAAAAAGCAGGAACTGCTTAAGAATGCAGGCAAAAGATGCCTAAAGGACAGAAGCCTGCTGCCCCCTCAGCTATTTTACTATTTACACAAAGCAGCCTTGAATGACCAAAAAACACCCAAAGGTCCTCAGACACACGGCTTTCTAGCTCTTCAGCTGGATCAGTTTATGTATCCGTCCACAGCCCTCGAGTTAGGTGCAGCATGTAATTCACAAGCTGCAGTACGGGAGGTAAGCAGAAGCACTTAGGCTGCTGCTGCTTCCCAGTTCCCCATTCCCAGAAGCATTCTGCAAAGAACTGTAGGCTATCCTCTAGACTTGGACAATACAGCTGCAGGCATTTCTGTTTATCTTTTCAAAGTCCCTAAACACCAGGTATCGCCAAAGAGTATCAGGAGAATATCAGAAAAAAAGCAAGTTTTTAACACTAACATTGTGCAACTTCTGAACTTTTGATTTTTACTGAAGTAGCAAGCTCTAGTGTATATATTCACATACTTCATACATTTGTAGTTGCAATGCTTGTCAGCACCACTAGATTTATCTTGGCTCTAAGCTAACATATTATTTATGTGGAATGACAGCAAGGCATTGATAATAAATCTTTGTATCATAGCAAGAGAAAGATTTCCAGACGCCAAACTTGTATCACTGAAAATCTAAGCACAGAGCAGAAGATAAACAATATTTATATGTCCTTCTAGTAGTTTAGTTATTTCAACAGAAGTAATTTTGGACAACTACTTTCACTCAATGTAAACAACTCACCAATGGAGAGTCTTGCAACTTGTCAATGCAAGTTTAGCTGCTCAGGAACTACATGGAATTTGTTGCAAAAACTAACCTGTACAAATACATCATTAACCTGATCACTTTCTCTCTCCACAGAACACACCCACAGTACTATCTAATCACAAAGAAAACTGAGTTGGAGCTTAATACCTGATCCTGAGCCTGTTTGGCAGGAAGCATAGCTGACTAGTTAAATTAGCAGTGTGGTCCAGTATTAGTAGCCCTCCACTTTAATATTGCTGAATCTTAGATGTATGTAAGGAGAAAAAAAAAACAGCCAAAAAAGCAAAATTGGTTTGGTTAATAGGAACCTTATTACCTACAGAGACTAAATAAAAAAGATAATTTTATTAGAATAATCTGGCACATTGGCAGCCATGGTTCATGAGGATGTGCTTGTGAACCACTGTATCCACGTACATGACTACTCTCACTTAATTTTGCTACACAGTAAAACAAGGTCAGCCACCAGAAGTTATTTACCTGAAGTATTCATAAGTAAACTGTTGTACAGTTACTGTAAATCCAGCATAAATCCAGGCTGCTACCAAAACAATTTTATTTTCAAATTAATATTCTTATTTACCATAACCCAGATGCTATACAGTTACTTGTTACTCATAGATACTACCTTCTTCAACTACTAGGGCTGGACCCAGACAGGTATGATCAATTACACCTTTCTATCAGTTTTGCTTACAGAGCAGAATTATACTAGCAAATTAATGTATTTCAGGCAACTCAAGTAAAAACACTGCAAACTCAGTTAAAAAAAAATTAAATAAAACAATTTATCCTTCCCAGGCACAGCTCTGTCAGAGCTTGGCATGAAATATAGTGACCTTGAAAACGGCAGTAGAAACTTCTCAAACTGTTGTGATCTTCATTAAATAGAGTCAGAGAGGTTGTGGGGTTTTCTTCTTTGTTTTCTTTCAGTGTCCTAGAAGACTTTGAAGCCAATACTGCAGCCTAGCTAAAGCACTTACACATCAGAGTATCAGGATGCTAGTGGCAAACTAATTCTGATTTTATGAAAGGGGATGAGAAAATTGGTAAGCAGTGGATTAGAGCAGTTCTGCATGAAATTCAGCTACTTCAGTGATTAACAAAATAATTTCTTTCATTTATTAATTCAGTTTTTCTTTTAAGATTGCTACTGAGGTATCAGTGCAAGTTTTCTAAGATAAGCAATTAATTTCACATCTTAGTAAGACTTTGCATTTACTTTAAATTCTCCAATACTGCACTAACTCAAAGTGAAATGGAAATTCCCATTTTGATTGAACTAATTAGCTAATGCACACAACTCACTCTGGCTCAGAATAACTTTTTTTAATAGCTTCCTCATTAGGCAGTTTGAAGGTCAAAAAATATATGTATAGTGATGACAAAAATTTACAAGAACACGTTAAATACTCTAAGTTAAGTGCTTTATGATAATGCACGTACCAAGGATTTTGAGGAAGGAAAGAACAAAATCAAAGTTAAATACAATTGTAATGGTTTTCACAATTGTAATAAAAATATGCAGAACAATAAAAGAAACCAATAGGTTGGCACAAATACAAAAAAATATTTAGAATTTAAAAATGTTATGACTATTCAGAAGAACTTCAATTTTGTTCAATAAATCATTTGTTAGATGATATCTCTATTATAACAAAAAGGATTTAAACAAATATGCCTCAATGACATATTGGCAAGATGCATAAATTCCTCAAATACAGCAGCACATTGTACTTTTCTAGTGAGGAAGAAAAAGATGTCCCAATACCACAAAGCAGAAGGAATGGCCAATGCAAGTATAAAAAAAAAAAATCCTAACCCTAGATGACTTAGTCTTCTTCAGATGACTACAGATGTTTCTAAGGGGCTAACACTCAATGTCTGCTAAAGCTTACATTATAATAATATAATCTTTATCTGAAGGGCTTCCCTTAATTCCCTTATCTTCTCCCTCCTCCTAGAAGAAAACAGGGAATTAAGGGAAATATGTAACCAACTCCACCACCTTCTTCTAAATATCCTTGCAACTGTTCCTGTACTTTTCTATGGAGTAGGTCATCAAAAGCAAGAAAGGATCTCCTGACCTGTGATTGCCCCGTACTCAGCACTGCACTACTGTTCACCAAATGGCATTTGGAAGATGGAATTTCCTACAAATAAATTCCTAATAAGGGTTTCAGGCACCATAAACACCTCAGAAGAGCTACAGATTTTAATTCTGACCTGGAGGGAAAATATTTCCCCAAGCTGGCAAAGCCACAGGCAGACAGCAACTAAAGAGACACCACACATGTAATAAAGGTCTAAAGATGAAAATAAAATCAGTCTCTTATTCAAGAGGGTGGGGGAAGTCTGACAATGCACCCAGTCACTCTGACTGGCCAAAATATAAAAACCAGTCAAATTTGTATCTGATTGAAATATAGAATGAAATAAGTAATTACACATTTATGTTTCTTCTTTAGGTTGGTCCTCAAAAATTTAAGGACATATGTCCCAGATCCTCAAATTAAATGCTTTTTTTTTCCCCAAGTGCTGAAAATAACTTCTGTGCCTGTGTAACACACAAGGTTCAAATGTTAATAACATTCATCAATATTAACTGTAGAATAAGTCTTCACACATATTGCAAGTCAACAAAATCAAAGAAACTCCACTGCCCCCAAACCAGCACCATCCTGGTATGAAGTAGCTGAGAAGCTACTAAATGCCCATAACATCTTCAGAATGAAAAGAGACCAAACCCATGGACATCATTAAAGAGACACTGAAGAGGCAGAGACATCTAATATCCTCAATCCAACAACTGTGGATGTTAGGTGGGTATGAGGGGAAGGAACTGCAGAAACTGATTAAGTCTAAATATTCTCCTTAAATGGAACAGCACATGCTGCTGACATGACAGAGGCCACTTGCCTAGGCAAACCATTAGTTTGCCCCAGTGGGGTATTTCCTATATTCTTATGCTTTAGGCTAGGCTTGACATTTATTGAAAAGTTTGCAAGCACGGGCAGGTTTTAAAATTTGCTTGGTCATATGCACCTAGTTAGTGCACATAACCAAGCCCTCGCAAGTCTTGCCTGACAGTAACATCTTACTCTTAGCAGGCACAAACAGCCTTTGCAAGACTGCTGACATATTCCACAGATCACACTGAGACCACATCTCGTTTTTTAAAAAAAATCATTAAGGCCATTATATATACAGCTCATAGTTTATAACTCAAAAGATATCTAGTTCCATTAAATCTTTCACTGTGCACATGTGGCAGGCAGAAAAACACATTAAAAGCATAATGAACACAAACGTTCAAATAATCATACATCATCTTGTATGTATCAAACAGGCCCCTAAGAACAGCTTTTATGTGAATTTTGAGGAAGTAGTAATAACTGTGAAATGCCTTCCCCATCCTGTTCTTCAGTATAAATATGGGTAGTTCTTTAAAGGAGGCATTTTAATCATACTCATGTCTGACATGTTACAAAACACTGGCATATCAAGACACACTTTTAAAACAAATACACAAGTGGAATTCTTAGGAAAGAGAACAAAACATCATTGTGTCCCTACACACATCTGTCATGTCCCACATATGGAATCTTGTGTGCACTCCTGGCTCTCCCCTCTCCTTGTTCTGCAGTCTTAAAGAGAATTAAGAAAGGTTTGAGGTCAGGTGATCAAAGGTAAAAAACAATTTCATTTCAAAAGTCAGGTTAAACAAACGAAAGATCTTTAACCTGAAAAAGAACAGTGGAGAGACAAGCCAAATAAAACCACAAGTGGTATGGAAAGAATTGCTCCCTGCCTTGTCCAGAGCAGGGACTCTGGAAGTTTCATATTCAGGTGTCAGAGCCATTCCTTTTCCTTGCCTCAAGCCTTAGATTCTTTTAAAATTTACTACTATGTATAGTAAACAGAACATCCACTTAAAGGCATACTTGTTGGTACAGAAAAGTGTTGATGTGAAAAGCTTCTATGGGCTCAGTAAGCACCTGGAGAAGTCTACTGAAAGCTATTAAAGAAAACCAAATAACACATACACACCATCATTTAAGGCAAGGAAGCTCACAAGCTGCTGCCAGCAGCCTGTCAGCATGTAGTGACACTTTCCATTTCTTTGCTCAGAAGGAGGTTGTCAAGTAGGTCCTGTAATTTGGCAGGGCCTTGGATGGTAAGGGCGTAAATAAAAAGGAAAGAAGGCCAGCCAGAAAAACTAAGAGGTACTGGAAGGCCAGAAGAGTGCCTGTAGCCAGGTGCACGTTGCCATGGTTGCCCTTTCACAAACATGATGAGCCTAGAGATCCTGCAAAAGCTTGCTGCTGGGTTTTCTAACTGGAGTCCCCAGCTGGCCAAGGAGTGAGCAGCAGGTACATGTTGACACACCAGATTATCAGGATTTCACCAGAGTGTGGTCGGTGGAATGCAAAGGTGAAGGAATAAAATGGAATAGAAATCTCCCAAGCCATTTCCATGAGGTGGTTTGAGGAAAAATCAGCTGGATGTTGTGCAACCTGCTCCCTACAGGTGAATCAATCACAGCAGCTCACATGATCGAGGATAAAAAAGTAAACTTTTGGGGGCAGGACTCATTGGGTACTGTCTTCTTGCAGGAATAGACATGGCCATGGCCAAAGGGCAGCCTTCACCCAGAAGGAACTGGGGAGAAGGGCGTGTCAGGGGGAAGGTGTGACAGATCGTCTCTCATCACATACAATGCATGGGGGTTCCAACACCACTCTCCAATCATCCTCTGCCACATCTGTGGGGCACAGGGTGCAAGTTCAGTGGCTATCCAGCAGGGGCTCTCCAACAAGCTTGTTGAGAATGGCATTTAGGGCTAATCTGGCATTTTTTCTGACCAGCTATGATATTCTTCTACTCTTACGTGACTTCAATACTCCATATATATAGCACAATCCAAGTAATCACGGAGTAAAGCAACAACTTACAAGCTCAAAGAAAAAACTGAGATCATCCATCTGTCATATGAGATGAGGATTTGAAAATTTCATTAATTTTCTGAAACTGCTAGTTAAGATATTCAAAGAGTTTCATTACTACAAAGAGCCTTTTTATGCTGTTAATCCAGATTAGTAGTGACTGTTCAATTTAGAGTTTGCCTAAATCTTTAGTTCTACCTGATGCAATAGAACAGCCTAATTCTTCCTTCTTTTGAAGCATGGCCCTGCCCTCTGAAAATTCTTCTTTGCTCCTTCCCCTACTTCCTGTTCCAAATTCATGGTTTATTGTGCTTTTATTGCTTTACAGCCCATCCACAGACATTTCAAAAAAGGAAAGTACTTCAGAGCTCCTCTACAGATTTTTACTCCTTTATTTGTTTTTAGTGATTTGATCACCTGCTGGCCCAGCCACATGGAAAAAAAAAATCATTAATCTTCAAGATCTTCATCATTTTCATAGCTGAAAATCAGAGAGAAATCAGCAGCTCTTCTTGGATAAGAAAAATAAAAGCATTTTATCACAATACACTTTACAACTTTTAGTTGTACAGGCTGCCTTTCATCTGACTTGAGTACCATAATCTTAGAGGGAACCGTAACTGCAGACAGCCCTTTATCAACCAATTTGCCACTCTAAGGTGGTCTGATCTCAGACTGAGCCCAGCTGTTCATTTAAGCTGCCTCCCTCAGCACGCACACACTGGACCTCTCCTGAGAGGGGACATTCTGACTATCAACATGGCATTCCTGGCAGCTGAAACAAATTGCACTGAGGTAGCCAGGAGCTGCCCACCTGCTGGGCTCTGCTGAGCCACAAAAGCAGCCCAGGCCACTCCAAACCGTGTTCAAAAGAGTATGTTCTCATACCTCAGGGTGCGCCTGGGAACACAAGGCAGAAGGCACAAACTCAGACACTCCAGCAAGCAAGGAAACCCTCGGAGAATCTGATTTTGCTGGCCTCTTGCTTCTGTTGTCTGGCAGAAACTGCCATGCAACTTTACAAAGGAGACAGGCTAATTTCCACTGTATCACATCAGTGGGACTTCTAGCAGCTGTTAATGTTCCCCTAAAAGCTGTGCCCTGTGGGCTGCACAACAGGATTCTTGGTATTTTTAAATGAACCAACATTGTGCCCTTCTCTAACCAGCCAAAAAAACATCCAACTGGAAAGTCAAAGTAACTTTCAAGTCAAAGTCCTTCCTGGAAAAAGAAACTCTCCATACTTACTGAATCTACTGTGCAAGCCTGCTTACTATCAAGATGGTCTAATTTCCTCCAAATCACAGAATATTTCAGTACTAATGATTTAAAGGAAGTAAAATTAAAAAAATATCCTTGTGGCAAAGAAATAGTGAACACTTAACATGAATATTTTGACTTTTATAAATCAAATGAAACAAAAGAAATTGTCATATTTGTACTGCAGCAGCACTCTGCCCATTATGCAAAATGTGCTGGAGAGCGGGTGGGGTAAAGAGGAAGTCCTCGGTTCTGTTTTAACTTGGAAACATCTGTCCCTAGGGAAGGGACGAACGTCAATAAGGCATCATGTCCCAAGTTTATTTTGTATTTTCCTTTCACAGTTAATTGCACTGCTGATCTAACCACAAGGAGCAATTCTATAAAAATGATACAATTATCTCCACCAAGACTCTTGATACTATTACTTTTACAGGCAAACTATGTTTCTGTTAAGAGTATCTGTGGGCACTTAAAAATAGGTAGAACTGGAACGACTGAAGTTCCTTATTTCTAAGAAGAAATAGGAGTGGTGTATTCTAAGTAATAGAGAGTGTGCAAATAAGCAAGAGATTCTCTCCTCAGCAGCACACCAAATAAAGAATAATCCTTTTAGAGGTACAAAGTACTTACACTGTCTGATTTCCAGCAAAACCTACTATTGCAGTATCCCCATAGTCTCCCACCCACAGCGGTCACAAAACTGTCACATAGTCTGCAACATCTACCAGTTGTTACTTCAGAACAGTGACAGGTCAAGACTGGTAAATTCACAGGGCTCCAAAGGCAACATTTTCAAAGAAAACATATTATTAAAAAAAACCCTGAAACCCTCTCAGATATTACTTCCAACACTTGAGGCAAGAAATGCTTCCCCTTCTATTTCTTCTTAGGGAACAAACAAAACAAAAGGGACTTTTCCTTAAGCAGACTAGAGAGTTTAACCAGCTGTAACTTTCTCCCTCTCCCTCTGAAACAAATACACCCTGAAACAAACTAACTAGCCCTCCACACATTTCACTGTCTGCACAAACAGGAGTAAGTCAAGAGCAGATAAGGTGTAAAGCTTCACTTGGCCTGTTTTTCTCCTGGCTCTAAATATTGTAACTGATGCCACAAGTACATTCTGGACAGCTGGAGCAGTTCACCACAAATACATTTGGCCAGCTGAATTTGGCAGTTGAAGTAAGTTGAAGGACAACAACAGTAGTTTTGCTTCTTTTAAACAATCTCAAATAGAATATAATATTTCAGTTTGAAGAGACCTACACCAATCATCTAGTCCAGCTGCCTGACCACTTCAGGGCTGACCAAAACCTAGAGCAAGTTGTTACAGGCACTGTCCAAATGCCCCCAAAAACACTGACAGGCTCTGGGCATCAACCACCTCTCTACGAAGATTGTTCCAGTATTTGATCATCCTCTCAGTAAAGAAATGCTTCCTAATTTCCAGTCTAAACTTCCACTGGTGTGGTTTTAACCTCTCCCATGCATCCAACCACTGGACCTGAGGGAGAAGGGATCAGCATGTCTCTCTCCACTTCCTCTCCCCAGAAAGCTGGAGAGAGCAGTGAGGTCACCCCTCAGACTCCTTCTCTCCAAGCTGGATGGACAGTCCTCAGCTGCTCTTCATAGGACATTCCTTCCAGCCCTGTCACCAGCTTTGTTGCCCTCCTCTGGCTGCATCCAAGGACCTTCACATCCTGCTTGAATTCTGGGGCTGAGCACTGCACACAGAACTCAGGGTGAGGCCGCGACAATGCTAAACACAGCAGTAGAAGAGCATATCTACTGTTTCTAGAAATTTTCAGACATGTATATGGGCTATTGGGGGAGTTACTGTGGGCCATCTTTGGGGAAAAATATTAGGAAATAGCCAATTGTTGCATCTCTTCTGTCCCTTCTGCTGAATTCCTCTCTTCTCTTTCTCAACAGAACAAAATTATTAAGTAAGGAAAGTCAAAGAATTAAACCATAAAATGGTGTAAAGGATTTTGTTCTAGGTGATTCCTGAAATGACTTCTTTCTCAGTGCTGCCACAAGAAGTTAGGAGGAGTACCACAGCTGATGTCACACTTGACACTAGACAGAAATACACGTGTCATTTGCTCCCCAGCAGCCTTCCAGCATCTTCTTCCAAGAACTGTCCAATCTTTTGCCAGAATTTTCCCTTGTCCAGTATAAAAAGTCCTGCTTAGGTCAGTAAGGAACAGATGTAAAATGCCTTCAACAGTTTTTAAGCTGCATTCTCAAGATCAAACTATCAGAAAACTGTCACCAAGTAGGTGAAGTCATTATGTGAACAGTATGGAGTACTACAGAGTTCAGGGTGGCAGCAGCACCAGGTAGCTAATGTCATTAACTTCCCCAAGCAATCATTTTTGATTGAAGTTAACCATAATTAAGACCCCAAAAGTTTGCTGCAGATGATATATGGCCTTAGTAACTACATGTAGGACGATTACAAGCTCATCTATGCTCAGTAAAGACTACAGTATAGTCAAAATACACTAATTGCTATTTTTTTCCTTCTCCTTATCACAAGTTTTCCCCTGTGTTTTCTCCTCCTCCCCCAAAGAACACCATTCTCCTGGTTACTTGGCTAAAAAAGGAGCTTCTTACCATATTTACTCCTTCCACTGGCAACTGCAGTCTCTAAATACT
Source organism: Erpornis zantholeuca (assembly GCA_013400515.1). NCBI lineage: Eukaryota > Metazoa > Chordata > Aves > Passeriformes > Timaliidae > Erpornis > Erpornis zantholeuca. The sequence goes on from VZTN01016502.1 coordinate 96,597, forward strand.
TCTAAGGAGTTATAGCTATCTTAGACAAGTCAGGAATTGTCAAAAGAAACCCAACAAACTAATACAGAGCTAAATGGATTGATTTTATTAGAATGGAAGAATAGAAGAATAAATGACCTGGAGTGTAGCTATTTCCTAACTAAAGTCTGAAATGCAACAAAGAGGGAGAGTAACACAAATATTGTCAACAAAAGAACTTCTGGAGATAGATAAATGAAAACAAGGCAAACAAGTTGACAAATTGATACTTAATAGGAATTCAACAAACAATCATCCATGCTCCCATAAGTTATTAATCTTTAAATTAAAATTCTAGTGCAGTTTATGCAGCCATTAATGTCTTTACAGTAGATACACATGTACATGGAAGGGAATTTGGTATTACATTATGACTCTGAATAGAAGCAAAGTGAAATTTAAAAAGTAATTAATATTTATAATAGATAAGGAAAACAATCATACCTATCCTACTCACTAAGCAAAATTCAGTATTTTACCAAACAAAACACCTAAAAAGTGACTTAGACTTTGAAAGAGCTTGCAACTTTCTAGTGACAATCTTGCTTGGAATTTCTTATAACTCATTCTACAAACAGATGTAATGGGGTTTTTTTCACATTAAATAGGACACTATATTTGATACGAAACCAGTGGGACTTTAGTTGGATTCCCTTTGTTCCAAGGATTTCTTTTTTAATGAATCACTGACCACATTCAAAAAAGCAGCTGATCACAAGGTTCTTGAGAGACTCTTTATCCTGGATGCAAGGTATCAATGGGAGAGTATTACCATCACCTTCAGCTACAACAGTCTGAAGTATAAGTCCTGGTTTATTTTTACTAAAATAAGTGGTCTTATACCCTTGAAAAACAGGAAAGAGTTTGAATATAAGCTGAACTTATGTAAGCATAAAAATAGTATTTTTGACTGAATGCTTCTGTATGTCTCTAAACACTGCAGTTAAAATGACCCCCAAAGATTTTTTTATAACCCACATAAATGCAAGGGATTGCTGCTGACAGCAGCTGAAGTCCCTCCCAGGCACACCAGTGTGCTTACATTAGATACCCAGGAATGCACTCCAGGAACTAGAAAGTGCAGTGAGCTCTTCAAGCTTAGTACTGTACTTTACTCACACAAAAGGCTAGACGAAGGTTTAATATCTATGTTTGCAGAAGCATTGCTTAGTCTTTAAAATAGGTCTTACTACTAACGTTCATCCTGTTGCATCTGCTACAAATCGTGCTTCTAAAAATGGCAGCATCTTTTTGTGTGCGTGTCTGGAAAGAGAGTGGCTACACACACACATAAAAGATAATTTGCAGCAGACTAAACAGCAGCAGGAAAAAATAACTACTAATTCTCCCTACGTGGTCGATTTAGTAGTGCTTAAGTACTGGGAGTGAGGTGTATGCTTCTTTTCAGAACAGAGGACGCAGCCTCATCTCTCACCTGTGCACAGAGTAAGGCATAAGCTATGGGGTGACCATAAAACTGATGGGTTTGAGATTAGACCAGGGAGATACAGTGACAGCAGGAAACCCTGGAAACTGACACACCGCTTTACCCTCACACTCCCACTAACTAACAGTATGTAAACTCTGTTAGCTGTCAATGAACAGCACTGTATGATTAGGTCAGATTTAAATTAATTTTATAATAAAATTAAATAGCTGTATCTCAGGTAGCATCCAAGAAAAATGCAACTCGAGTAAGCACATATATTTTCATTGCAAAAAACCCAAATCACAGCACTCTTCTGTACTTTATGGCTGTCTGCGTAAAGAGGCCCCAATGAAATTTTCAGGGATGCACTTTACAACAGTCAAATACATTTTCATTTACTATTCCCACTCTAACACAAAATCTTTGCATAGATACAATTTTAAACATTTTCAAACTATATGGGACAATTGACCAATATTGCTTTTGCATAGTCACATAATTCTAAGTTATGTGGTTTGACTATGCAACAAAACGACAGTGCAGCTAGAGCAAACTCTCCCAGCTGTGGTTCCGTTCCAGTTCCTGTTACCATAATTACCTATTCCTGCTGTTGTTACCTCATTGCCATTAATGAACTCCAGGTACATGCTACTGCCACACCTTCATTTCAATAACCCAAGAAGTTTCATTCCTACACAGAATGCCCATGTAGTTCCTTCAGTTCATTTTTAAACTTTCAGCAAACAAACAATAAGGAATTATTTATTTCTATAAAGAATAGTCTCCCAGATAGACAGCGTATACTACTCCCATGTTCTCTATTCAAAATTACCTAAAGAACAAAAGCCAGAGACTAAACACATTATAAGAGTTATTAAAACACTCAAAGACAGTACAAGGAGCTAGAATTTCAAGCCACCGGGGTGGCAAAACAGCTCACCCTCCCCTTGCTGCAGCTGCTCCGAGCATCCCTGCGGCGCGGCGGGTCCCTGTCACACGGCGTGAAATCTGGGGCAGGAGGCCTGATTCCCCCGGGTCCCCTTGAGCAGAGAGGGAACTGAAGTACCAGGTTGCCTTCCGCAAGAAGCCACCCAGGCGGGGAGAGGGGGCCAGGGCCGCCCGCCCTAGTGCCCCGCCTGGAGGGGCGGGGTGTGGCTGCGAGGGGCTCAGCTCCTCGGGACAACCCCCTGTGCTCCAGGAAATCCGCAAGAGGTGATTTACGGGCAGGGTTCATTCCCATCCCACTGAGCTGACAGTTCAGCTGAAAAGTATTAATCTGGGCCCTGAAAGCTTGTTAAATAACGAACCTTACCCTCAGGCTGAATTTAAAAAAAAAAAAAAAAAAGCAGGGGTGGAGGGTTGGAGTGGAAGAGGATGAGGCAGTGTTGCACAAGCTTATCAGTGCCCACTTGCTGCAGAACATGCCCTTGCAAGAGCTGTGTGTGAAGAACTACTACTATTTATATCTGTAACACTTCCAAGTTGCTGCAAATCTCTAGACAAGTTTAATACGTGAAAATTACCTGCTTAAAAATACAATACCCTTATTTTCTGGCCAGTTTTTCCTCTTATGTTGGAGGAGCTTCAACTTCATTCAACTTTTTAAAGTGTTTTCTTAAGCTAAAGCTCTTTAAATAGGAGTGGAGAGAAATAAATATATTGTGTAAAGAGTTGATCCAAAGGCCTGTATGACCTTCACTTAGGCATCAGTTTAACGTGGAGCAGCATCGTATCTTGATGGGAAGTAAAAACATAACATCTATGAACTTCTTTGAAGTTAACAAAATTCAAGCAGATGCCTTTATACTGACAACACAATCATATTTTCCTTGAAACAATTATTTTCAGTTTACTTGTTTAATCCTTTCATAATTACTTCAGATGTTCATCTCAACATTCTCAGAAACAAACATGTGCAGTACTCACTCACTCAAACAGCAAAAGCAACAAACTCACAACTAAAGTCTTCCAACGCGACTAAGTCTGCTTGGATCCAGAATTTTTCCCTGCTTACTACTCAGCAGTAGTCAGGCACAAAAACGTTTTCCTATTAACGTAATCGCTTAACACACGCCATCCCACTCACTTCCCGGTCTCTTGACCTTTCCTTCCTTTGGTTTGCTGACAGTTCCTCTTTTTCCAGGGAGCACTTGCACTTACACACCAACACACTACAAGTGGCAGCTCCCAAAGACTTTGAGGTTTCTTCAGGAAAGAGTAACTTTCCACACCATATGCATGGGAACACAAAGCATCACTGAGGAGAGTATCTTCACTATCAGATGTTCTACCTCAGCAGTTTAAGTACACAAAATATGCGCTGTGCTCCAGTTTGGATTCTTTCTACCTGTCCAGCATAAACTATTCCGAGGCTTTACAACTCAAATGCCAGTTTCACCCAGTAAATAACTGACTTACAGTCATGGGTTGGAAGGAGTTGAGGTATTTTTACCCTCCACTAAGTTTTGACTTTTTTTTTCTTAATTATTATAAAAAGTCTAAGCGGTAAGAGTCGCTAGCTGAATTGATTTGGTGTTCCGACTTTCAAATACTTAAGTGTGAAAAACATTTTAGAGGCTTTTAAGAAATATGATCACTGATAGTGTATTAGCACTCAGAATATGGCAATGTAAGCATTCAGCTGTAGTTAACATATTTTAAGAGAGAATACAGTATAATCAGTAAACTTTTCCATGCAGATTATTATTTGAAAAGTATGACTTCTGTGTACAATGTATGGTCTACAACAGTTTGAATACCTGAAGTGCAGCTAATGTATACCATCAAAACTTGACTTCCCATGCAGTTACAGTAAAATCTCCCAAACTTTTAATCGGTAAAGCAAACAGCATAGAGGGAAAAAAATCGGAATATTAGTTTAAATTTTAAGCCACACAATTCCCTCCCTGCCCCATACTGAAATGAATAATGAATGAGCTAGGTCATGATTGCTTTCAATAAGTATGTCAGAAATCTTCAAAACAATGAGATGAGGGTAAGACAGACATCAAAGGTCTTTCTAACAATGCCACATGCTTATACAACCACACACTATGCATCTTTTTTATGCATCAGCATACCAGGAACTGCATAACCACAAGTACCAAAGGTACTTGAGTTTTATGTTACGAAACTTCATACGCAAACAAAAATTAACCGAGAATTTTAAGTATTTGTGTCTGGAATCCGAGAATTTAAGCCCAACCTTCACCATGCGTCTGGGCAGAAGCAAGGTTTTCAGACTGGAGTGTCACCTTACACCTCCCGTCAACTCTGTCACCCAGCAGCAGCTCACCCAAAGCGTCAGTAACTCCAAGAGACTTTTCAACAAATGGAAAGTCTCGGGTTTTGTTGTCATCGTCCCCCCACGCCTCCCTCGCAGCTTCGTTCCTGCGCCCAGCTGCTCTCAGTCCGCCCTCCCTCCGCGCTCCCCAGAGCAGGACCCCGCTCGGAGGCGCCTGCGGGGCGCGCCCCAGCTGCCAGGGCCGGCATCAGCCGCAGCCCGGGGGCCGCTGCCCTGTCCCAGCGCGGCTGCCAGCGGCGGAGCCGGGGCCAGCACCGCTTCCCGCCGGGCAGTCCCCGCTCCACGGCAGGAGCGCAGCCCGTGGGCTGCCTCTGCTCATCAGGTGTTTCGCGTCTCTGTAAAAGCAGTTGTTCCCCGTGCAGCCCGCCCTCCAGCAACCCTGAAAACTCAGACACTTTAAGCAAAATTCCTTCCCCCACTTTTGAGGAACCCCCACTTCAAAAGGCTTCTCCCACATCTTTTCCTTGGTGGAATTCCCAAGCCGTCCGTTCAAAGGGACTCGCAGCCACATGCCCAGAGGAGAGAGCTGGCACCTACAGCGGGGGCACGGGCTTACCTTTGCCTCCCCCGCGTCGGGCTCCTCCTCGTAGTAGCCCTGGCCAGACTCGTAGGCGGCGGCAGCGGCCGGCTGCCGGGGTCCCAGGAGCACGGCGCCGGCAGCCAGGCAGCAGCTCAGGGAGAGCACCTCCAGCAAGTGCATGGTGCAGGGATGGCAGAGCGGGCGCGGAGCGGGGCCGCGGAGCAGTCGGAGGAATGCAGCCGAAATTATAAGGCTCCTTCTTTACCTCTCCCCCCGCTTCTTTCGCTGTCCTCTCCCCCCTCCCTCCCCTCGCAATATCCAAGGCAGTAAAATCCGTGGGATGGAGAAGATGCGGTAGCAGCAGCTCCTATGCGCCTGCAGGGGAGTTCCCAACTTTCCCAGACGCTTTGCAAATTCTCACCAAAGTTATCCAGAGTTTGCCAGGTAAAAAACCCACCAGGAAACCGGACATCCGAGGCTGCGCTCACTCAGGAGCAGGGGAGGTGGAAAGCGCAGAGAGGAGGAGGAGGAGGAGAAGGGACGGGAAGGAAGGAGAGAGCCAGGGAGCAGCAGAGCGGGACCGAGCGGCCGGTCGCACCCGGGGAGATCCCTTCGCGCGGGCCGGGCCGGGCCGGGGGCTC
>VZTN01016502.1:102613-118447 GCA_013400515.1 Erpornis zantholeuca
GGCGAGCGCGCCCGGTCCCGCAGAGCTGGGCTCCTGCGGCCCCGAGCTTCGGCTCCGCCAAGACGAAGCCCGCGGTAGGTTCCAGCCCCGAGAAAAACCGAAGTGCCCGGCTCGTTTCATTTGGCTCAGAAGCCAAGGGGTGAAGTTCGGTGAAACTCACACAGAGAAATCATGCAAGAAAACTTTTGTGAATCCTAATCAGTTACTTGTTGAGCAGCGTTGGCAGCTTCACTTAAGACAGACTTAAGACTATTTTTGGCTGGAGAAAAAAAAAGATTTTGCCGTGTTAGAAGCAGTAATCCAAAGAGCGCCATAATTTTTGTAGCCTTCCTATCAATGACATATTGGAGGCGTCTTTGAAGAGAAGTAACACCCCATCAGAGCCCTAAATAAAACAGATCCTGTCTTCCAGTTACACTCTGATTAAATTTTTTTTAAAAAATGCACATTGCTATTAAGGTGACACATTACAGCCTGCTCAAATCTCAGCTATGCAAATGGAAAATGTTATATTCTCTACACTCCTATTTTTTTTTTCTTGATTATTGAACGCAAATATTTTAAAAGCTTTTAATTTTTCTTCTGAATCACTTGTGTACATCTTTTGGTAATTAGACTGTATGGGAACCAACTGTGGGGGCAGATCCCTGACTGCCTTGACTGGATGCAGGCAGTCTGCTCATATTACACTCCTCTTATTGTTTGGGAATCCCATTATGTTACTATTTTGGGAGTTATCCATAAAGGTGCCTCTAGCAGGCTGTCAGGTACCTCAGTTTTGTTTTGGGGTTGTTTTTTTTATTATTTATTTTTCATCATTTCCAAGATGGTATTTCAGCATGCTTGCTACACAAATATTTTGATTCTAGAAAGTAATCACTTCATATGCAATCAGAATGAAATCTAAACTTTCGATGTATTTTAGGAGGTTGTATAGGCATTAGAAAATTATTCTAGAACTAATTTTTTAAATACCTTCTCAACAGAGTAAAGCATTGAAATAAAGACAGGGTAGAAGTTAAGCAGAACAGCTATGAAGATACAAAATAGCATACATAAATTAAAAAGCCCATTGTTCTTCACTGCACCCTTACAGCGCTTCAGATCAAAGCATAGGATTAAAGCCTAAAGAGAGCATAGTCCAGGATACAAAATCCATCTAAGTAGAAATACAGCATTACTGATTTGAGTTTAAACATATTAAAATCTCTCAAAAGTACCACGGACTGGTATAGAAAGGAGGTTCTTTTGCAGCCCTTTATTAAAACCTGCCTGACAAATCATGCACAGATAATATTATTGCAATAAGAGAGTGCCATGCAAGGAGAAGCCGCGTAACTAAATCACAAAACAGGATGAAACATACCGCTCCCGCTGTGCCGTCATAATATCAGCTGGCTTCATTATTTATTTCCCCAGTTCTCCAGCACTTTCATTCTTCCCCCCACAATTCATAGAACATCCATCATGGGATCAAAGGCTTTTATGTAATAGAGCATTTCCACCAACTGCCCTGTATAGCAAGTTTAAAGTGTCATAATTGAAAGCTAGTAATCATAGTAGTGGTGGCTCAAGTCTCAGTCTAACCAGAAAGATTTAAAAAGAAAGTGGTTGAAATCTTTGATACTCTGTCTGTTCTGTGTACAAACATATAAATATTCCATTGTCTCTGGGACACTAAGGTTTTCCTCAATCTGGACTGTATTTCTCTACATCCCATAAAATATGGCTCATTTAAAGGTTTACAGATTAAAATATATTTTGTCCTTTCTCCACCACCTAATGGTTAATATTTCTCCTCTTGTCTTCAAATTAAATAGAAATCAGCCTACAGAAAAATTAATTTAAAATCCTAAGTGACACTATGTACACTAACAGTGAGCTGACCTTATACATGCAAATGACTAAAGAGATACCCTAATGGTGTAAAGACACTGGTATGGGTATTACTGTCCTATATGCTTCAACGACAACAATAGCTACTGCTGAAAAATAAATATTTTTTTTTAATGTCTGAAGATTCCTTCGAATGAATTCTTTTGATATTGTTTTAAGAATGAGTTTTAAAAATCCAGGCCCCAATTCCTTGTTCAACTTGTTGTAACATACATCGGCCAAGCACACTCCTCCCCTGTATCTAGACATACCTATCCATTTGTTAGCAGTATGAAAACTCACTACAAGAAATGTGAGCTGAGACTGGGAAATTAAAGAGAGTTAACAGCAGCAAGAAAAATCAGTAGCATGCTTTAGTAATGAGATCTACTTGCTTAATTAATTAAATGCTAACAAATATTTCCTTTTCACAGAATGTAATTTCCATTTTCTGTATGTTTAAATTATTGTGTTTAGTTCAAAGCAATCTCTTTTTCATTCTCCTATTAAACAGAGGCATACCCAAGAGTTAAAATCAGATGCCACCGTTTGTTTTTGTTTTAAAACACATAGTCATACTGGTAAGTTTCAGTGGAATTTATGTTTAATGTAAATATTGAAGGTAGAAAACTCTGCTCCCTGTGTGCAGCAACTCAAAAGACTGTGGAAGTGCCATTCTGGAGTCACCCCAAAAGATGAAAGCACTAAGTAAGCTTCCTTAGTTCCTTTACAGATAGGACTCTACCATACTTTCTCTCATGCTTAAAAAAAATGAATTGGGTATGGATCAATGTCTAAAATATCAGTGTCTGGTGTAGATACCACAGATTAGCTGTAAATGTTTAGAGAAAAAGTAAAAAAAAAAAAAAGGTAATTCCGATTCAGTGCCAAACTGATCAGAACAACTGCTCACTGATGCATTTTCTGCCATTGAATCATTCAATCCAAAGTTTTATTACACCTTTCTTATCATACTGCTTATCTGCTCAGAGTAACTGGCTTTACAGAAGGCTCAGCTGCTGAAAAAGGGGGGTACAGTAGATTTGAGCCTGTAGTCCACTTCTCTAAATTTATTTGTATAAAACATAATTTAATGGAAATATTTATGACTAGTGCCACTTTTACTGATTATGAGAGTAATGTCCCTCCTCACTCATCAAAAGCACATTTAAACCTATCTTTTTCTTGGTACAGGCCCTCATCTAGTATTTCCTTTTATAATCCTAGAAAAAGATCTAAGCACAGTGGCTTGGAGATCATCAACAGCTACTGAAATGTTTTCCTTGACTTTGATCAGGTAAAACTTACCCCATGGGAAACTGTTCTACACCAAACTTCCAGTTAGGACTCCTGAAATGTAGTTTCATCCATTCATTTGCATTATTGCCAAGACAAATAACTTCAGTTCAGTGAGAAAGACATTATTGCTGCAAAATAATTTTCTACAATGCTCGATCTAGCAGACTGTATTTTTCTATCTAGAAATTTCTCTTTTGTTTAGTATAAAAGTTTGTCCCTTTTGAAAATTAATTAACAAGAAAAGAATCCTTAGAATTCAGCTTTTTGACACCAGTTGATATTCAAGGATTACAGGATTATTGGGATTTCTTTGTTCTCAGGGATTCCCTTTTTAAACTGTTAAAATCAAAACCACTGGCATCTAACATTAGAATTTCTCTGTGCTACAGACTAAATGAGTGCAATAGTGTAAAACCCTCCCAACCTTTGCTATAATAAGGGGTTTGTATGATGCAAAAATGGACAGCACCAGGCTGCATCTCAAGAAAAGTGTTGAATTACCCAAAGTAAATTACATATCTCTAAAGTTGTTCTAAACTTAGAATGGAGAAAGCCCTAGCACCCATTTTATTCAGCTGACTTATGTTATGATTCTTCTCTTTACTGTAGTTTCTCTTGCCTTTTGTGATGTAAGGTCTCACACAACAGGTATGCATAATTATCATGCTAATATAACATCTTGTAAACTGGTGATGTTCATTGTTATAAGCTCTGACTGTAAACAATAAAATGACTGACTGCAAATTTATGCTGCCTCTTAAGTGAAAGCTGTGCACAATCTAAACTGTGTATAGCTGAAACCATGTCACTAAATAAACAGTCTTAGATTCAACAAAAAATATTAGGAGCTAACAGCACATGACCACTAAACTTACAAACACTTACCATGATACATATCTTCCTGCAGTAGTTTTCCAAGTGACAGGCTATGAGATAGCATATTAAAAGTCTTTTGTTTCCCCCAGTTATACTTAAAAAATTTGGTAATTTAACAGGGCAAAACATTCCCAAATCAATTCAAGAGAGATTTCTTTGTAATTGCTAAAATGATGGCAGAAATAATTATTTCTTTAAAGAGATGCAGTTTTCCCTAATTTTGCTCCTGCATATCTCCTTTCCACTTATCTATCTTCAGCATTCCTTCTCTTCAATGCTTCAGATTTTTTTCAATATTTTGCCTATTTTAGAAATTAAGAACATGTTAGACCTTACAAATGTAAAATGCTGAAGTATTATAAAAAAATTGTCAAACACTATTGAGACCAATTCACTTCCAAACCCAGAATAGTGTAAATGCATTATTGTAAAGATCCTAATTTTTTCTTAATGTTTTGTTTTCCAGTCTTTTCTCCTATTTAAAATGGCTTTTCACATACTTAACACTTACCCTTCCTTATTTAATCTCCTTCTTTTAAGCTAAATAAGATCAGTGCTTTCAAAGTCTTTATAAATTTTTGTTTTCCAAAATTACATTTATAACTGTCATTTGAATAACTTTTATTCAGGGATTCATTGAAAAATGGCGCTCAGCACTGAAAAATGGTGCTCAACACTGATACTTCAAAACTGACCTGTGTTGAGCAGAACAAAATACCCCAACCCATTCTTCTGCATGTACATCCCCATGTGGTATTTGCTTTTTAGGCAGATTAATTTTAAGTTTGCAATAGGATGTAATTCTTGTATATTTCTGAGGATTTTCTATCCACCCAGATGTTCCCTTTCGTGTAGCTGTAGATCTGGCTCTTCCAACATAAGTGGAGACTCACATTTCCCAAGAGAAAGGTGTCCACCATCTCTTTTTTTTTCTAGTCATTTTTTCACTTTATGAAAAACTCTAAGTCTTTGGTGTCCTTGCTCCCTAGGTCTCAGCTGTACATATAACAAGGTAGAGGTGTATTGCACCTATGCTGCCCTTGCTCATAAGTAGTCAGAAAAGTGTTGTTACTGAACTAAACTATTGCAACTTTTAGTTAAAGGTTGAAAATCCCCTCCTGACTTGCTGATCCAGACTGCAGGGGTTGCTTCAGCCCATCATACTGATCCAGAACCCAAAAATGCCAAAACGTGGGGACATTTAGGTCTGAGATTCTTGCTTAGGCCAAATTCATTTTTCACATAGTTGAAAATAGTTGGAGATAAATTTAAAATTTATCAAAGAGAGATTTGTGGTTTGGGTTGAGTCCTGGTTTGGGTTTGTTGGTTTTTTGGGGTTTGGTCTTTTTTCCTTGATACACCAGATAGTGAACCTCTGGAATTTGTTGTTATGAGAGGTTTAAACTGTGAGGTTTAAAAATGGATCAGACATAGTTCTGGGGATTGGGACCATAAAATGATTTTTTTAATAAAAGAGAGTTGGAGGGGTGAAAGGTAGGTAGGACTAGTCCTATGCTGGATACTTTATTCAATGAATACAGATGCTGGAAAAGCATGAAGGAAATGGACAGCAGTAGCAGACACTCAGTATGCTCTCCCTAAATAACATATCCAATTGCAACTGTTGAATCAAAAAAAAAATAGATAAACAGTCTAGACAGATGGTTTGTCTAAGCCAATAAGACATATCTTATATTTTGAGGGAAAACTGAATCAATTTCTCATTGATTCAGGTCCAAACCACAGAATAAATTTGTTGTTGTCGTATAGTTTCATGTTCAGATCACTATACTTAGTCATAACAAAAATACTTATTTTTACACATCATTATTTCACCAAAAGTCAGTCCAACAGATATGGTTGAAAGGAAGTATACAGGAAATCAAATCTGTAAAATAGTCTTTATAATTTTCAATGAAATGAATAAAGATCACTATTAGCATACTCATTGAAACAAGATTTAATCATTCAGTCAGATAAAGAAAAAACCTAAACAAAACCCCATGTATCAGCTTTTTGGATACATCTCACAGAAAAACAGTAAAGCTGCACTTTCAGATATTTTATCTCCTTTGTTGTTGTTTTTGGGGTTTTTTTTATAACAAATAAGACAAAGCAAAACAAGAAACTTACATACCAACTTTCAGTCAGGAAGTTTCCTTTACTAACACTTTGAATAAGCAGCATGCTTAGTAACTTGGTTACTAAGAAGGTTTTGTTCTCTACTAAACAATTCTTAATAAAATACATATCATGTTCCCATCAAAACATTGTATGTTTTGTGCTGAATCAAGAGTGTTATTTTTGTTATCAGACCTCAGAATACATCCTGGATACAGAACTAGAAGATGAGGAACCACCATCTCTAAGAATTCAAAATTCAATCCCTAACTTTTCACTTTTCAAAAGCTGCTAAGAAACAAACAAACAAATAAACAAACAAAAAGAAAAAGCAATGACAACAAATTAAAGAAAAAAGGTGCACTGATAGAGAGATTGCATCAGAGGCCCCAAATAATTCCTTCCTTCACTCTGTGGCCAGAAAATTTCATTTTCCTACACACTCAACCCTGGGTGACAGAGGTGCTAGTTCCCTGTGATATAGTGAAAGCCATGCTAATTCCCCCCATTATCATTAATGACTTTATGTAATGAGAGACATGCTTAGACCAGCTCTTGACTGCTTCTTATTTTGAGCACAACCTGTTAATCTGTCTCTGACCAGTGTCTTGGTGTTCAACACCTCAGGGTAACTAGGCAACTGATGAATGCAACATGGTACACTGGGCAAAGCAGGCTGCAGTAGAGCACATCCATCGCTCTTCTGGTTACTTATCACTTTTTAACTTGAGTTTAAGCAGCTACTACTGACCTAAAAAGCAGGTAGCATGCTGGGCCTAATCTATTTTTTTAATTCCTATCCCAATATGAACCTACAGCTACACTCGGCAGGGACACTCCAACTAATCTGTCCCAGCATAAAATTCTTAAGTGCAAAGGGTAGATCAACAGGACATTTTCAGGAGCAGGTTCCAGCTGTGGAACTCAACCTAATCTTCTCTATTGATAATGAATATAAGCCTCAGTGTATTCAAAACTAAAACTAACCCCAGCTTCTTAGTAAGACTCCCTACAGTGATGGCATCTTCCCAGGGAAACCAACTGATCTGGAGAGAGAAGGAGAAGGTAGAGAGACAAGCATGTAAATTTTTAAAAAGCTAAAAATCGCAAATATTTTATTTAAAAAAAAAAGGTAAGTTCCAAACTGTGGATTATTACATTAAAATAATTTTCAGAGATGCATAGATGTTACCTTTGCTTACTTTTTCTGCCTTATAATTCTGAGTGGTTAAAAATTACTGTTTATATAACTGTGTTGCCACTCAGATATCTCACTTAAGCAGGACAGAGAAAAGTCCGAGTCATCCTTCCACCTTATTCTTCTGTTCCCTTGAGATGCAAGCAGCCAGGGGCAGCCCCTCTACTACAGAAGGACTGTGGGATGTGGGAACGTGCCCATGTGGCACTGTGTTCTGGGTTGCCCCAGCTGAGGAGGTGCAGAGCAGGTCAGACTGTCAGACAACCTGATGCTGATCTCTTTTATGGACTAGCGTAGAGTCAAGGACAACCTCTCCAAGCCCATGAGCTCAGATGAAGAGAAGAAACAAGAGAGACAGGATTTTTTTGCTGGGATCTGGCCATATCAGGTAAGTGACCTGGTGAAGCTCAGTGAACCCTATCTACACAGTGCTGCTGCTGAGGCTACAAAGACAGCCACAAGAGAGATGAGATCATTATGTATAGTTTTAAAAGCATTTTTCTGCTTCCAAGGCATTGCAGATAGCTGATGGATTCACCACACACCTTTTGCTCTTCGGTTACTCCTAGTAAGTTTCTAATACTTTATAGTGAAAATAGATGTTTATTAGTGGATCTCTGGAGTTATACTATTTTAGTTGGTAAAACTACATTAAAAAAAAAATCCAAAGGATTATTTGTTTCACGGAATTCTGAGGCTATTCACCTGACAGGCTAATGTTTATAACCCACAGTTTTACACTGAAATCTTTAGGGCAATTGGAGGGAATTAGGAGCCATAATTAATTGTAATAATAAACATCCTTTTATATTTTAGTAGCTTTCTTTCAAATCACATCTGATTTTTAAGTCCTTATTCCTTTTCTTGCCCTTATCCATGTATGTTGATCATCTATGCCAAAAGGGGTAAGACTCAAATGAGAAAGAGATATATTTCCGTAGTGATATTCACAGCAAGGCTGCTAATATTCATAGGAGATCTTGTAAAGTCATTTGATTTTTAAAACTATGCAAGTGTATTCCTTTTTTTTTTTTTTAACAGAACTCCAAAGTCTAGATATACAGTGGTTTCAAAGGATTTTCTGCTCATTGTGTGAGCTATTGTTTAGTTAAACTGTGTAACAGATCCCTTGTTAAATAATAATGCTGAGTGCCAGTAGGAATAAAACAACTTTTTGAGTTCAATCTACTCTCAGTCAAGGTCAAAAAGAGCTGGGATCAAAATCTGAGTTTTCAAAAGCTTACCCTAAATATACAGTATCAAAATTCATAATTAAGAAGACTCATTTCATCAGTCAGCTTCATGTTTGCCCAGCAGTGGGAGTAATTATAACACAACTCTTTTTTTCAGGTTGGCTTGAACACTTGACCTTATAAGCAAACTCCTTTTTTCCCCCTTCCTAAGATGCAGAGCCAAACCATTTGGTTTTAACAAAACAGAGCTGTCAGTTTGACATTTCAAAGCATGTTTAAATGCTTTCTTTCATTAAAAAGATAGTTTATCTTTAAAAGACACATTTACAGGCTATTTCTACTAATTTTTACCATGCAAAGATTAAAAAAAAATTCTCTTTTCTTGACTTTTTCTTAAGGTCATCAGTTGAACTGTATATGTTCTAGCATTTAGAATATACAGAAATCTTCAAATCCATGCAAATGCCAGGATGCCTCAAGGGCATTTTTGCCTTGATATTCCTCTTGCACCATGCCAACATTTACTGCCCAAAGAATGTGAAATCCAAACGGAGAACTACAATTGTGTTCAACAGTAGTCATGTGTGGGCAGATATTCATCAAAACTGTACACAGAAAGAGTAAAACAAAGAGGAGAGGATCTCATCTCCCTTCTGTCATCCCAGAATTGATGCTCTAATCTAAAGCCCATTTAGATGGGTGTCTGATGGCCCATTCCAGTCAATGAAAAAAAAAACAGGCTCCTTCCAAAGAGGAAGTTGTTTTCCATTTCTTTGGCACTTTCCTTAGGATATGTGCTAAAATATGTTTTCTCTCAGTTAGTGACAGAAGGAGACTATATGCTAACTTTGAGATCCCTAAAGTTACAGAAAAGAAGTCTCATGTTGAGAATCTACATTAGAATATCTGTCCCTGGGGAGATCCAATGCCATAAGGGGATGCCCAATAAATATAGGTGGAAAGAGGGAGATGAACTTAGTCTCCAACATGGCCATTTGATGATCAAAGTGGTGCAAATATTATAGTGGATTAATTGATAAAATAAGAGGAGTATTTGATAGTTGACGATAATGCTTTCATATTAAGTTGGTGTATTGCTCATCTTTTTAGTTCTCTATTGAACAAAAATTGAAAGGTGTGACAAAAGGTGTTTAGAAATGTCAGTAGGTTTTACTGGAGAAATATCAAATGAGTGAATGAAAAAAATTCACATTGCAATTGATTAAGTCAGTCTTAAAAGTTGGTAGGTCTTTAATGCTCTCATATTGCTCATGGAGTGATTTCTATTAAAGTACTTTGATTTCTATCTGAGACATTTGGACTGTCAAAATCAAGCCATATAGAAATAAGATATTGCTAGATGATCTGACATTCTGATTGAATTTTGGGATGCAGTCATCTGTTAGGAAATATGACATAAAAAATCTAAGTGATCTACAAAGTGTGAAAGCAGACTACAGATTAAATGAAAGAAATTGCATTTGAGACATTGCAGGCTTGGAAAAAGCTTAAAAAGTTGAGGTAGAGAAAAAAACAGATTGAGAAGATTCCAGGACAAAAAAGACAAAAACCCCACATTTCCTCTGATCAGTATGAAGTCTTTTTAAAGTAGCCCTAACTAGAGTAATAACTTCACTGAGTCAAAAGCTTCTCATTTAATACCCCTAGGCCCAGAAAAACCTGACATCTTCCCCTCCACATTTTCTTCCTGCCAATCTTGTAAACTCTGGAAACTAGAAACCAATTTGTCTTTCTAGATAAAGAACCTCCCTTATAAAAGTCTGTGTTGCGAGACAAACTTGCTAACAGTTTTGGTGATCTGATTAATGTGTTACACGAAGGTGAAACTGACCCTTTCATGGTTCCTTTGGTGTTTCAGCAGTAATGCATTCAACGTATTCTGGTTGGAAAAGTGAACAGATACTGCTCAACAACTAAAGGTTACAATTTTATCACAGAGAAACAATATTTATAGGCTCATTGTTTTTTGCCATTAGAGAGAGCAAACCATTTTTCTTCCCTTTTTTCGTTGCACTGCAATGGCAAGTTTTTACAACATTTATTATTGATAATCATAACTTTATGAGGATTTTAACATTAAGAAGTGCCTTACTGGACCCTGTATGATAATAAGGATGTTGATTCTTTTTTTTCTTTTTTGTAGTGAACTAGGAGAGATTTCTATAGAACTGTTATGTTTTTATAGAGCATGTTAATTCCTGGAATTGCTATGTGTATCACATAAGATATACAAAACATACTAAGCCTGCCATGTAAAAAGGTGGACAGGTATTTTAAAAGTCCAATTTCATTGTAGATAAAAAAAAAAACCATTTAAAAAATCTCACACAAAGTCTCTTAGATTTTATCATGGATGACTCACATACCTAATATTAAGCATTAAAATCCAACTCGCTTCATTTCCTCTCTTCCAGACTAGATTTAGAATTCTGCTTCCAATGCAAATGAGAAAGGTTAAAGAAAAACCCAAAACTGAAAAAAACCCCAACCCTACTTGAGAAGGGGAGAAACATGAAGCATTTTACCTACAATTATGAAATCTTCTGAATTAGAAATATAGATACCTGAGACAAAGTGCACGTGTATGTCTATCTCACTGCAAAGGATCTCCTCTGAGTCAAACCATAGCTCTGATCATAAGAGATCCTCATCCAGTTATGCAGGACTCATTATATGTCCAGATCAGGTTTTTTGAAGACTATCATGGAATGGTGTTTTCAATAAAAGCCTCCACAAACTAGTGGAGAAGCATGCAGCGTTCCCTTACTCATGTATCACTGTAGTAGTCCTTACACTTCAAATGTATCATGAGATAGCTTTTTTAGCAAACCAGATGTGAAAACTCCCCACAAGCTGATCCATTTCTTCTGTTGGAACCATGTTTATGGTTATAATTTAAACAGCTTTTTTTTTTTCCCTTTGTGCATGTCAAAAGAATTAAATAAATGGAAACAATGCAATTGTGTTCCAGGTATTCAGGTATTCTCTTATTTACAGCTAAATATCAATCAATCTATATAAGTGGTCTGATTTTCAGAAGTATCATGTCTTATGAAATACTGAATTTAATTTATCTGAATGCAACACTTGGTGTCTCTAATATCTGAGACTCAGAAAATTGTGCCAAATACTTCTATAGGCATCCTCATTGCAAATGGTAAATGCCTACCTAGGAATGAGGAGATTCCATACTTATTCACTGTATGTGAATAAGTTATTGTGCAATAAGTCCAAACTGCTCAACTGAATTAACAGCACACTTGAAAGAGAGCGCCAACCAAGGCACAATTTCCACGTGAGAGATATGCTCTTCAGAAGCACTGTACTTTTTATCTCTTATATAGAGAGCTGATTGTCTTTTACAAAATTACAAATAGATAATAATTACACTGCAATTTTTTCTCCTGAATCCAGCTGGTCTGCCACACAGTATTTTATTTTAAATGGTACCATGTCTGTAGCCTTCAGCATTACATAATTAAGAATACAGTAGCACATAACTTTCTCTTTTATTAACTACAGAGGCTTCTGCCTGACTTTTATGAAAACAAGGAAGACGTAGTTGTCTTTACCTTTTTTGCCACCTATTTGAGGTAACAATTCTAGGAAGTTGCAAAAATTATAATTACATTATGACATTCATTATGTATTCTCACTTCAAAGAAGAAAAAATTGCGTGAAGTAACATATCCTATTAATCACAGAGCTTTGAATCCATCTAATCCTTTTCTATAATTTTGGCTAGACATCTATTATAATGTCAAATAGTATTAGTGAAGCTTTAGCTACTCAATACGTGCAACACAAGTTCTTGCATGAGAATTGACACAACAGAGCTATAAGACAATAAAAGGGCAGCAGGGCCTGTGGCCTCTGCTCTCCAATTCCGTAATGTGAAGAAAAAGCGAATTCACTAGGAGCTGTCAACTCTAAAACATCTCAGTTCAACATGATTTCACCAAAGATCAAATGGAAAAGGCTAATCTTGTTTTCTAGACACTTAAATCCCATTTTCCCAGGCAGATTTACCCCAGGTTCATCCAAATGTGTCTTAAGCAGAATATCTTATTCTGAAGTGTCTTTTTTTTCTAATACAACAGGCACAATAGCACTGAATACATCAGTGTCACAGTTATTGTTTCCAAAGATCAGGCAGAAAGCCACAAGACATCTATGGAAAGTAGAAAGCATGTCACTTACACTCTTACAGTATTTTTTTTATTAAAATATTTATTTTTACTTGCATATCAGAAATTTTCAGCTTGATATCTTCCCACACTTGTAATCACCCTATATTGGTAGAAAGCAGCACAAACCTTTAGTAGTCTTTTCTGGGGCCTTTAAGTTCTTTTTGCTTTTGTTCAAATAATAGATTGACAGGAATGCAATTTACTAATACTTGATGGTTTGTACATAAAAGATATCCTGCTGCTCAGTCACTTGCATGCTACCATAATAGTTAAAATGAGATTCATAAGCCATGTAGCCAAAATGCTGCTTAAGATTGATTACCTACAGAGAAACTGTAAAGATCCTGCAAATACAGGATTTAAATAGGTATTTTCCCCTTTTGGCATCCAGTGTTTAACTCTGAAAGAATTGCTTTGTCTTAGTCTAAAGATTTGTGGTCTCCATTTCCATGATTTTCCCATTTCCCTTCAGTAAGATTTTATCTTCAATTCAAAGACCAATGTGTTAAAATGAAGTGTGACCTATGTTGTACTTAATTAGCAGAAAAATTTACCAAGTATTTACCTGTGAATCTGATTCAGGTCACAGTGTTTATAAGTAACACTTTGGATGTAATTTAGAGTCCTATGTGCATTATTTCCCATGGGGATGGGGATAAGGGGAAAGGCGATGTTCCAATACCAATAAAATCCAAAATTTACTAAAAATCAATAACAAAATTTTCCACTATCCTCAGTGAGAAAGTTTCATGCCAATTGTTTTGCTTTTTAGGCAGAAGAGTATGTGATGAAGAAATCTAGAGACATTTTGCGTTGGTCTTGGCAAATTGCGTTGGTCTTGGCAAATTGATAGCAACAGCACCAGTGTTTTGTGTTGCAAAACCAATCTCTGATTCTCCATCAAGTTTGGTCCTGTACTGAAAACAAGGGAAGTGTTCCTTTTCCAACTTGGCATTCTCAACAACATATCATTCTATTTCTTCATTCTGTAGGAATGAAAATCTAACTTAAGGACAAGATGAGGCTGACACTAAGCTGATTCTGTCATTAGGAAGTGCTTTATTTTCCATTTAAATTTAGTACTTATTTTGAATAGAAGAAAACAAGCCAAGAATCTAGACAATTTGCCCTATTTTAACCAACAGCTCCCACAAAAATACTTCTTTTTAAACTGTGGAAATTCTCCAGTGTGTACATTCAGAAGTAGAGGGCAAGGCTTAATTGATGGTTTTCCCTCTGTTAAAAAAGGACTTTATTCTACATTTTCCCCCCTCTAATCACAACAGACAGAGCAGGGAAATCCTCATACCACTGCATGCCTCTGGAAATATTTATACCTAGTTCTGAAAGCAAAACAAGAAAACCATCAAAATATTCCTCCTCCCTTAAATAAAACATGTAAATTAATATTTTGCAACTTTGAAGAAGAGGAATAGTAAAAAAAAAATGCTATACAATATGGGAAATTTGCTAAAACCCCAGGATTTTTCTCTCAAGACACCTAGCATTAGATTTTTTTTTCTGTTAAAAGAAATGNCAATGGACAGTGTACTACCTTAGCCCATAAACTGAAGGTACAGGAGTTTATAAGATTGAACATTTAGTTTAAAGATTGAACATTAAGTTTTTAAGATTGCATATTAAGTCATTTTAACGACATTGCTTTGAGCAGGCAGAGAAACATTGTGAAATGTATAATTTAGTTTTGCAAAGAAAATGTAACCCTAGCCAAGGACTTTTTCGTGTGACTCTGAAATTGAATTATTTGAAAGGAATTTGCATTTGGGACAAAACTCCCCAACTTTCTGGCTGTGGAAAATGCCAGAAACAAGCAAACAACAAACAAACAAACAAAAGCATTAATCAGAATAAAGAGAACTAATAAACTAGTAAATAAATTATGAGTGATCTCAGCTAAGACCAAAAAAAAAAAAATAGAAAGCAAAACCCAAGCAGTTAACAGATGAAAATATCTTTACTTTCTCCATTAAAATTAAATAAGGCAGCTATTTTACCTCTCTCATTACCATAGTATTTTAGCTTAAATAGCTACAGAATGAGAAAAAAGTAATCAAGAGAAGAGACAGGAAAAACAATAGTATAAGTTTAGGCAGCATGTATCAAATTAAATTAATTATTTTACTCATGTATAAAAGACAGTACCAGAATTTTCTTTTTATTTTCTACTTTAAAATAGTGAATATGAAATATATTGTTTTCCAATCAGAATAATTACAACAACTATGTAAAATGTCAATAAAGGAAACCAGAAAGGACCTGTGAGAATCTGAACACATATTTTTTAGAAGATGCAAAATTCTCTCTGATGCAATGTATTAGTCATTTTTAAAGTGATAAAATCAACATATAACTGACTTCATATATAATATTTCTTTTATTGGTTAAGTGAAAAATAATAACTTATTTGAACCAAATGTGACTGGGAGCAACAAACATGAAAATCATAAAGACTTTTTCAGGCAGCTGTGTCCTCACAGAAATGTTTCTTTTTCAGGGAAGATATTTTTTCTAGAGGTAAACTCTGACATATTATACAAAATGCTTTCCTACTTTCAGCTTTCTTGTTAGGTACCCTCAAATATTTCAGGAATAGATGCAGCTTGTGTGTTAAGTGGCAATACTGGGGAAAGTGGGTCTCTCTAGCCTGCTATCTTGACCCTTACAGCGACCAACAGCAGGAACCTGAGGAAGATGAAAGCAGCACATAGCTACACTTTCTCAGAATATTATCTAAACCTCAGCGAGATGCAGCTTAAAAACTTCTTGAGCAGAAACATAATCTATTTTTTTATGTAACAGTTCTCATTTTTCTTCCAGGAATCTGAACTGTCATTCTTTGAGATCATGTAGATTTTCACTATCTGTAGCACCATGTGGCAGCTCAGTAAGTTGCGTGAAGAAATGTCTTCCTTGATTTGCTCTGGATACTATTAGTTTTATTCTATGCCTCTTCTTCTTATGACAGAACTGAAACAAATGCCTATCCACCTTCTCCTCCACACTTCATTTCGTAAAACTCCTTCCCTATATTCTTTAGTTT